>LPNX010625575.1:5908-58921 GCA_001517045.1 Pseudotsuga menziesii | reverse complement strand
TATATATATATATAATCATTTATAGGTATACTATTCACAGAAGCATTACTAGTACTAATAAATATTATAAACATAATAGATAGAGTTATTTAAATAAATATAGGAACAATAAAAGATAATGCTAGGATTTTTAACCAAGATAGTAATCCATAGGACTTGTTCATAAATTACTTCAAGCTCATATTTTACTATCTGTTCGACAATACACATGTTTTTAAAGTAAACTTCCACACTTACTTAGGGTTTACAAGAGGTAGTTTTAATCCTTAAAGACAGACCTTTACTTTCTTAATCATAACATAACATTTAAAATCTGTAAATATTTATTACTGAAAGTAATAATAGAAAAATAAAACTAAAATCCATTTCTGTAGAAATCCATATCATTTTGGAACTGTAGATTATCTACAAATAATAACAAATCTCAGAGAGAAACAGAGTATTGTATTCGCCTAAGAATACTATCAAATTTTAAATAGTATAAGTGACTATAAATTATTTACATTAAAAAAAATATTTGTAAAAAGCAAAATTTAATAACACTCTAAACAAACTGATAAAAAGGAAATAAATTAAGAGTAATGGCTTATGGCCTTTATAATTATAGTTCAAGGCTGAGGCCTAATCAAAATTTAACTATACAAAACAATAAAACGAAACAATAACTACTCATTCATGATAGGTAAAAGGCCTATATCGGTTTACAAGTCTCGATCGATTAACAGTCTTTTTTCTTAACCTTTAAAATCCATATAAAAACTAAATTAACCAGATAAAGGTTGAACAACCTTAGCACAGCTTAGAGCCGAGTTCTAAATTATAAGCACAAAGTTTACATCATCCATGCCATAAAGGAACTATCAAATAACCCCAAAATTTACAGCTGCAATAGCCTTCAAGGACTTGCACCTTTTACCCTTCATGGTTCTCTTTTACAAAAAAACAAAACAACATGAAGAAGTAATCTAACATATAATCCAAGGCCATGCCATAACCAGCAGCGAAGTTTCTAACTTCCAACCACCACATCAATTGCAACAGAAAACCCTCAATTGCAACCGGGGCTTACCAGGGTTGCGTGGCCATGAAAGGGGAGAGCTGAGCCACCGCTAGACCCCTTTCTCAGTGAGAAGTACATGCATAGTAAAAACAAGTACTAGTTTTTATCAGATAAAATGTAATGAAAAACTTAAAAACTTTCATGAAGTTTAACTCTTGACTGGTAGTTACCTGATAAGACTATCATTTTGGAGGAGTCATGGATGCATCAACCGTAGCAGCTCAATAGTATTTGAAAGAGTAACACCTCGGACAAGATTAGTGTGATGGATACAACTAAACTCTAATCATGATTTCAAAGGAAACGAGAAATCCTCTGTCCAGAACAAAAAACCGCCTTACGACCTCATTTAAACTAGTTCATGACTTTTTTTTCTAAAAGCAACCTACAAACATGGAGGTGTATACAAGATTTCGATGGCCATGAGCTCATAAATCGGCCAAACTAGACGAAGAACCCTCACTTTGAGAAAATAAATGAGTAGGGTTTAGTTTTTAAGTGAACCATCTCGTGGATAGAACCATCACCACGTGTCCTTCAAGATTTATCTCTAGTGTGGACAGAAGTTCTATAGTCACGATGCTGCAAACAAATGATTATAATCAAACCTTTAATCAAGTCTATTGCCAATAATGTAATATTACCATGGTGTATCGATATTTAGTGTATCAACTATAGGATATAACATGAACTTTTCTTCTAGGGTTTCTTTGTTAATAAATCAAGATAAGATAGTTATGTTTATTAACTAAGTTTGATAGAATTTGTGAGAAACACATATTTTTCCTTTTAACCATAGTATGAAGGAGAGCTAGTGATTATTTGACTTAGACTTTGGAGTTGTTAAAATTGAAAGAGTGTTTGGTTAGCCGAGAACAAAAATGATATAAGAAATCTCAGTAAATTTCTTGCAATTTAATAATGAATTTATAGATAAAAATAAAAGTATTTTGGTTACCCATTGAGAGAATGTTGTTTATAGAACCCTATAATGAATGTAATTGCGATAAACACCAAACAATATTGGGTGATTTAAGCATCAAGATGTGAACTATATTCTTTCTATTTAAACTTGAAATTACATTACTGTAAACAAGATTACAAGTGTTCATTAGAATTTTAATTATAAACATCCAATTCTTTGAGGACATCTGATAGTAAATGATGATGCAATTTAACCCATGCTTATGTAGTTTGTTTAAACATCATTACGGAGTTTTGACAGAAAAATAAATTGAGACCAACTTTACCTCTTATGGAGACAAGCTGCAGTTAAAACATTTTAAGTCTAGCATCATAAACATGCTAGGGAAGTATCTTCTTGATTTGAATATAAACATTAATTATATTCGAACATATGCTTACCTACTAAACCTGTAAGGAACCATCAGTCCAATTGTGTTATCTTAAAGCTAAGTAAGCCCCGATCTTACATAAGAAACTTTCCCTACTTGACAAAAGAAATCAACAGTATTTTCTACCATCAGTAAATTACAAGTTCTTTTCTACTTTATGAAAAATTACAACTTCTAAGTTGAAAGAGTACTAACATAGTTTTTAAAGACAAGCCTTTAGAAAATACAAAATTCTCGTAAGGAAGTAATCTATGTTTCTCTTTCAAATTGTTTTATTATCTACTGACAGGTAAAGGTATTTTAGCGGTGACAATTGACATTTTATGTCAAATGAAAAATTTTAAATTTTTACGAATTTTTGAGTCATTACATGTGGTATCAGAGCACAAGGTTTAAACACTAGGCCTAAATGTAGCTGAAATTTCTTATGAAGAATAGTAAATTTAAATAAAAATGCTGATGTTGTTTTCTTTTGAATGATACATGCAGAGAATTTTGTTTCTGAGTTAATGAGAGGTATGGATAGATTGGAAGAATATGCGGATGAGAAATCTCCTTACACTGAACAAAACAATTTTCAAAAAGAACCTATAAAAGAAGAGATAACTAATAATTCTTCTGAACTACTACAAACAATTAAGGAATTAAAAATAGAGATGGAATTGGTTAAGAAAGAAAAGGAGAGGATTTTGAGAGCTCAGGAGGAGCTAAATCATATTTTAATGGAAAGATTTCATATTGAGGGAAAAGATAAAAGAACTTAGTCTGAAGATAGGGGTTATCATCACAAAAATAAAAAGACTAAACAAATCAAAAGTGAAAGTATCTCATCTTCTAAAGTATACGGTGATTCACATAAACAAAACTTCTATTATATGAGTAACAGCAGTGAATATGATCACTATACTAGGAAGAGAAAGTTTAAACCTTACAAAGAAATATCTGGGGAATTCAAAAAGATTAGACCACCAACCTTGAATGGAGAAACTGAAAAAAGGGGGAAGAAGCAGAATCCTGGCTGTCTGGGATGAAGAAATACTTACAAAATTATAACTACTCTAATCAACTGAAGGCCAGGATGGCTATTTCTAATCTCATAGGAAAAGCATATATATTGTGACAGGACTTAAAAAGAGTAAAGGTATAAGGGAGAAAAACATAAATTGGACTACATTTAAGAAATATTTCAAAAAGAAATTTTTATCTGAACAGTATTATGAGGAAAGGGATAAGGAATATTACAAGCTAAAACTGGGAACAATGAATATGAAAGAACTAAATAGTAAATTTATAAGTCTGCTCAGGTATGTGTCATATATTGTGGACGAGAAACCTAAGGTACATCGGTTTCTCAGTTGTTTACCTTATCATATAAAGGAGAGAATTGAGTATGACAATCCGAAAACATTAGAAGAAGTAATGAGAAAAATGAATTTATGTTATGAACAGAATCGTAAAATAGAAATTATGACTAACTGGAAGGCCAAAAGGAATAATAACTTTGAACAAAAAATGAAATATTTTGTGCCTAATCGAAATTTTAGGAATAATAACACCATAAATTTTCCAAGGGAACAAAAGTGATTCACAGACCAATCCAAATAATCAAAGCAATAAAGAATATTCTAACAACCACAGTAACTATACAAACAATTTTGAATGAAAGGAACCCATAAAGTCTTGGGAATGTAATGGTCTGCATTATGCATCAGTTTGCCCCATTCAGAAGAAGACTGTTAGCAACATACACACAACACAGGAGGAGATGGCTATTGGTGATCTAGCGAGGATGATGCCCAAGATCAACACAACATTAGAGAACTGGCAAGTAGATTATCAAACTTCCATTGTGAAAGCTGAAGGTAAGATAAATCAAATACCTATATCTATTTGAATTGATCTAGGAGATAGTTTAAGCTATATCTCTCCTAGTTTAGTAGAAAAGTGTAAGATTTTAGTTGAAAAGTTTGCAAGATCTTGGTTAGTTCAGCTAGCTACTGGTGCAAAGAGAAAAGTAATTAGCTTTGTTAAGAGTTGTGTAGTAGTTATGGATCAGTTTGAAACCTATGTTAAGCTCAATGTGTTAATTTTAGGTTCAAATGATATGTTAATTGTTATGGATTGGTTAGAACCACATAGGGTGGTCCTGAATTGCTTTGATGAAACCTTCACTTGCGTAAATAGCGATGAAAAGTTAATAAATGTAAGGGGAATCCCTAGGAAAACATCCATAAGACAAATTTCTACTTTGCAGCTTAAGAGAGCTGTTAGGAAAGGTTGTAAGGTTTTTACTGTAACAACAATCGATGAAGAAAACACTTATAACAAAGATAAATTAAAATTGGAAAGTTATTCCCATTCTAAGGGAATATTCTGATGTATTTCCGAAAGAAATTATGGGACTGCCTCTGAAACATGAATTAGATTTTACTATTGAGCTCATACCTGGTGCAGTGCCCAGCTCAAAATCCCCTTATCAAATGAATATACTAGAATTAAATGAACTTACATCACAGTTAAAAGAAATCATTGATAAGAATTACATTAGACCCGGTGTGTCTCCCTGGGGGGGCACCTGACATCTTTTTTAAGAAGAAGGATGGAACTCTACAACTATGTATAAATTATCGTCAAATAAATGAAATGAATATCAAGAAAAAATACCTGTTACCTTGCATAAATGATCTATTTGATCATCTACATGGAGCCACAATGTTCTCAAAGATTGATTTACGATTTGGATACCACCAAGTCTGAATCAACGATGAATATATCTTTAAAATATATTTTAGGACTCAATATGGACATTACGAGTTTGTAGTTATGCCATTCGGGCTTAATAATGCACTAGATATTTTTATGTGTCTGATGAATAATGGAATGCACAAATATCTAGATAAATTTGTGGTCGTATTTATTGACGACATCTTAATTTATTCAAACACTAAAGAAGAACATAAAGAACACTTAAAAATTGTCTTACAAGAGTTACGAGAACATCAATTTTTTGTAAAATTTAGTAAATGTGACTTCTTTAAAGACAAAATCCAGTATTTAGGTCATGTGGTGACGAAAGAAGGAATTTATGTGGACCTCGAAAAGATAAAGGCAATCAAAGATTGGCCAGTCCCAAATGACATCACTGACGTCCGATCATTCATGGGGATTACTGGTTAGTATTAGAGATTCATCGAACGGTTTTCAAGAATTGCAAATCCTATAACCTCCTTGCAGAAAAAGGGGAAGAAATTCGATTGGAATCAGAAGTGTGAAGACAGTTTTAAAAAGTTAAAAACATTATTAACCACCACACCAATCCTAAGAATTGTTGACCCTAATAAAGATTTTATAGTATGTATAGATGCATTCAATGACGGTTCAGGTGGAGTATTAACTCAGGAAGGACACGCCATTTCTTATGAGTTTAGGAAGCTAAAGGTTCATGAGAAAAATTATGTGGCCTATGACTTGAAATTAGCTGTTTTCATACATTCCTTAAAGATGTGGCCTCATCATTTAATAGGAAGGAATTTTATACTAATGCTAGATAATAAAGGATTGAAATATCTGTTGGATCAACCTAACTTGAATGCTAGGCAAGCTAGGTGGCTAGCTTTTCTAACTGAATAGGATTTTGAGATTCAACATATTAAAGGAAAGGATAATAAGGTTGCTGATGCATTAAGGAGAAATGCAAAGATGAATTTTACAATAGCCATCAGCACTTATACGAAAGACTTGGAATAACAGTCAGAAGTTGGAATAGAACAAGATTAAAATTATCCAAAATTACGAGCAATAGTAAAATAACATTTAATAGAAAGTCTAAGTACAGTGTACAACTTAAATGAAAAAGGATTATTATTGTATAAAGATAGATTATACGTACCTAATCTACCTAATAGTAAGCTGTTAGTTTTAAATGAAGTTCATAAAACTCCTTATTCAAGGCAGCGGGGTTATTAGAAAACTATAACCATGCTAAGAAAGGATTATTTTTGGCCAAACATGAAAAATGAATTAGCAGAATATATTGCTAGTTGATTTGAATGTCAATAAGTAAAAACTGAACATCAACATCCAGCTGGACTACTTCAGCCATTGCTTATTCCTAGCTAGAAATGGGAGATAATTAGCCTTGATTTTATCATGGGACTACCTAGAAATCAGAACTTAAATGACTCAATAATAGTCGTGGTTGATAAATAGAGTAAAGAAACCCATTTTATACTTGTAAAAACTACTTATAAAGTTGCAAATATTGCTGATATTTTCTTAAAACAAAATTTTTTGTTGCATGGAATACTGAAGGTGATAATTTTAGACTGAGACCCGAAATTTACAGCTAATTTTTGGAAATATTTGTTTAAATGATTAAATACTATGTTAAACTTTAGTACCTCTTTCCATCCTCAAATTGATGGATAGACTAAAAGAGTAAATCAAGTATTGGAGGATCTACTCAGAATGTATGTAAAGGAGCAACCAGGTAAATCGAAAGATTATTTACACTTGGTAGAATTTGCTTACAATAATCATTATCAAGCTTTAGCTAGATATAGTCCCTTTGAAATTCTGTATGGAAGAAAATAAAAGCACTCCCATCTCTTGGAGTAATCCAGTGGACAAGTTAGTACTAGGACCTGGATTATTGAAGCAGATGGAGTTAACTGTAAAATAAGTACAAGGTAACTTGAAATTTGTGCAAGATCGACAGAAAATCCAAGCAGACCTTAAATGAAATCCAAAGGAGTTCTAGGTAAGAGAACATGTTTTTATTAAGGTGAGACCTAAAAACAGTTCTATGAGGTTGGGTAGTTGTGCTAAGCTAGCACCTCGATATTGTGGTCCTTTTGAAATACTGTCCAGGATAGGACAAGTAGCATATCAGTTAGCTCTACCACCAAATCAAGAGTTCACAATGTTTTTCACATTTTTGTATTAAAAAAATATTTACATGATGCTACTCATGTGATTAATTGGAATGATGTGCAGGTGGAACTTGAAGGATATTTTCTGGTGGAACCAGATTGTATCCTCGAAAGGATGGAGATCTCACTTTGGAATCACACCATTGGTCAAGAAAAGGTGCAATGGAAGCACCTTAGTCTAGAAAAAGCCACCTGGGAATTGGAAATCCATATGTGGGATGCATATCCAATTCTATTTCAAGGGAACTTTGAGGATCAGGAATAAATAACATCGAGGATGATATTATAAATTAAGGGGATGTGTATGTCACATGCCTCAATTTGCAAAACAATTTAATGTTATTGAGGAACACTATGTTATATTTTATGCTAAGTTTGTAATTGATGATTAAGTGGGGTCAAGAATAATTAATGTATTTCAGAATCATTTATTAATAAATAAATAAATGATGAGACAACATCTTAGGGAAGCTGTTAAAAGAGTGTTAACTAGTCGCTTGGTGGAGGAGACTAGGTGGAGAGCATATTGACAAGTGGCAACATCCTCAAACTACTTCTAACTATTGCAGGTGACAACTTCCCTATATTTGTGGTCATGATTCCCCAAGTAAGCGAAATTGGAGAAGGTGGCTCATTAAGTAAAAACTGGCCTGGAAGACCTAGGCATTATTATAAAACTTTGGATTGAAGACAGCTGATGCTACTCATTCTGGAAAGGTGATCATTTAGTAAGAATGAAATGCACATGAAAAATTTAATGGAGGGGAGTTATTGAAGTGATTTTGAGGGGTTAACTGCTGAGAACTGAACTTATACAGCTGTTAGGTTGAAGTTCTTACTATTGTGAGTAGTTTTGGATTATTGCTATAATTTGACCAGTCATGTGACAACAGGTCTTAAGGATACATCCTTCTTCCAGTACTCTACCATAAGGACTAGGAACATGCTCGAGGGTCCTAAGGAAGTGCAAACTAAGATTTCTCTAGGAGTTAGTTGGGAGGAACAACCTCCTTAAGCTGTTGTCACCTCATCATTTGACATGTTTTTATTTGTTTAGGTTATTTATAATTTATTTACTATTTTCAACAATTGATCATCAGTTTTCAAAGAAATGCATATTATTGTTTTGACTATGGTTTATACAGAAAAGAACATTGTATATTGATAATATTAGTGATTAGTAGATTATGTTTAGAATGGTAGGCATATTAGTAAATGAAAGTAATTAGAAATAAATTACCACATTGTATTTTTCGACACCTTGAATAGGTAGTACTCTAGTACAACTGGTTGATTAAGTAGATGTGAAGATTTGTTTATCAACTTTGAATGAAAAATGTAAATGACATTTTTTATAGTTTGTATGTGAATCATTACAGAAAATAGCATTACTTTCTCTAGCTACTGGAAGTATCTATATTAACTAATTATCAAGAAAAGACTGAATATATATATAATTATTTATAGTCATACTATTCACAGAAGCATTACTAGTACTAATAATTATTATAAACATAATAGATAGAGCTACTTAAATAAACATAGGAATAGTAAAATATAATACTAGGATTTTTAACCAAGATAGTAATCCATAGGAATTGTTAATAAATTACTTCAAGTTCATATTTTACTATCTGTTTGGTAATACAGATGTTTTTCAAGTAACCTTCCAGACTCACTTAGGGTTTACAAGAGGTAGGTTTAATCCTTAAAGATATACTTTTATTTTCTTAACCATAACATAACATTTAACAAATGTAAATATTTATTACTAAAAATAATAATAGGAAAACAAAACTAAAAACCATTTCTGTAGAAATCCATATCATTTCGGAACTGTAGGTTATCTACAAATAATAACACATCTTAGAGAGAAACAAAGTATTGTATTCATGTAAGAACACTATCAAAATTTAAATAGTATAAATTACTATAAATTATTTACGTTAAAAAAATATTTCTAAAAAGAAAAATTTAATAACACCGTAAACAAACTGATAAAAATGAAATAGATTAAGAGTAATGGCTTATGGCCTTTGTAATTATAGGTCGAGGCTCAGGCTTGATAAAAAGTTAACTATACAAAATAATAAAATGAAATAGTAAATATTCATTCATGATAGGTAAAAAACCTATATCAGTTTACAACTCTCGACCGATTAATAGTATTTTTTGTTCACCTTTAAAATCCACATGAAAACTAAATTAACCAAACAGAGGTCGAACAGCCTTACCACAGCTTAAAGCCGAGTCCTAAAAGAGACGCAAAAATTTTACATCGTCCAGGTCGTAAAGGCACTATCAAATAACCCCAAAATTTACGGTTGCAATAGCCTTCAAGGACTTGCACCTTTTAACCTTCAAGGTTCTATTTTACAAAAAAATGAAACAACATGAAGAAGTAATCTAACATATAAATCAAGGCCATGCCATAACCAACAATGAATTTTCCTAACTTCCAACCACCACATAAATTGTAGGAGTAAACCCTCAATTGCAACTGGGGCTTACAAGGGTTTCCTGGCCATGAAAGGGGAGAGTTGATCCACCGCTAGACCCCTTTCTCCGCGAGAAGAACCTACACATTAAAAAAAAGTATTAGTTTTTATCATATAAAATGTAATGAAAAAATTAAAAACTTTCATGAAGTTTAACTCTTGACTGGTAGTTACCTGACAAGACTATCATTTTGGAGGAGTCGTGGATGCATCAACTGTAGTAGCTCAATAGTATTTGGAAGAGTAACACCCCAAACAAGATTAGTGTGCTGGATACAACTGAACCCTAAGTCACGATTTCGAAGGAAACGAGAAATCCTTTGTCCAGAACTACCTTATGACCTCATTTAACCCAGCTCATGACATTTTGTTCTGAAAGCAACCTGCAAACATGGAGGTGTATACAGAATTTCGATGGCCACAGCCTCATAGCTCGGCCGAACTAGACGAAGAACCCTCACTCTGAGAAAATAAATGAGTAGGGTTTAGTTTTTAAGTCAACCATCTCATGGATAGAACCATCATCACGTGTCCTTCGAGATTTATCTCCAGCATGGGTAGAAGTTCTATAGTCACGATTCTACAAACAAATGATTATAATCAAACATTTAATCAAGTTGATTTCCAATATTGTAAGATTACCATGTAGTATCTATATTTATTGTATCAACTATAGGATATAACATGGAATTTTCTTCTAGGGTTTCCTGTTAATAAATGAAGATAAGATAGTTATGTTTTTTAACAAGGTTTGACGGAATTTGTGAGAAAGACATATTTTTACTTTTAACCATAGTAAGAATGAGAGCTAGTAATTCTTCGACTTAGCCTTTGGAGTTGTTAAAATTGAAACAGTGTTTGGTTAGCTGAGAACCAAAATGATATAACAAATCTCAGTAAATTTATGGCAACTTAATAATGAATTTATAGATAAAAGTAAAAGTATTTTGGTTACCCATTGAGAGAATGTTGTTTATAGAACCTTATAATGAAGGTAATTGCGATAAACATCGAAAAGTATTGGGTGATTTAAGCATCAAGATGTGAACTATATTCTTTCTATTTAAACTTGAATAGTACATTACTGTAAACAAGATTACAAGTGTTCATTAGAATTTTAATTATAAGCATCCAATTCTTTGAGGACATCTAATAGTATATGATCATGCAATTTAAACCATGCTTATGTAGTTTGTTTAAATGTCATTACGAATTTTTGACAGAAAAATAAATTGAGACAAAATTTACCTCTTATGGAGACAAGCTGCAGTTAAAACAATTTAAGTCTAGCATCGTGAACATGCTAGGGAAGTATCTTCTTGAGTTGAATATAAAAAGTAATTTTACTAGAACATATGCTTACCTACTAAACCTGTAAGGAACCATGATTCCAACTGTGTGAGCTTAAAGCTAAGTAAGCCCTGATCTTACATAAGAAACTTTCCCTACTTGACAAAAGAAATCAACAGTATTTTCTAGCATCAGTAAATTACAAGGTCTTTTCTACTTTATGGAAAATTACAACTTCTAAGTTGAAACAGTACTAACAAAGATTTTAAAGACGAGCCTTTAGATAATACAAAATTCCTGTAAATAAGTAATCTGTGTTTCTCTTTCGAACTATTTTATAATCTGGTAATAGTTAAAGGTATTTTAGCGGTGACAATTGCCATTTTATGTCAAATGAATTTTTTTAAATTTTTACGAATTTTTGGTTTGTTACATGTGGTATCAAAGCACAAGGTTCAAACAAAAGACCTAAATGTAGCTCAACTTGCTTATGAAGAATAGTAAATTTAAATAAACATGCTAATGTTGTTTTCTTTTGAATGATACACCCAAAGAATTTTGTTTCTGAGTTAATGACAGGTATCGATAGATTGGAATAATATGTGGATGAGGAATCTCCTTACACTAAATGAAATAATTTTCTAGAAGAACCTATATAAGAAGAGATAACTAATAATTCTTTCGAACTACTACAAACCGTTAAGGAATTAAAAATAGAGATGGAATCTGTTAAGAAAGAAAATGAGAGGATTCTGAGAGATTAGGAGGAGCTAAATTAGATTTGAATGGAAAGATTTCATACTGAATGAAAAGATAAAAGAATTGAGTCTAAACATAGGGATTATCAGCACAAAGATAAAAAAAACTAAAGAAATTAAAAGTGAAAGTAGCTCATCTTCTAAAGTATATGGTGATTCACATAAACAAAACTTCCATTATACTAGTAACACCAGTGAAGATGATCACTATACTAGGAAGAAAAAGTTTAAACCTTACGAAGAAATATCTGGGAAATTCAAGAAGATCAAGCCACCAACCTTTAATGGAGAAACTAAAAAAGGGGGAAGAAGCAGAATCTTGGCTGTCTGGGATGAGGAAAGACTTCCAAATTTATAACTGCTCTAATCAACTAAAGGCTAGGATGGCTATTTATAATCTCACAGGAAAAGCAGATATATGGTGGTAGGACTTAAAAAGAGTAAAACGTACAAGGGAGAAAAACATAAATTCGAGTACATTTAAGAAATATTTCAAAAAGAAATTTTTGATCTGAACAGTATTATGAGGAAAGGTCTAAGAGATTTTATTAGATGAAACTGGGAACAATGAGTATGAAAGAACTAAATTGTAAATTTCTAAGTCTGCTCAGGTATGTGCCATATATTGTGGATGAGAAACCTAAGGTACTGCGGTTGATTAGTTGTTTACCTTATCATATAAAGGACAGGATTGAGTATGACAATCTAAAAACATTAGAAGAAGCAATGAGAAAAATGAATTTCTGTTATGAACATAATCATAAAAAGGAAAGTATGACCAACTAGAAGGACAAAATGAATAATAAATTTGAATAGAAAAAGAAATATTTTGTGCCTAATCAAAATTTTAAGAATAATAACACTAGAAATTTTCCTAGTAAAGATTTCCAAGGGAACAAAAGTAATTCACAAACCAATCCAAATCATCAAAGGAATAAGGAATCTGCTAACAACCACAATAACTATACAAATAATTTTGAATGAAAGGAACCCATAAAGTGTTGGGAATGTAATGGTTTGTATTATGCATTAGTTTGCCCCAATCGGAAGAAGACTGTTAGCAACATATGCAGAATACAGGAGGAGATGATTGTTGGTGATCTAGAAAGGATGATGCCTAAGTTCAACGCAGCATTAGAGAACCAGCGAGCAGATTATCAAACTTCCATGGTGGAAGTGGAAGGTGAGATAAATCAAATGCTGATATCTATTTTAATTGATCCAGGAGCTAGTTTAAGCTATATTTATCCTAGTTTAGTAGAAAAGTGTAAGCTTTCATTTGAAAAGTTTGCAAGATCTTGGTTAGTTCAGCTAGCTACTGGTGCAAAGAGAAAATTAATTAGCTTTGTTAAGAATTGTGCAGTAACTATGGATCAATTTGAAACCTCTGTTAAGCTCAATGTGTTACCTTTAGGTTCATATGATATGTTAATTGGTATGGATTGGTTAGAACATCATAGAGTGGTCCTGAATTACCTTGATAAAAACTTCACTTGTGCAAATAACGATGGAAAGTTAATAAATGTAAGAGGAATCGCTACGAAAACATTCGTAAGGCATATTTCTGCGTTGCAGCTTAAGAGATTTGTTAGGGAAGGTTGTAAGGTTTTTGCTGTAATAGAAATCAATGAAGAAAGCACTAATAACAGAGATAAATTAAAATTGGAAGATGTTCTGATTCTAACGGAATATACTGATGTATTTTCGGAAGAAATTTTGAGACTTCCTCTGAAACAAGAATTAGATTTTACTATTGAGATGGTACCTCGTGCAGTGCCCAACGCAAAATCTCCTTATCGGATGAATATACTAGAATTAAATGAACTTACATCGCAGTTAAAAGAACTCATTGATAAGAATTACATTAGACCCAGTGTGTCTCCTTGGGGGGCACCTGTCATCTTATTTAAAAAGAAGGATGGAACTCTACGACTATATATAGATTATCGTCAACTAAATAAAATGACTATCAAGAAGAGATACTCGTTACCTCACATAGATTATCTGTTTGATCAGCTACGTGGAGCCACGGTGTTCTCAGAGATTGAGTTACGATCTGGATGCCACCAAGCCTAAATCAAGGATGAAGACATCTTTAAAACAACTTTTAAGACTCGATATGGACATTACGAGTTTGTCATTATTCCAATTGAGCTTACTAATGCCCCAGCTGTTTTTATGTGTCCGATGAATAATGTAATGCACATATATCTAGATAAATTTGTGCTCATATTTATTGACGACATCTTAATTTACTCAAACACTAAAGAAGAACATAAAGAACACTTAAAAATTGTCTTACAAGAGTTACGAGATGTCACACCCCCAGTTTTGAACCCGTTGCATTAGATGTATATGAGGTATATATTGTAATAATCATGGTGCGGAGGTAAAGGCCAGGGCCCCACCATTGATTGGTTATGCTATGTTTTGGATTTAAACTTGTCATCGATGATATATCGAGGCATGTGGCACATATTAAGTTTCAGCATCATGTAAATATGCATTTATAATTAATTAAATGAACCCAACCAGCTATGATCGCGGCAACTAAAATGAAAAAGGGGCATGATTTTCATGAGCATAAGGGTGGGGAATTTGTCAAACCTTGGGCCAATGAGGGAAAATACCCATGTGTCTTCTTTCCTTGCTCTATCCAACCACTTTCATTGAAGAATGGATACTAGTGGTTGACGCAGTTAATTGTTTTGGGAGTGGGGTGGCAGGATTGTCAGTCCTCACCCACACGCACACTCCACCAGCGTTGAACCTCACAATGGGCAAGGAATGAAGAAGGCCCTTCATTCATCCTCCTCAATCACACAAGGATTCCACTCTTTCCACGACGGGCTGAACGCTCACACACTTCCAATTCACGTCCTGTCTGTTGTTGTTCACCCACGCGCCCAGGAAGAGCTGTTCGTCCTCACGCAGGGCCCATAATCTGTCCATTATCCTCACGCACATGTATTCCTCTGTTTTGGGGGCTCACACAACGAGCTGGGAGTTGTGCATTTTCATCCACGGTTTTTCCTGTGAAGGACCATTCATATTTTCAGTCATGTGTATGTTTTTCCTTACCAGTTCGTGGCCTATACATATGTTTTCCTCTACCCAACTGTGAACTCGGTTATTCCTTTCCATCCTTGGACTGTGTAATTCCCTTGGTTCCTTCATTGTTTAGATTGGGTCGCTGGTTTTCCCCATGTGGTTGGATGTGTTTGTCGTGGTCTTCTTTATATTTTGGGAACTGTTGTAAATTCGCTTGAGAGTCATTTTGGCCACGATAGGGCCAAGAATGACTTAGGAATTATCTTCCCTATATTAAGATGTATCAGCTGATTAATTGCCTGAGTGCAATGGTTGGTATTTGGACTTTGTAGGGAGCAGGTATGGGGGCTTAGTTTTGCTTGACAAACCTGGTGGCTAGAAACCACACAGACAGAGCTCGAGGGTTGGATTTGTTCTCCACAACCCCTGAATAGCACTGGAAGGGAATGTAGGGCCTGAGGGACTGTGTAGCAGAGAAGGGACTGATTCCTTGTGTTGGGTGTGTGTGGGTGTTTTAGAAGCCAGGCTAGTTCTGGTGTAGGTGTTCTTAGCTCTGCAATGAGCTCACCAAATTAGCATTGAGCCTTTCCCAATATCCTTGATGGCCTGATAAACCCAACTGTGTTGGCTTGGCTATGTTTTACGTATCCTTGGCTATGTGTCAGTCTGCTAGTTCCCTTATCCCTTGGAGAATCATGCCCAGCTTGGGGGTGGCAGCGCTGCTAAGAGATTAAGGAGCATGCTGGCCTATGGTTGGGTGGAACGTTGCAGCGACGTAGCTGGTTGCGGAGCGAAGTTCATCATAAGATAAGTGCTCGTGTCCATTTTTAATTCTGCAACCATGTTTTCTGTTAAATGTAAATGATGAACATGTTAAATGAATGCTTGTGGGAATGCATGTTGATTTCACTGTGCATGATAAATAATTGTAGCTGTGTATGATAAACAATGGCAATTGTGCATTTTTACTTTAATGCACTTCCTTTCAGCATTTTGTTTATGCAATTTTTATTCATGTACATGTTCATGGGCTCTTATCCTGCATGGTTAACGCCATGGTGATCGCGTCCTCCTTGCCGGTCGGAGGGACGGGGACATGATAGTGTGGTATCAGAGCATCAGGTTGGAAACAATGGGCCTCTATGGTCCAAGAAGGAGCAACTGACAGAGGTTGTATCTCATTCTGCCCAGCAGAAATCAGTGGACGAGTGGTGAAATTCAAAAGAAAATGGTCTAAGTGTTGAGCGGTCGGGCCAGTAGCAGGAAAGACTTCCTCCGTTGCGAAAGAGCTAGGCGGAAGGACTTCCGATGTGGTGGAAGCATGCCGGCGAAATAGTTGAAGGGAACTGTGAAAAATTTTGTCCAAGTGTTCCACATCGGAACAATTAGCGAAAGGGACTTCCGCCATTGCGGAAGCCAAAAGCACTAAGGCTTCCAACTGGAAAGACTACCGACGTCGATCGGAAGAAGAAAGTGTTCCATGAGCTGCCATTGTGGAAATGAAAGAATTAAGTCTTCCACCCAGAAAGACTGCTGACACCGATCTGAAGAAGAAAGTGTTCCATGAGCCGTCGTTGCAGAAACGAAAGCATTAAGTCTTCTGACCAGAAAGACTGCCGACACCGATCAGAAGAAGAAAGTGTTCCATGAGCCGCCGTTGCAGAAACGAAAGCATTAAGTCTTCCAACCAGAAATATTGTCGACGCCGATCGAAAGAAGAAAGTGTTCCATGAGCCGTCATTATGGAAATGAAAGCATTAAGTCTTCCGACAAGAAAGACTACCGACACCGATTGAAAGAAGAAAGTGTTTCGTGAGCCGCTGTTGTGGAAACGAAAGCATTATGTCTTCTGACGAGAAAGATTGTTGACGCCGATCGAAAGAAGAAAGTGTTCCATGAGCCACCGTTGCAGAAGAATTAGTGGTTCCAAGAGCTGATTTTGCAGGACATTTAGTGAAAGAGGAGCCGATTCTGCGGGAGATTTCGTGGAAATGAGATCCGGTTTTATGAAGAGGAAATTTTAAGTTTTCCATGGGATTTTCCCAGCTGATTTTGACCGTTATTCATTGATATTTTCAACAGTTTTATAGTGAATTTTCAGGGCTGAAAAATGAGAAAGTGGCAGTGGTTTCATGCACCAGATTGCGCGAAAACCAATGATTTACAAAAAAAAATTTGCAAGCCCCCTTGACCCCCGTCATTCCCCTCAGATAGACATTCTTTGATGAAGAAAATTTTGTGTGTTTGGACAAATTGTTATTTTATGGTTATTCCAGGAGAGGGTAAGTGATTCTTAATTATATCAATGTTATGCATCTAAGATTTGTGTTACTAACACGTCTGCAGAATCATAGTCACCTTCAAGAGCAGTATTCCAGGTAGTGCAGTTTGATAAGCAAGTGGTGGATCAGTTATGAGAACCCATTATGGGTATGATGCTTGGGATTCTCATGAGCGAGCAGAAGATGCCATGGGAGAAAATGTCCGTAATAGAAATGATGACATTGATTCTAATGGAAGGAGATTCCAAGAGACACTGTCAGATGTTGCATCTACTATGAGAATCTTGATCAAAGCCCAGGAAGAGCAGCATCAGTTGAATGCTGCTATGTTGTAGAGTTTGACA
This sequence comes from Pseudotsuga menziesii, assembly GCA_001517045.1. NCBI lineage: Eukaryota > Viridiplantae > Streptophyta > Pinopsida > Pinales > Pinaceae > Pseudotsuga > Pseudotsuga menziesii. Next base: position 41,352 of record LPNX010625575.1, on the reverse strand, counting down.
GACTTGCAAAGAAAGATAGATTCTGGATGGGGTACAACAAGACCAGAAGGTAGTAAGAGCAGTACTAGGAGAAGGAGAAGGACTTCTAGTGGGTCATCTGATTCTGAAGAATCCAATGGTGATTCAATCTCTTCTTCTCATAAAAGAAAAAGAAAGAGACACCATAGGGATCGCTCTTGGGATGAATTTAAGAACGCTAAACCTCCTACTTTTGATGGTGAGATAAATACTGGACAAGAAGCTGAAGCTTGGCTTCTTGGGATAAAGAAGTACTTTTAAGTGCATGATTATTCAGGAAACATGAAGGCAAGAGTTTCCATATTCAACTTGAATGGAAGAGCATCCATTTGGTGGGAACACTTCAAGCAGGTAAAGAGGATCAGTGAAAGGAAACTGAAGTGGAAATAGTTCAAGAAGTATTTCAAGCAGAAATACCTATCTGACAGGTATTATGATGACAAGAATAAGGAGTTCCATGAGTTGAGGTTGGGACAGCATACCATGGAAGAGTATGGAAATAAGTTTTTGGAGCTGTTGAGGTATGTCCGATACATCAGAGATGAAAAGGTGAAGGTCCAACGTTTTCTGAGTGGATTACCTCAGTCTTACAAAGATAGAATTGAGTTTTATGAACCTATAACTCTTGAAGAAGCAATAAGAAAAGCTAAGTCTTGCTATGAGCAAAGCAAAGGTAAGCCAGATTACAATAAGGCATGGAAGGACAAGAAAAATGAGAAGTTTGACCAAAGGCAGAAAGGTTTCAAACCTTCTAGCTTCAGGAATCAGCAGAAGAAGCCATCCCAAGCTGCAAGTAAGCCAGTTGGAGGGGCAAGAGAAAAGCCTAAGGACCCACAGCATAATAGAGGGCCACTTCAATGTTGGAAATGTGGAGGACCCCACATGCGCAGAAAATGTCCACTTGAGAATGAGAGTGCAAGGTCGGCTTATAACGTTCAAGAAGTAGAAACAGTGGGTCAAGTAGCAAGGGAAATCCCTAGGATCTATGTAGCACTGGAGGACCGCCAAGCAGATCACGAGTCAACTGTGGTTGAAGTAGCAGGTAAGATTGTTGAGCAATCTGTTTCTATTTTAATTGACCCTCGTTCTACTCATAGTTATATTACTCCTAGAGTAGTGGAGAATTGTGCTTTTAAGAAAGTAAAGCATATGAAGTCTTGGCTAGTTCAGCTAGCCACTCGAACTAAGAGAAATGTTAGTGAAGTGGTAGAGAAATGTCCATTGGTCATGAATGGATTGGTTACTTGTGTTGATCTGAATGTTCTACCGCTTGGTTCCTATGATGTTCTCATTGGAATGGATTGGTTAGAAGCTCACAGGGTGAAGCTTGATTGTTACAATAAGACTTTTGAATTCATGGATGAACAAGGGAACCTAGTAGTTGTGAAAGATATTCCAAAGGTGATTTCAGTACGACAGGTTTCAGCAATGCAGTTGAAGAAGTTCTGTAGGAAGGGTTTCCAGTTGTATGCAGCTCAGATTTTGGAGTAAACAAGAGATGAAACTCCTAGGTTGGAGGACTATCAAGTATTACAGGAGTTCAGGGATGTGTTTCCCAATGAGATTCCAGGGCTTCCTCCAAAGCGGGACATTGATTTCACAATTGAACGTGTGTCAGGAGCAGCACCAGTGTCCAAGACACACTACAGGATGAGTACATCGGAGATGCTAGAATTGAAGATGCAATTGCAAGAGTTGTTGGAAAAGAAGTACATTCGACCAAGTGTGTCTTTTTGGGGAGCACCAGTTCTATTTGTAAAAAAGAAAGATGGTACACCCAGGTTGTGTATTGACTACAGACAATTGAACAAGGTTATTGTGAGGAATAAATATCCTTTGCCTAGGATTGATGACCTCTTTGATCAAATGAGAGGAGAAAAGGTATTTTCTAAGATTCACTTGAGGTCTGATTACCATCAGGTGAGAATCAAGGATGAAGACATTCATAAGATAGCCTTCAGGACAAGGTATGGGAATCACGAATTTGTAGTGGTACCATTTGGTCTCACAAATGCATCAGCTACATTTATGTGCCTTATGAATAGAGTCTTCAGCAGGTATTTGGATAAGTTTGTTGTTGTTTTCCTTGATGAAATTCTTGTTTATTCTAAGAATGAGGAAGAGCATGAAGAGCATTTGAGATTGACATTGAATTTGCTCAGGGAGCATCAGCTGTATGAAAAAATGAGCAAGTGTGACTTCTATAGAGATAGAATTCAGTATTTGGGTCACATTATCTCATAGGAGGGTATATCTATAGACCCTAAAAAGATTGAAGCCATTATGAATTGGCCTACTCCAAGAAATGTGACAGAGGTAAGATCTTTTATGGGACTTGCAGGATACTACAGGAGGTTCATTGAGGGATTCTCTAATGTTGCACATGCAATCACTTCTTTGCAAAAGAAGGGGATGAAGTTCGAATGGACATCGAGGTGTGAAGAAAGCTTCCAGCAGTTGAAGAGTCTTCTCACCAGTGCACCGGTATTGAAGGTTGCAGATCCAGAGAAACATTTTGTGGTGTGTACCAATGCATGCAGACAAGGGCTTGGAGGAGTCCTTATGCAGGACACCCATGTGTTATGTTATGAGTCAAGAAAGTTGAAGGAACATTAGATGAACTATGCCACTCATGATCTAGATCTTGCAGCCATAGTACATGCTCTCAAGATGTGGAGACATTACTTGATGGGTAGAAGATTTGAGCTCAGAACAGACCATTGTGGTTTGAAGTATCTATTTGATCATCCTACTCTGAATGCTAGGCAAGCAAGATGGCTGGAGTTTTTATGTGAATTTGATTTTGAAATCAAGCACATAAAGGGAAAAGAGAATAAGTTAGCTGATGCACTTAGCAAGAAGGTGCAGGAAATGCATGTGGCATATCTTAGTATTTGCCAATTAGATTTGAGGCAGCAGATTGTTGTTCATGTTGTTGGAGATGAATTGTATGAGCATGTAAAAGACAAATTGCAACAACAAAGTCTTGAGAAGAGGTATGAGGGATATAAATTGGAAGGAGATGGACTTCTCACTTATAAAGGTAGAATTTATATCCCAGATGTAGCATATTTGAGGAGCGTTGTTATGGATGAAATCCATCAATCTCCGTATTCTGGTCACCCAAGATATCAGAAGAGAGTTGCTACAGCTAGAAAGCAGTACTTTTGGCTAGGAATGAAAAAGGATACAGCCAAGTACATTTGAAGGTGTATGAAATGTCAACAGGTAAAGGTTGAGCATCCACATCCAGCAGGTTTGTTGCAGCCTTTACCAGTTCCGGAATGGAAATGGGAAGTTATTTCCATGGATTTTATTATAGGATTGCCAATGACTTGGAGACAAAATGATTCCATCATGGTTGTGGTATACAAGTTGACTAAGGTAGGACATTTTATACTGGTTAAATCTACGCATCAGACGGATGACATTGCCAAGATATTCATGAAGGAGATATTCAAATTGCATGGATTGCCGAAGGCAATAGTCTCTGACAGGGATGTCAAGTTCACTTCCAACTTTTGGAAAGAGTTGTTTGCAGATTTGGGTACAAAGCTGTACTTTAGCACTGCATACCATCCTCAGACAGATGATCAGACAGAGAGGGTTAATTAGGTTCTTGAAGACATGCTTCGCATGTATGTAATGGACAGACCAGCCAAGTGGGAAGATTACTTACACTTGGTAGATTTTGCTTATAACAATGGACAGCAGGCATCCTTGGGGATGAGTCCGTATGAAGCTTTGTATGGAAGAAGGTGTAGGACACCAGTGACTTCGGATAATATAGTGAACAGGATTGTGCTTGGGCTAGAATTGCTCAGGGAAATGGAGCAAGAGGTTGTAAAGATCAGGTAGAAGCTGAAAGCAGCACAGGACAGACAGAAAAGCTATGCCAATAAGCATAGGGTGAATCAGGAGTTCAGTGTTGGGGATCATGTTTACCTTAGAGTGAGGGCAAGGAAGAGTTCCTTGAAGCTTGGTAGTTGTGCCAAGTTTCCACCAAGATACTGTGGGTCATTTGAAGTGCTTGAAAGAATAGGGCTAGTTGCATATAGACTTGCATTGCCTGCTAGCACTAGAGATCATAATGTTTTTCATGTTTCTTTTCTTAATAAATATCTACATGACCCTAACCATGTGATAAATTGGGATGTGATTCAGGTGGAACCCGAGGGTTCCGAATCGAGCCAATGCGCATCCTCGACAGGAAGCTCACAATGCTCCGGAACCGACCCATAGGGTAGGTAATGTGCAATGGGAGCACTTCGGACCTGAAGAGGCTACATGGGAGCTGGAGGATGCTATGCGATTGGCACATCCATTTTTGTTCAATTTTGCAGAACACTGAGGCGATACCAGTGTAGCATTTTGTTCAATTTTGTAAGCACTGAGGATAGTGCTATTGAAGGGGGAGGGGAATGTCACACCCCTGGTTTTGACCCCGTTGCATTAGATATACATGATGTATATATTGTAATAATCATGGTGTGGAGATAAAGGCCAAGGCCCCACCATTGATTGGTTACGCTATGTTTTGGATCTAAACTTGTCACCGATGATATATCGGGGCATGCCGCACATATTAAGTTTCAGCATCATGTAAATATGCATCTATAATTAATTAAATGAACCCAGCCAACTAAGATCATGGAAACTAAAATGAGAAAGGGGCATGATTTTCACAAGGATAAGGGTGGGGAATTTGTCAAACCTTGGGCCAATCAGGGAAAATACCCATGTGTCTTCTTTCCTTGCTCTACCCAACCAATTTCATTGAAGAATGGCTACTGGTGGTTGAGGCAGTTAATTGTTTTGGGAGTGGGGTGGCAGGACTGTTAGTCCTCACCCACATGCACACTCCACCAGTGTTGAACCTCACGATGGGCAGGGAATGAAGGGGCCCCTTCATTCATTCTCCTCACTCATGCAAGGATTCCACTCTTTCCACAATGGGCTGAATGTTCATGCACTTCCAAAACACATCCTCTCTGTTGTTGTTCACCCACGTGCCTAGGAAGAGCTGTTCGTCCTCACGCAGGGCCCATAATCTGTCCATTATCCTCACGCACAGGTATTATTTTGTTTTGGGGGCTCACACAACGAGCTGGGAGTTGTGCGTTTTCATCCACGGTTTTCCCTGTGAAGGACCATTCGTGTTTTCAGTCGTGTGTATGTTTTTCCTTACCAGTCTGTGGCCTGTACATATGTTTTCCTCTACCCAGCTGTGAACTGGGTTATTCCTTTCCATCCTTGGACTGTGTAATTGCCTTGGTGCCTTCATTGTTCAGATTGGGTCGCTGGTTTTCCCCATGTGGTTGGCTGTGTTTTCCGTGGTCTTCTTTATATTTTGGGAACTATTGTAAATTCACTTGAGAGTCATTTTGGCCATGATAGGGCCAAGAATGAGTCAGGAATTGTCTTCCTTGTCTTAAGCTGTATCAGCTGATTGATTGCCTGAGTACAATGGTTGGTCTTCAGACTGTGTAGGGAGTAAGGATTGGGGCTTAGATTTTCTTAACAAACATGGTGGCTGGAAACCACACAAACAGGGCTAGAGGGCTGGATTTCTTTTCCATAGCCCCTGAATAGCACTCGAAGGGAATGCAGGGCCTGAGGGAGTGTGTAGCAGAGAAGGGACTAATTCCTTGTGTTGGGTGTGTGTGGGTGTTTTAGAAGCCAGGCTAGTTCTGGTGTAGGTGTTCTTAGCTCTGCAATGAGCTCACCAACTTAGCATTGAGCCTTTCCCAATCTCCTTGATGGCCTGATAAACCCAACTGTGTTGGCTTGGCTATGTTTTACGTATCCTTGGCTATGTGTCTGGCTGCTAGTTCCCTTATCCCTTGGAGGATCATTCCCAGCTCGAGGGTGGCACCGCTGCTGAGAGATTAACAAGCACGCTGGCCTATGGTTGGGTGGAACATTGCAGCGACGTAGCTGGTTGCGGAGCAAAGTTCGTCATAAGATAAGTGCTCATGTCCATTTTTACTTCTGCAACCATGTTTTCTATTAAATGTAAATGATGAACATGTTAAATGAATTCTTGTGGGAATGCATGTTGATTCCGCTGTGCATGATAAATAATTGTAGCTGTGTATGATAAAGAATGGCAATTGTGCATTTTTACTTCAATGCACTTCCTTTAAGCATTCTGTTTATGCAATTTTTATTCATGTACATGTTCATGGGATCTTAGCCCGCATGGTTAATGCCATGGTGATCGCGTCGTCCTCGCCGGTCGGAGGGACAGGGACGTGACATGAGAACATCAACATTTTGCAAAATTTAGTAAATATGACTTCTTTAAAGATACAATCCAGTATTTGGGTCATGTGGTGACGAAAGAAGGAATTTCTATGGGCCTCAAAAAGATAAAGGAAATAAAATATTGGCCAATCCCAAAAGACATCACTGGCATTCGATCATTCATGGGAATTACTAGTTATTATCGGAGATTCATCGAAGGGTTTTCAAGAATTGCAAATTCTATAACCTCCTTGCAGAAAAAGGGGAAGAAATTTGATTGGAATCAAAAGTGTGAAGACATTTTTAAAAAGTTTAAAACATTATTAACCACCACACGAATCCTAAGAATTGCTGACCCTAATAAAGATTTTATAGTATGTACAAATGCATGCAATGACGGTTTAGTTGGAGTATTAACTCAGGAAGGACACATTATTGCTTATGAGTCTAGGAAGCTAAAGGTTCATGAGAAAAATTAGGTGACCTATGACTTAGAATTAGCTACTGTCATACATGCATTAAAAATGTGGCATCATCATTTAATAGGAAGGAAGGTTATAGTAATGACAGATAATAAAGGATTGAAATATCTGTTGGATCAACCTAACTTGAATGCTAGGAAAGCTAAGTGGCTAGCTTTTCTGACTGAATACGATTTTGAAATTCAACATATTAAAGGAAAGGAGAATAAGGTTGCTGATGCATTAAGTAGAAATGAAAAGCTAAATTTTAGAGAAGCCATCAATACTTATACGATAGACTTGGAAGAACAGCTAGAAGCTGGAATAGAACAAGATGAAAATTATCGAAAATTACAAGCAAAAGTAAAAGAAAATTTAATAGAAAGTCTAAGTACAGGGTACAACTTGAATGAAAAAGGATTATTATTGTATAAATATAGATTATATGTACCTAATGTACCTAATATTAAGCTATTAATTTTAAATCAAGTTCATAAAACTCCTTATTCAGGGCATCGAGGTTATTAGAAAACCATAACCATGCTAAGAAAGGATTATTTCTAGCCAATCATGAAAAATGATTTGGTAGAATATATTGCTATATGCTTTGAATGTCAGCAAGTAAAAACCTGAACATCAGCATCCAGCTAGACTACTTCAATCATTGCCTATTCCTAGTTGGAAATGGGAGATAATTAGCCTTGATTTTATCATGGGACTACCTAGAAATCAGAACTTAAATGACTCAATAATGGTAGTGGTTGATAAATTGAGTAAAGCAACCCATTTTATACCTATAAAAACTAATTATAAAGTTGCAAATATTGCTGATATTTTCTTAAAACAAATTTTTCTGTTGCATGGAAATACAGAAGGTGGTAATTTCAGACCGAGACCCTAAATTTCTAGGTAATTTTTGGAAATATTTGTTTAAAGGATTAAATACTACGTTAAACTTTAGTACCTCTTTCCATCCTCAAACTGATGGACAGACTGAAAGAGTAAATCAGGTATTGGAGGATCTACTAAAAATGTATGTAAAGGAGCATCCAGTTAAATGGGAAGATTATTTACACCTGGTACAATTTGCTTACAATAATCATTATCAAGCTTCAGTTAGATATAGTCCCTTTGAAATTCTCTATGGAAGAAAATGCAACACTCCCATCTCTTGGAGTATTCCAGTGGACATGTTAGTATTAGGACCTGAATTATTGAAAGAGATGGAGTTAATTGTAAAATAGTTACAAGGTAACTTGAAAGTTGTGCAAGATCGATAGAAAAGCCAAGCAAACATTAAACGGACTCCAAAGGAGTTCCAGGTATCTGAACCTATTTATGTTAAGGTGAGGCCTAAAAAGAGTTCTCTGAGATTAGGTAGCTTTGCTAAGCAAGCACCTCAATATTGTTGTCCTTTTGAAATACTATCCAGGATAGGACAGGTAGCGTATCAGTTAGCTCTACCACCAAATCTAAGAGTTCAAAATGTTTTTCACATTTCTGTATTAAAAAAATATGTACATGATGCTACTCATGTGATTAATTGGAATGATGTGCAGGTAGAACCCAAAGGAGATTTTCTGGTGGAACTAGATTGTATCCTCGAAAGGAGGGACATGTCACTTCAGAATCATACCATTGGTTAAGTGAAGGTGCAATGGAAGCACCTTACTCCAGAAGAAGCCACCTGGGAATTGGAAAGTCATATGTGGGATGCATATCCAGTTCTATTTCATGGGAACTCTGAGGATGAGGAATAAATAACATCGAGGAGGATGTTATAAATTAAGGGGGTGTTTATGTCACATGGCTCAATTTGAAAAATAATTTAATGTTATTGAGGAGCACTATGTTATATTTTATGCTAAGTTTGTAATTGATGACCAAGTGGTGTAAAAAATAATTAATGTATTTCAGAATATTTTATTAATAAATAAATAAATGATGAGACAACAACTTAGGGAAGCTATTAAAAGAGTGTTAACTAGTCACTTGGCGGAGGAGACTAGGTGGAGAGTATATTGACAAGTGGAAGCATCCCCAAACTACTTCTAAGTGTTGCAGGTGGTTACTTCCCTATATTTGTGGTCATGATTCCCTAAGAAAGTGGAATTGGAGAAGGTGGCTCATTAAGTAAAAATTGATCCAGAAAACCTAGGCATTATTATAAAACTTCCCATTGAAGACAGCTGAGGCTGCTCATTTTGGAAAGGTGATCATTCGGTATGAATGAAATGCACATGAGAAATTTGATGGAGGGGACTTATTGAAGTGAGTTTGAGGGGTTAACTACTGAGAACTGAACTTATGCAGCTGTTAGGCTGAATTTCTTACTGTTGTGAGTAGGTTTGGATTACTGTTGTACTTTGACCAGTCATGTAACAGAAGGTCTTAAGGATACATCCTTCACAGAGTACTCTACCATGAGGACCAGGAACAGTCTCGAGGGTCCTGAGAAAGTGAAAAATAATCTTTCTCTAGGAGTTGGTTGGGAGGAACAACCCCCTTAAGATGTTTTCACCTCATCATTTGCCAGGTTTTTATTTGTTCAGGTTATTTATAAATTATTTACTGTTTTCAGCAAATGATCATTAGTTTTCAAAGAAATGCATGTTATTGTTTTCATTAGGTTTTATATAGAAAATAATATTTTATATTGATAATATTAGTGATTAGTAGATTATGTTTAGAACAGTAGGGATTCTAGTAAATGAAAGTAATTAGAAATAAATTACCACACTATATTTTCCCACGCCTTGAATAGAAGTACTGTAGTACAGCTGGTTGATTAAGTAGATGTGAATATTTGTTTATCAGCTTTGAATGAAAAATGTAAATGACTTCTTTTATAGTTTGTATGTGAATGACTATATAAAATAGCAGTACTTGCTCTAGCTATTGGAAGTATCTATACTAACTAATTATAAAGAAATGAACTGAATATATATATATATAATCACTTATAGGCATACTATTCACAGAATCATTACTAGTACTAATAATTATTATAAACATAATAGATAGAGTTATTTAAATAAACATAGGAATGTAAAAGATAATACTAGGATTTTTAACCAAGATAGTAATCTATAGGACTTGTTAATAAATTACTTCAAGTTCATGTTTTACTATCTATTCGGCAGTACATATCTTTTTAAAGTAACCTTCTGGACTTACTTAGGGTTTACAAGAGGTAGGTTTAATCCTCAAAGACAGACTTTTACTTTCTTAACCATTACATAACATTTAACAGCTATAAATATTTACTACTGAAAGTCATAATAGGAAAACAAAACTGAAAACCATTTTTGTAGAAATCCATATCATTTTGGAACTGTAGGTTATCTACAAATAATAAAAAATCAGAGAGATAAACTGAGTATTGTATTCACCTAAGAATAGTGTCAAAATTTAAATAGTATAAATTACTATAAATTTTTTACATTAAAAAAATATTTGTAAAAAGGAAAATTTAATAACACTGTAAACAAACTGATAAAAATGAAATAAATTAAGAGTAATGGCTTATGGCCTTTATAATTATAGGTCGAGGCTTAGTCTTCATCAAAATTTAACTATAAAAAATAATAAAACAAAATAGTAACTATTCATTCATGATAGGTAAAAACCCTATATCGGTTTACAAGTCTCGACTGATTAACAATCTTTTTTCTTCACCTTTAAAATCCATATAAAAACTAAATTAACCAGACATAGGTTGAATAGCCTTAGAATGGCTAAGAGCCGAGTTCTAAAATATAAGGCAAAATTTTACATTGTCCAGGCCGTAAAGGCACTGTCAAATAATCCCAAAATTTACAGGTGCAATAGCCTTCAAGGACTTGCACCTTTTACCTTTCAGGGTTCTCTTTTACAAAAAAACAAAAGAACATGAAGAAGTAATATAACATATAAACCAAGGCCATGCTATAACCAGCAGTGAAGCTTCCTAAATTCCAACCACCACATCAATTGTATGAGAAAACCCTCAATAGCAACCAGGGCTTACCAGGGTTGTGTGGATGTGAAAGGGGAGAGTTGAGCCACCGCTAGACCCATTTCTCTGCAAGAAGAGCCTTAACAGTAAAAACAAGTATTAGTTTTTATCAGATAAAATGTAATGAAAAACTTAGAAACTTTCATGGATTTTATCTCTTGACCGGTAGTTACTAAACAAGAGTATCGTTTTGGAGAAGTCGTGGATGCATCAGCCATATTAGCTCGATAGTATTTGGAAGAGTAACACCCTAGACAAGATTAGTGTGCTACATACAACTGAACCCTAAGTCATGATTTCAAAATAAACGAGAAATCCTCTGTCTAGAACAAAGAACCACCTTACGACCTCATTTAAACTGGCTCACGACGTTTTGTTCTGAAAGCAACCTGTAAACATGGAGGTGTATATAGGATTTCGATGGCCATGAGCTCGCAGCTTGGCAAAACTAGACGAAGAACCCTCACTCTGTGAAAAGAAATGAGTAGGGTTTAGTTTTTAAGTCAACCATATCATGGATAGAACCATCACCGCATGTCCTTTGAGATTTATCTCCAGTGTGGGTAGAAGTTCTATAGTCACGATGCTACAAAAAAATGATTATAATCAACCTTTAATGAATTTCATTGCCAATAGGGTAATATTACCATGGAGTATCGATATTTATTGTATAAACTATAGGATATAACATGAAATTTTATTCTAGGGTTTCTTTGTTAATAAATCAAGATAAGATAGTTATGTTTATTAACTAGGTTTGATGGAATTTGTGAGAAAGACATATTTTTACTTTTAACCATAGTAAGAAGGAGAGCTAGTGATTCTTGGACTTACCCTTTGGAGTTGTTAAAATTGAAATAGTGTTTGGTTAGCTGAGAAACAAAATGATATAATAAATGTCAGTAAATTTCTGGCAACTTAATAATGAATTTATAGATAAAAGTAAAAGTATTATGGCAACCCATTGAGAGAATGTTGTTTATAGAACCCTATAATGAAGGTACTTGTGATAAACACCAAATAGTATTGGGTGATTTAAGCATAAATATGTGAACTATTTTCTTTCTATCACTACAACAAATCCTAGAATTAGCATCCCATTTAGCGTCCCTTTTTAGTGTATTTTTTTTACATTAAGTGGTCAAACTAGACGCTAAATGGGACGCGTCATGGAAAAAACTTAAAGCGTCCCAAAAACCGTTTTTTTTTCTTCCTAAATAGCATCCTTTATGACGTCCAAAATAGTGTCTCTTTTTTTGCTTCTAGAATAGCATCCAACTTTGCTTCCTAAACAACATCAGGGTTTGCTTCCATAATAGCACCCAACTTTGCTTCCTAAACAACGTCGAGGTTTGCTTCCTAAATAATGTCCTTCTTTGCTTCCTAGCGAGTGTCCACTTTTTCTTCTTAAATGACAACCCCGTTAACTCCATATTTGCATCCTTAATAGCACCATGTTACCATCCAAATTAGAATCCATTTTTGCTGCCACTTTAGCATCCCATTTTGCACCATGTTTTACTTCCAAATATGCCAATTTTCGCTTCCAAATTTGCACCACTTTTTTCTTCCTTTTTTGGATGATGTTTTGCTACCAAAATGACACCAAATATTTCTTCTATTGTTGCACCATATTTTTATTCCTATGTAGTGCCATGTTTTACATCCAAATTAACGTCTTATTTTACTACCATATCAACGCCATGTTTGGCTTCATCATTATCACCATGTGTTGCATCCTTTTTAATGCCTAGTTTCGTGTCTCTCATGTTTTGGTCACTAATTTAGTTGTTTTTAGTATTTAACCGATATTATAATATAATTAGGGCATGGAGGAATTGAACCACCAACCTCCTGCTTGTAAGGCAGGCTCTCTTCCATTGAGATAGAACCATTTAAGAATTTAAGAACCTAACTTACAGAGTCCTCTATAATGGTAAAAAGGATCAATACACAACTTTGAGTATCTAATGGTCGAACAAGGCAACAGAGAAAGACGCTTTTGTAATACCAAAAAGGACACTCATCAACATCAGCATTGTTGCATGTATTAGAAGATGACAATGTAATAGTACCAATTTGGTTACCTAAAATCATGTAGCTTGGGCATTTTGGTTACATCAGGACTTGAAGGGTGAAAAATATCTTAAAAATATTCATGAAAATTATGTTCCTAACGTAGAATCATAACATACAGAAGCTTTATCTTGTTTACATACTTCTGAAAAATATCCTTGCCTCTTCTTATCTCTATCCATATTTTCACACTATTATCCATCATTAAAATCCTCTAATTTTTTTTGAAACCCGTGGTTGTTGTCATCTCTCTTGACATCTCTAGAGTTATCTCTAATGAGGAACCACAAGCTAAACTTGCAATTTCTTAGGACACTACAAAATGGAACCTACAGTCTTCAACTAAATTCTGCAAATCGACCTTACAATTTATAAACAACCAATATATTAGGCTTATGAATTTCAACAAACCTGCAATGCATAGATCCACAAGTGTTCCTATGATGAACTAAAAACCTAAGTTACCTGGTTTGTGTTCACCATGTAAATTGAAAAAATATCACCAGTACAAAAACACATGATAAAGCTTGTTAAGTTTTCCATCAAATTTCCCAGTGCTTGATCTTTGACAAATTCCCATTTTTTCCAAAAAATCACCAAATACAATGACTAAGCTTAGGAACCAGATTTAGTGAGATATTGTAGGATCCTAAGAGCATATAATTGAACAAGTTGGCATTAACTCTAATCATATACTTCTCCACTTGGTGTGAATTCTTGCAACTCATCTTGGAAGAACTTGAATTGTGGTACAAGTAGGCTTCAAGACGGATGATCTTTCTTATTTTGGACTTAATGCATTTCAAATGATGACACAAAATTTGTTCAACATGAAAAGGTGAGTAGATCAATATGCTTTTATCCTTTCATGGACATAATCCTAGTTGTTGATAGCTAAGTTATATTGCATGTATTGTCTATGGTTTGAAATCAATAGTGATCATGCCTTGTAACAATGTCTAAGCCACTAAGCCACCCTACATGGTAGACATACCTATGGAAATAGTCAAATTATTAACGAGTGCCCATTATCTACACCATAATAGGCATAAGTATTGGCAAAATCCTTTGGGTAACATATGATTGATGTCAAACACATCTTGAATGATCTTCAAGGAATAAATACAGCTCATCCATGGATTCTAGATATCCTTAATTTATTGGCCTTTTGAGCTATAATGAGGATGCAATAGATACCCTGTTAAATCTTGACATTCTTTTCCAAGAAAAAGAAATTAAAGAATCAAGTGTCTTAGCAATAAAAGAACATGCACTTCACATGGTTGGAGAAAAAATGACCCTGAATATAGTTGTAGTTTGTTGTTAATGAAATAATATGTTGCAATAAAGAGGGTATTTGGAAGAGAATAAATATAAATGCAAAGAGCATGTATAAACCATGTTACCATATATGTTAATGCACTCTTGTCTTCAACTGTGGTTGTTGCGATTATAGAAATATGAGATGAATAGGAAGCACCTACACTAGCCTCTGTGGCAAGTGAGTTATACCTGTCAAAGATTTTAAATTAAAATGTGAAATATACCTTGCTTTGATGCACCATATGAAAATTTATCTACACACTAAAGATGAAACCAATTTTAGTGCAAATTACCTTAATGAAGGAGCCCCACCAAGCCAGCTAGTGAGACCAGTGACACCCAAATAAATAGATAGTGGTAGACTTGTAGGGCTACTTTTTGCTCTGGTTATCATGGAAGGCAATAAATCTAAATCTGTTTATAAAGCACAAGAAATAACATAAACAATCAATATGCATTGAAACAAAATCAATTAAGCCTCAAGGAAAATAAGTGAATCTTCACTAGCAACTTAAAAGGGCATATATATCCAGAATCTAGTTACAGAATCTACATCACTTTTATTGGGATGCATTTAGACTACCAGATCTATATGATTTCTGATCCCTTGAATCTTCCACAACTTTTTTGACATCTCGCTCTGCCATTTATTTATCCACATCCTGATTCTCTTTCTACCTCGAATAATATGTTGATTCTCCTATATCCCCAACTTTTTTCATTATTAATTTGAGGATACCAATATTTGCACTGCTCATGCCCTGTGTCCGCAACAGATTCCCTAGTTTCATCATAAATTTCAGTGTTCTTAGAGTTATTAGAATATATAGAAAAAATCAGAGACACTGCATGAATAAAGAAATACAATATTGGGCTCTTTTCCAAGTATGTTTCTTGCTTGGAATTCCACTCATATTTAATGCACAACATATTACTTACCAATGCAGGCCATCCTTACAACAATTCCATTGTTTTCCTTAAATATTCATAGGTTTCTCTTCTACACATTATGTTTCTCTTTCACCCTTGAAATCACTATCATAATTTCATCTTCATGCTATTTTCTACCTCTACTACAAACCATTAGTCTTTTCCTACATAATTCATAGGCTAGGTACAAGCATACAAGATTAAATACTTGAGTTTACTTCATCCTTTGAACATTCCCCAAGAATCAATACCACATCCACTCTTTCGAGGTGCTATCCTAATGTCCTTGACTAGAATCCCCCATATTCTCAAGTATGAAAATCTTGTTTTGAGGGATGTTTATCTGCTTATTGACCATTTAATTCATTAAATACCAGTATCTTCATAAGTAGGTTGTCCTTCACATTCTAGTTTTCTTCATGTTGCGGGACATTCTGCACACTCATTACATCCATACCATATAGGTCATCCTCAATAACATTATCACCCCATATCTTGTTAGTCAATCTATTACCTGTTCAAGCAGTCTCCATCATGGAAAACACTATCTAAAGGAGGTTGTATTTGTGATGATCTCTAAGCCATATTTAATGGAACCTAGGTGTGCGAGGCTATGTTTTTTATTGTTTTTCTTTCCATGTAGCACTTACATGAGCCATTTTCTAGCAGTTTGCTTTTTCTATTTCAGATTTTTTGACAAAAGTGCTGCAATTTTTTTTAAGACCCCAGATCATGAACTTATTGCAGAGTTGCATGTCATAATCATATAATGCAGAGTTTCCTGACACAATTGTTGTGGACCTAAGCAGCCATATACCTATGGGAATTCAAGTGACTGCAGTAGTACATAGTTGTAAATATTTTTCACTGTTAACTTTCACATTATGGATGAAGTTAGTTCATTACAGTTGGAAAGATGCTAGATGCCCCAACTTCTTTTTTATGACTGAGTGCAATAACTGATATTTTGGCACATTCCTTGCTCTATTATCACTAAGAAATTCTCCTTCTCAAAAGTGGTGCACACTTATAATTTTTATACCTAGGGCAATCTTGAGTCATTAAAGGTGTTAATTTTTCAAAGCACACATGTACATGAAGATGAAAGATAATTTGTCCAATCAATTTGAGGTTATTCCCCTACAAATATGGTGTCCCCTTTCATAAACCTTGTGATTCTATTTGCTTCTTTCGTGAACAAATTTGGGACTTGCCATGAATAGTGAGACAATCCCAACTGCATAACTATCAGTTTCTCATTTAAAGCTTGTGCCCACCAATTTAGTATATGCAGAAGGTAATAACTCCATTCTTGTTTCAATAGAAGTTGCCATTGAATCTTCTATTGAATCTTTTGTGTATTTCTTCACATATTTGGTATTGCATTTTCCATTCTTCCACTCCTAAACAATGTTGAAGTATGCCCAAATATGTCTTTCAAGTAATCTATGCAGCTCACTTTTTTTCAGTTTTTCAATTATCTAAGTTGTTACCTATAATACTGAGATCATCTACAAACAAAGCCATAATGACAATATATGTTGTGAGTTTCACCTATGTTTTCTGAAGGTGTTCCTCCTTCACCACCGCAGCAGTATAATGTAGTTTCCACTCAGAAGAGAAGTGGACTCAGTAGCAGCCTTGGAGCCTGTACCTGCACAAAGAAATGTTTTTTCACTTGCATCATCCAGGATGGTAAATATCTCTACTGCTGGAAGTGGAAATTTAGAAGGATTAATTTGCACCACATCCTGTCAAGTAAAATAAATCAATTAGCATCAAAAGGGCTTCACTATATTATGAGATCATGAAAACAAGCGAACATGATCCAGTAATTACCAGAAGAGCATCCCTAGCTTTGACATAAAACTGTGGCAAAGAAGGAAGTGTTGGTTTTCAAATAAAAGATGACATGGACTTAGCAATGGAGGATCCATGAATTTCCTGTGGAACAAAACATATACAGTTAAGTAATTTTGGTACATCTGTCATACATTACCTATTCATACCTTCATTCTCATAGAAAGATAACATCGAACAAGAATATGTGGGAATATTGGCAGGATTTTCACCTCTAGCGTTGTGTTCTTAAGAAATACAATCTGTTTGGCATCATACATAGAAAGATGTATATTCCCAAATAAAATAACCATTTAGGAGTCTTGTTGACTATGGTTTTAAAAGTGCAAACTGGTAAAAAATCACCCAAGAAGAAAAATATTGTAGCACAAGTGTGTAAGCCACCTTGTCCCAAAATTCAGCCATATCTACCCTCTTTTTTAGGGAATCCACCTGTAAAACATCAAAAGGATAAAAGAAGCAAGACTTAAGTATGCATTTGACCAGAAATTTATATTCCAAACATACACATAACTAGATATGACACAAAGCATGAGCAAAAACACATGAATTGATAGTAACTGATTGAAATATCAGCTCAGCAAAAAACACCTTTTCAAAATTTAAAAGATGGTGATGTACTCGAATGTGCCTCTGATGGTTAAGATGATAACATAAATCCCATGAGCATCTCTCACATTTAATCATCTGCACTTTAGATAACAAGGGGCATCCAGGAAGATCTATAACAGAAGACGAATTGATAAGAAATGGAACTAATTTCAACTAAGCAAGACAAGGACCCAGTAAACAACTACGCAAAATATACTCGATGCATGAAACTGGCATACATTTTTTAGGCTCACTGTTGACTTTTGCTGCAACCTGGGCAAAGGAAACTATAGCCTTGGGAAACTTGAGAGAAGGAATCTGATCTGTACTATTTTGCAGTCCCCTTCCAACAGATCCTGTTTCCTTTACATTGTTGTGTATTGAATCCTTTACACCATTCAACTCTATTAAAAAGGGGCCACCACTTATATTCTCTTGAAAACAATCAATTGGATCCATTCCAAGTTCAACCTTTGAGCTTTTTGAAAGCTTGTTCCCACTATGTTGATCTAAGGCATGCAACAAATTCATCAGGTGCATAGAATTTTCTCGAGGCCGTGAAAATGACAAAAGAGAATCCTTTCCCATCGTTTTCCTAATAAGCTTGTCCAAAGAATCGTGTCGTTTTCTGTCTGATTTATCCTAATCCCTGGACTCCATCTCAGTATTTGATGATGGTTCAAACAAACCTAATCCTGCTAGTTTTCCAAATGGCCACATGATAAATGATAAGGACTAAAATATTTTAATTTGAGTTTTTTTCGCTTCTCCAGACCACACCTATTCACCTGTAAGAGTGATTTGTAAATGTTTAAAGGTTCTAACAGTGCAAACTACTAGCTTAACAGATTTCACAAATTGTATCTTACAAATACAAGGCGAGCTCAAATGAGACATAATTTCTCTTAGGTAAACAATCACATGCATTTGGAAAAAACTCAATAAATCATAGGATCCCAAATGTCATGCTGAATGAGCTACAAAATATATTACAAGATTTTAATATTATAAAAGTCCACTTTAGCTGAAGCTATGTTAACATGGAAGCCACGACAACTCTAAATAACAATATAGTCATATAATATATCCTTTACCTGATTTGATTATAGCATCTTAGTTCCATATTCAAACACTCAAAGATGTGTTGAGGAAACTATGTCTTATACTACACCTTTGCCCTAAGAAAAAATATTTGAAAATGTAAGTTATCTAAAGGCATCCTATTACAATTCTCGAAGGCATATCTAATTTATTCATGTTATATGAAGACAAGCCTGATAGATTCTGATTGTATACATTTTGTTTGTTGTTTTGTTATTTGTTGTGTAGCCTAAATCTAAGATCATACAGGCAAGAGCGTTTCTTTCTTGCCAAAAACAGAGTGAATTTCCACACACATCAATATTTGTCTTAAAATATGTTTTAGTTATTGTAAACAAAGAAATTTTCTTACCTTCTACTTTCTATTCTATAGAATCTACCACCAGTGCTATTTACTTTGATGAAAAGTACAAAACCTCATTTGGATGAATATTACTTGCTAGACTTGTAGAACAAAATGGTGGAAATTTGTTTTATTCATGTCCAGTCTGTCCTTACTGACCCAAGACAAAGAACAATAATTGGTTATGTATTGAAGCTATAGCTATCCATGTTTATTTTCTTTATATGGACATTCCAATTAATGAAAAATATAGTATGTGGGTTAAAGATGCCGTTTGTATCTATAATATTTAAATTGTATTCATATAATCTAGTTGCCAAATTCATAGCAGTGCAATTCTTCCTTCCTGTGAGAAGGATGGTTTACAGTGTGCAAGAATGGGCATATTTGAACTAGCATAAGTTTCTCTTAGACAGACCAGTCTCCCAAGGAGAAAAACACTGGCCTTTAGACTCTAGTTTCCATACTGATCAATGATAGAAATTATTCTTTAAAAATAACTATTTTTTTTTATTTGAAGCAGACAACTCCATTCAAGGATTTTCCAAATAATAGCCGCTCCTTTCTTGGTCACTTCAAAAAGATAATCTTCTGAAAAACCTATCTAATTGAATTCCACTCTATATTTTTCAAGGGCTAATCAAGGGAGAATCAGTGTTAAAAAACTTTATTCTCAAATTTATGCATTTATTCTAGGTTATGATTAATATATTGAAATATGGAATTGGCCTTCTTCCTTGACAGTGCGTTAACTCTTACTAAGTTTGGTTAATCCAATATCAAATTAGCATTTAAAAGATAATTTAAACTTCGGGTGGCCTATAAAAGTATAAATTCATGGCTGGTTCTTCAATTAAAATGCCAATTAATGTTATAGTGTGGAGATATTCTAAAACAGTTACAAATATGATAACTGATTAAGGCTCACAGTAATAATTATTGCTATTTCTTTTGTTCAGTTCACTATACAAAAACAATGATAAGAATTGAAGGCACATAAAACCTCTCATTTTGAATCATTTTCCCTTGTCTTGGATCAACATGTAGCTCTTAGTTTACTGCTGAAACTCTTGTTGGTGGATTAAATAGCTCTTACTCAATGGCCTTCTTAGGAAGACTATGCGTTTTCTCATTGTCACTGCTCCTTGGAACTGCTTTTTAATAAAATTCCATCCATTCTTAATGATTCTGAAAGAAAAACATTCTGCATGAATAACAAAAAACCATCATAAATGTAAGTGATTGTTTACAATAAGCTAACACCCGTATGGGTAGTGCCTACCCTCTCTTCAGAGAACATAGAGGCAAGCTAATGGGTGTTCAGTTTTCAACCCCTTCTGTGTTGCAAGACCATATTGAAGGATAGTGGGTGTACATTCTTGATGGAAACCAAGGATAGTAGGCATAAATATCATAGTTAATCCATGGAAGATCCATTTCACAAGGTGTACTTGTGGCACAAGTTTAGAATGTGTGGGCTATTGATGTGTTGGGACACCCTTTTATCTATGTGATTTTTTTCATGTAAATCCGTGTAATTGTATGCTTATTGATCCCTCTCGGCGCTTGATAGAGCCTAGGATTTGGATCTAGGCCGGTCATCATACAATGTACATCATAGTCATAGCATGCATCATCACATCATAATATCAAGAAGTATGCATGATGTATGGTGTATAAGTAATCATCATAAAATATACATCGTTATCATAAGGTATGCATCTTAAACATCACAATCATCATACACCTTTTTACCACTGTACTCTTTTCATATGAAGGCCTCTAACATTTCAACATACCTTTCATAAGCTGTGCATATAAATAATTTTAGACTACACACCTGGGCTATCTTGGTCTGTTGTAGAAGACCCCAAACAAGACCAAACTTCGTGACTGTTTGTAGATGAGTTCACACTGTAGAAATTTCAAAACTTCGGGACTATGATTATATTACAGATGCCTTCAAACTTGGAATTATGTGTGTATGCTGAGTGAGTGTTAACTTCTAACTGTGTATACTAATAAAACCCCAAAGAAACCACTCTGCTCAAGCACATAAAATTTGGGTTGTGTATAACTGTAGAAGAAATCAAAATTTGGACTATTTATGGAAGAGAACCCAGATGATATGGCTTGGTTTTATCATAGACCAAGGTAGCGGTAACCATCACCCATCACAATGTTTTAGCATCAAAATTCAGATTGTGGATAACCTCAAAAATTGGAACTGTGTAGATGAAAGAATTTGGGACTGATGCACAATTGTCAAATTCCGGATGGATAAAAACCTAGACCTTTTTACCGAGTAAAAAGGTCCAAGAATGGACTGCATCAAACTTGGCCTCACTGTGGAGTATAGGTTTAAAACTGTGTCTCCTTCATCAAGATTTAGGGATGGTGATGTGTTGGTTAAAACCCTAAAAGATAAGAAAGATGTATCTCCTCTTAGACCACCGAATTTCATCAGTTGAATTGCCGTAGTCAAACTCTAGTTCCTTGAAAATTTGGGACTGTTTAAACTCTGCTGCTACTCCAAATAAATTCAGATTGTATATGACCTTGAAATTTTGGAGTGTGAACATCCTCCAACAAAATTCACGTGCTAGTGTACTCAACAACTATTAAGTTTAGGATTGTTTATGATCTTCAAAAGGACTATTTGTATGCTAAGATAAGAACCCTACATAATGTCAAATTGGGACTGTTTGTTGGTTGTGGAATAGCCTCCAAAACCAGTCACAAACATAAGAATTTTTCCCAAAGCAAGTCCAAGAATAACACCACCTCAGTGACCTCGTTCCACTTCTCCTCCTCAGTCAGTAAGCTCTTCCATAGTCCACAAATTCTCCTTAGAATTACCCCATTAATCTGCAACCTATCAGAAGGTGAATAGAAGAAACAAACATCTTAATGTCGTGTTCATATATCTACTCACCTGGATCCCCTGGGATAGTTTTTTGAGAGCATAATATGTTTACAGTAGTCTAGAAAACAACAAACATTACAAACAATTTACTGCTTGGATCGCGTCCAAAGCATGAGTGCCCTTAATTGGATTGAGTGATGCCTGTAGAATCATTCATTTCAAATGTTTCCCTCCTAGTTCTAGAAGAGATAATGCCAATGAGATTATTTGTTTGTTCGAGAATAGTGTTTAGAAATGCTTCAAAATATTTGTGGGGATTGTTATTACTTAGTCAATCCTAGTATAAATATGCTTAGATTTCTATCCAAATTCCTTTCCCAAGCTTCCAGAACAAAAGATTGAATGAACATATCTTCCTGTTGTTATGCTGCTAGTAATAGAAATAAATATTTGATTCATAATCAGGTTGACTTGCCTACCGTAATGTGAAGTCATTTCTTTCTGATTCACCCTTTCATCTTTAGAAAAACAAATTTTTATAACTAGCATGTCCCTAAACTGTTTTTTCTTCTAGCTCTTGCTATGCCCCATCTTCGGTGTCGATTCCTTCTCTATGTTCATTTAGCAATCCACCATAACGCCATGGAATCCCTATCCCTCGGCAAGAAAATTGAAGAGTTATGAGAACATCTACAATCTAGCCTCAGATGGAGTCTGCAGAACCCTAATGAGATTAACCTTATTTTTTTTCAATCCCATGGCTATCTAGTCACAGAGGAACCTTTGATCAGGCACACCTGCTCTCCCTATTGATGTAGGGAACCTCCTTTAGTTCATATTTTCCAAGGATGGATTTGAGGGAAAACTGAAGAGACTTAATCAGATAATAAGCTTTCCTATGAGGCACTCATATAGAACTAGAAATCTATCTTCACCAATAGCCTACCCACCCATGAGACATGCAAATTGTTCGTCAACAAGATACCAGCAACATCAACCTCGTTTCCCCCGATCCATTGTGGTTCAATCTTCATAGAATTCTATGGCACGAAACCCTCAACTTTTCAAATCTAGATACTCAATTTGCAATGGTTCATGAAGTGTTCAACCTTCTGATGGATCATTAATTGCAACATAAACCTAGTTGCCTCCAAGTCATTGTGGTTCAGCCTTCATAGCAGTCTAGGGTAGAAAACCCTCAACTTTTCAGATCTAAATACTCAATATGTAATCTGGTGCACCAAGCGTTCAACCTTTTCTACGCTGCAAGATCATAAATTTGCGCATGTCAAAATAAAAAGGAATGGGATGGAAAATTGCTTTGGGGAATTGCCCCAAAATTTTTCTTCCTTCTTGGTAGATTTTCCTTTTTTTCGTCTTATCTGCGACAGAACACTGAAAATAATAATACAACCATACAAAATAAAATTGTTAGTTTTTTCTCAAATATTTGTCTTAAAGCTCTACTTTATGTAGTAGTGTAAAAAAACCACTTCAACAATCCTTGGCGCCACTAATCAAATCTTAAAAGTGGGTCTTAATTTCAAATGGAATGGAATTTATGTTTGGAGCCCTTCAAATATAAAGGGTAATATAAGTAATTATATTTCAATTGACAAATATAAATTAATTAAACTCTTCATTACAAAAAAAGAAATATTGCTTTTTCAAGTTTTTATAATTTTTAATAATTGAGTATTTCTTAATATTTATATGAAAAAATGATATATTTTCAATAAAACTTATTTTGAACACATTAAGTTGTCATATGTGTATCATTAATTTTACACTTTAGAAATATAATAACTATTCTATTGTATTTTTTTTTCAAGTTGGAGCACATTTCATTATACAAAAAAAACTACTTAGACTATGTCATAATTATATTGGGGCATTCAAGTTCAATTCAAGATTAAGAGATATAAGAATGATAAGGATTGAGCACCTAAGAAAAAATAATACACAACTTAGAAAACATTAAAAAAAAATTCTTACATACCAAGCAAGTTAGCAAAGCTAGCATAACCAGGGTGAGGGCATCAAAAAAAATTTGTTCAACATTTGTCGTGAAAGAATACATGTATGGGATGGAGGGGAAATGGAATCAAGACTAAGTCAATTGAATCCTTGCAACTCACTGCATGTATGAGTCTCAACTATACACCTCTTAAATTGAACCAAAATACCAAAAGAAGTTTATTAATGGCTAGATTTGAGAAAATTCTAAGTGTGAATAATTAAGGGTTGGAGGCTCTAAAATTTGTTGTGTTTTGTACCAGTCCACAATTCAGTGAATTGATAGTCACATGTAGTAATTTAAGTTATTTAATGAAAAAATTTAATGTGTATACCTATATCTCGAAACCATTTTCCATGGTGATGTAGGCCACTACCCTCTTTATTATCTTACCAAAAGGCATGATAATGAGGAAGAAGACATAAAATTATGGACTTCACCTTCAAAAGAATGCCCCCATATCATCAAAAAAATTGGTAATGCAAAAATATGATGGCACTGGGTTACCCACACCAACGAACCTTGGGCTTTGGTCTGGCAAAGAAAATATGCACCGAACTATTCTAATCCCATTCTCATTAGATTCAACAACAATCCCAAAGGCTCACACATATGGAACTCAGCTAATTCCAATCGTAATATTGTCCAAACCTTCAGCTTCTAGGAAATACAAAATGGTGACTCTGCAGACTTCTTCTAGGACTCATGGAATTAGCTCAGCCTGCTAAAAGAACACCACAATCTCTCGATTCTAAGGGAAAAACTCCACAATGGAAATTTTGACAAGGTCAGCACATTATGGGAGGATACAAACCAAGAAGATCATTATAGGACCTGGAAAATCAAAGACTGTTGGAAGGAAATAAGCCTAGATGAGGATTTAAAAGCGTTTTGGGATGACCTCCAATTACGGCAAATGAGAATCAGCAAGAGTGAGGACAAGATCGGGTGGGGTTTCTCATAGTTGGGACTCTACAACTTGAAAGAAGCTGCCAACTCTCTTTTGGCTCCAATGGAAGAGGACCGGGATGATAAATGGAGGAAGGTCTAGCAAGCAAACCTTTGGCCAAAAGTATCTACCTGCTTATGGCTCCTTCTCTACAATTGAGTGATGACATGGGAAAATAGATCAAAAAGAGGAAGAATAGGGGTGCATTGGTGTTTCCTGTGCCAAATGCATGAAGAAACAACTAACCATATCCTAGACGAAGGCAACTTTGCTGGAAAGATATGGAAGGAAGGGTAAGGATATTTAGGAAAAAGGAGAAGAAAAATTGATGTCCTGATCTCACCATGGCCCAATGGCAACATCAACCTTTTTCCAGTAAAATCCTTAATCAAATTTGGGAACTCTTCACAGATTTTGTAGTATGGGAAGTGTGGATCGAAAGGAACAATAGGGTTTTTAAAGACAAATCTAAAATTGAGAACGAGATTTGGGGCACTCTCAAGACTCACATTCAAGAAACTCTTAAGTTTACTTGTTAGAAGGACCAAGAATTAACCACCAATAACAATGAAATGAAAATACTCCAATATTTGGGGTCTTCGCGCCATCCTGGTCTACACAGGGTGGGACGAGGGTATGCTTCTCGATAGGAACCTCCACCAATAATGTGGCTGAATTAGAGGGTATGCTTCTTAGCATGGACTGGAATATTAAACAAAGGTGTCTCCCACTAATATTAGAAGGGGACTCCCTGCTCATCATCAACATGGCTAGAAGGTTATAAGCGGGATCTATAGTAAGAAAAATATCCAAGAATTGGCGTTTGGAGTGCAAGCTTAGAGCGCTAAATGACATCCTTGATGGTCATCTAGCTGTCATATTTCAACATGTGAACAAACTCATGGATTCCATTTCCAACAAAGGGGTCTTGGATAGTACCACCTTTCTTACTCACAATTGTTATGATCTATACGCCTCTAGAGATGGAAATCACTGGAGAATTTTTTCTTCTCGCGATCTACACAACCTGAATGCGGCTGACGGGTGGAATACCCATGTTGCAGAAGTCGGTGAGGATGCTTCGAACACTGAGCAAATGATGGTGGAGGAGGTCTTGATAACTACGCAAGGGATGGTGGAAGAGATCATTAGTACAGAGCAAGGGAGGACACTTGGCCGACATGTGGGGAATTATTCTTGTCAAATCCACCCAAAGGCACCAAGTGAAAAGGGTGTACTAAAGAATGAAAGGGAGATCCACCACCCTTGGTTATGATACGACTGAGAAATGACAGTTTGTGAGAAGCATGAACTCCCCTCAGACCATGCATATGCAGATGCGAAAGGAGCTGAGCAAATCAGCAGGTGATCCAACCGTGAGATCTTGGACCCAGGTCTGCATAGCTCACCTCTCATGCTGGGTTCCAATTCATTACTTAAGCTTGGACTTGAAGACTATTCTTGAGCCAACAATTGTTTTTTTAATTATAGAAATGCATAAATCGACCTCTACACAGTTTGTGATCCTAGCTACATGTCATTATTTGTATTTGCATGACATCGAGTTTTGTTTATAGTTTTCACGAGTCCATGATATTCATGCAAGAAATGAAGTCGTATAGATGAGGACTCATCAAAACATCCTTTTGAATTTCATTTTGACGGAAAACGAGTGGACATTGGTAGCAAGGTTTACATAGCTAGTGGGCACAAAGTTTTGAGCTCATTTAGCGCCTAGTAGTAGACCAGCAGTTCTTTTTTGTTATAGTCATAATTTTTGACACATTGTCACACTTTAGATTGTATCCCCAACTGAATCGGGAGTCAGAGTCACATCTCGATGGCTAGTGCCTTGTAGTCATCAATGATTACTAGTCATCTTGCACAACTAAACAGTGAGTGCATGACATGAGTGAGTGAGTGATTATAATTTATCATATTTCCAATCTTTTGAATGATGAGTTGAACTTTATAGCATAATAATTTCAATGTCTTGATAAATTTATATGGATGGGTAATTTCAAATGGTGCCCTTCTTTTGAAATGTTGATATAAATTATGCCCTTCTTAATTGGAAGGGTAAAATTCAGATTTTAAATTTTTTTGAAGGGAAATTTTAACTTTACACTTCTGGGAAGGGCTAGAACTGTTAAGAAGGGCTGGGAAGGGTTCAATTTTGAATGTTGCTTGACATTTTTTCACTTTCCCCCTACTTTATAACTATAATCTTTTACTCCCTCGCTAGCGCGATCTACTTCATATTAGGTATAACCAACTTGGATAGAGATAAGCTTATCAATTCATTCAATGAAAGAAGGGCGAGGTGTATCGGAAGAGAACCCTGATGAAGTTGAGGGTCTATATGGTGCAAAAGATTGTTTGAAGAGGAAAGAGCCGGCGCATGTTAATCTTGGGAAGCAGGTGATAAAATGAGTTAAGCATAATAAGCAGCATAAAAATTGTAAAATGATTTAATTGAGTTTTCAAAAACCATTAGCGCCACTTACAAACTTTTGAGTTTCAATAGTATTGTAAAATGATTTATTTGAGTTTGGAAGGGATTTGAGCTAGTCGAATATGCTATCAAACATGGGATCCAAAATATGTTTTCATGTTTAATAGCTATAAAGCACTGTTCAGTGCTAATGGGTCCATGGGGTAAGCTAGGATTGGAAATAAATTCTAACCAATCTTGATGGTTGATTAGTATTCATCGAGTCTTGGTATTGGCACTCTTTAGAATCATTTTTTCCTAATTTCACGAGAGTCAAAGAGTTTGAAACTAGGTCAAATGCTGTCGGAGTTGGTTCTTTGCAAGTCTAGCATCCATTCCATTCATGATTGGTTATAGTTTATTTAAACTAAAAGTCTATCCTAAATAGAACATCACAAATTTGACTCAATATTTAAGACGTATTTGCACATTTCAAATAATACAAGACCTCTGGCTAAAATTGCATTGGAAATTTCTCAATGCACTTGATTCCACGATGACCCTCATAAAAAACCAATATCCAAACCTTTCATGCAACCTATCATGAACCAATGAAGATAAAAAAGAAAATTTTCTCATTGCAAACAAATCTAAATCTCATTGTTACAACTTTAGGGATGATTCCCCCTAATAGTTATACAAACAAAACCTTAGCATTAATGCAACAACTTGTTGCCACTCATGCAGTCGCTCCCCAACCCAAAATTGAGGGCGCACAAAGAGTTTTGCAAAAACTATCAATGATTTCATTGATTTTTAAAGGCCCAGACAAATTAAGGATCCTCAACAAATCGTAATGTTCATTGCATTATGAATAAAAGCAATGCTAAGAGTCTGAATAGTTTTATAACAAAAGCTAAGCCTTCCCTAGAAAATAATCAAAATGGTATTGATGACATTTCTATGGAATATTACTGTCGATTGCACTAGGTACCACAAAGCAAGAAGAAATTTTCACAATTTATAAATGCCGATTTGTTTCCCAAAAAAAAATTAATGATAGTGCAAATGTTGCAAACCGTTGACCTAATGATTCAAGCCCACCCCTCGCAACTGTTATGGTCTTGTGGAATAATTCTCTTTTTTCAAGCATGGGGGTTTATGACAAATAAAGGGGATATGAAGGAGAGAAAGAAAACAAATCTCATGTAAATCCATTCTTAACAAAATTTGTAAATCATTATCATTATACCCACAAACTTCAAAAAGCCACAAACATAGTTCCTATAAAACTCTACAATAATGCCAAAAAGAGTAAATATGAGTATAATAAAGGCAATGTTTGTCTCCTTAACACCCTCTTGTTAATGTACACAACCACGCATTGTGATTGAAAAACCCAACTCAACACAACCCAACTCTACACTTAAATGTACATGGAAATCACTATTCAAAATATTCATTTTACTATGGGCTTAGCAAATGTTATTTTTGTTTCGTTTTATTTTAACCACATGTGTTCCCATTTTTTATTATGCATTGAATAATGAAATGTCAATGATTGTTTAGTTAATATTATTCACACTATTGAATAATTCAATGAACTTTACTATAGTAATTTTCCATCTTGCACTAATGAACAATGTTGACGAGGTAGACAACTTAGTTTATCATCAAAAATTTTCCAATTAATGTGGTTATCTATATACAATAGCTAATATTTTGTCATAAATTTAACACATCCAACCTATCATTGAAATGTTGTCAAGGACAAGTGCCATTAATGTCACTCAAAATGCCATTAAGGTCACTCAAATGCTATTAACGTCACTCAAATGTTGTCGAGGACAAGTGAATGTCAATGTCAAGTACACCATACATTGCATCATCATCATCATTGACATCGTCATCATCAACATCAACATCAATAAGTGCATCATCAACAATCTCATGGTCATCATTGTCCACATCAACAAATACATCATAATTAATAGGGTCACTGATATGCCATTATGGTTCATCATTAGTCATCACCATTTTGATCCATGTCATGTTGCTACAATCACTCAAATGCGATTAAGGTCACTAAAATTTTGTCAACAACAACTAAATGTCATTACAACCATTTAGGTGATATTAATATGTCTCTCACATGTCATTATGAACATTTAAGTTCCATTAGGATCAATCTGTATTGAGAAGTATTATGACATGCATCATCATCGTGGGAATTGATGTCATCATCATCATCATCATCAATGCCATATGGTAAATCAACATCATCATGATCATTATCCTCATTATCATCCTCATATTCAGCATTAAGTACATCATTAACAAAATCATCGCCATCATTGTCATTATGGTCACTCATATGCCATTAGTGTTCTTAATCACTCACCTCCATTAGGATTCATGTCATGTAATTGTTAAAGTCATTTATATGTCGTTACAGTCATTTTGATGTTAATAGGGTCGTTTAGATGTCGTTATAGAATTTTTGGTGACATTAGAATCAATTAGGATCCAAAAGAGCTACCACATGCATAATCATCGTTGACATCCACATCGTCATCATCATCATACAATAAATCAACATCATTGTCATCGTTGTATTCATCATCAATATAATTGCAATAATACTAAGCAAGGAACCCTACTACCTCATAGGAATGGATGATATAGTCTTATACTTATCAAATCATATCCATACACTCCATCATAATTATTGAAATGCATCATCGTCGTGTTGTTAGGGCCAATAAAATGTGTTGGGGACACTCAAATTCCATTATAGTATTTTAGGTGACATTAAGGTAATTTAACCCTCATAAGGATTAATCAATATCCAAAAGTGCCATGATTATGATCATTTAGGTGCCACTATTATAAATCAAGATCCAAAATTACTATCACATAAATCATGATCATTGACATCGACACTGACATTGACATTGATAAATCTCATGTTATGTCAGACGTTTTCCAAACACAATTCCTAGCTCTAAACCTAGGGAAATTCCTAGTGTTATTTCGGACTTTTTTTGGAGGCTATTTTGGGCATTATATGGGATGCTTTTTTGGACGCTATTTGGGATGTTAATCGAGATGCTAATTATCATCCAAAATAGCACCAACTTTTAAATTGGGACGCTAATTGGGATGCTACATGGGACGACAATTTGGATGCTAATTTGGATGCTACATGGGATGAAAATTTGGATGCTAATTGGAATGCTAATTGGGATGTTAATTGGGATGCTAATGATTCATTCAAAATAGTGCCAACTTTTAACTTGGGATGCTAATTGGGATGCTAAATGGGATGCTAATTGGGATGCTACTTGGGATGCTACTTGGGACACTATTTGGGACGCTATTTGGGATGCTAATTAGCGTCCCAAATAGAACCAAACTTTAAAAAGGGACGCAAATAATTCCATTAAAAGCGCAATCCCATGGAAAAGAATCCACTTTGTCCAAAAAATGATGAAAATACACTAAATTTGATAGTGGACGCTAAAAAGGAAGCTAAAAGAGACACTAATTATAGGGTTTTGTTGTAGTGTATTTAAACTTGAAATTACAGTATTGTAAACAAGATTATAGGTGTTCATTAGAATTTTAATTATAAGCATTCGATTCTTTGAGGACATCTAATAGTAAATGATCATGCAATTTAACCCATGCTTATGTAGTTTGTTTAAATGTCATTACGGAGTTTTGACAGCAAAAGAAATTGAGACCAACTTTACCTCTTATGGAGATAAGCTGCAGTTAAAATATTTGAACTCTAGCATCATAAACAGGCTAGGGAAGTATCTTCTTGAATTGAATATAAAAATTAATTTTACTGGAACATATGCTTACCTGCTAAACCTGTAAGGAACCATTAGTCCAACTGTGTTATATTAAATCTAAGTAAGCCCCGATATTACATAAGAAACTTTCCCTACTTGACAAAAGAAATCAACAGTATTTTCTAGCATCAGTAAATTACAAGTTATTTTCTACTTTATGGAAAATTACAACTTCTAAGTTGAAACAGTACTAACATAGTTTTTTAAGACAAGTGTTTAGATAATACAAAATTCTTGTAAAGAATTAATCTGTGTTTCTCTTTCGAACTATTTTATTATCTGTTGATAGTTAAAGGTATTTTAGCGGTGACAATTGACATTTTATGTCAAATGAAAAATTTTAAATTTTTATGATTTTTTGGGTTATTACGTCCCCACCAATCATCCTCGTTGGGCCTCCTGAATTTCATAGATATGGAAGGTGTATTTACCCGTGCTTCTTGACACCACGAAAAAAACAGTTTCATAGATCTAAATCCTTGGATGATCTGCACCGTTCATCTTTGTTGGGCCAGCCGGATTTTAGAGATCTAGAAATTTCATTTTTTTATTGCATGTTGAGGTTACGAAATACACTCCCTCCATTGAGATACCACATAATAAATTTTATCCTTCGAAACGTGTGGTACGTACACAATTTCTCAAATCTAAAAACTTCATTTATTTGTACATGTTGAGGTTGCAAAATCCACTGTCGTCGTTGATCTCTAACATCATCACATCTCAGTCGTCAAAACATGTAGGGTGTACTAGATTTCGAAAATCCAAAAAATTATTTTATTCGTGCATGTTGAGGTTTCTAAATCTACTTTCGTCATTGATATGATTCCCTCAATCCATCCGATGGCCAACTCGGCCTTTGATTTAACCCTTCCTCCATTACTTGGGGAAAAATGTAAGTTCAAGCATCTTTCCTTGGATAAATCGCCTACAGTATTTGATCCTCCCCTTCGTTCATTCTGACTCTTCTTTCCTTAATCTTCCCTTCATAGAAACAAACTTTTATAGGGAAAAGGTGTAGATGAAAGTGCAAAAAATCAAAACTAAAAGTATTATCCATGAACTTCATCAAGTTGGGGATGGTTCAACCTAGAAAAAAGTTCAAGCCTCCCCACAGGGAACAAATATCATAGGTGTTAAGTAAGGGAAAGCATACAGTATGCAAGTAACTCCTTATATAATATTTTGACACCATTAGGAAACCCAAAAAAACCCAATACAAGTCAGAGTCATCCAAACAGGGCAGGATTATATTTTTCCGGGAACTAAGACAACCTATGAGTTCCAGGGCATGGAAAACATAGTAGGGGCATATCCTACCATTAATAATATACATAACCAATGAAATATTAATCATATGAGAACATCCCATTAATCAACCCTAATTATCATAAAAAAAACTAACGACATCCTCTTATCATTCAACAACCTTGAAGCATACAATCATACATCTATAGATACACCCTATGCTCATCATGCAGTAAACTGGTGATTCTTTACAAAGCACTATTACACTATTTTAGTTCTCATTTACCCAATACAATGTGCCATCATCCAACAATGAAGTATGAAAACAATAGTTCATAAGCATTATTTATAACATTGAAACGGAAGCTACTAAATATCATTTATTTGACAATGAAACACATACTTGCACATAAACCACATACCCAGAGTTCAATAAAATGGCAGGAACAAAACCTCAGCGATGAAACCTGGTTGTAAATGAGCCACAATGAAAATGGAACATCCATGTTCCACCCAACCGTATATTAGGCACATATCTCTATGTCCTCAATCACAATCGAGATAAACTATGCTTGTCGAGAGTGGTGACAGTCTAAATCAGTCCAGTTCTTCACTGAGAAATCACTTATCTAGCATAGAGTGCTCACCAAACAAGTATTATTTGTTCTAGCATACTCAGCGTATATACTCCTTCTAGCATATGCTTCCTTATTTATAGGTTTTTTTTTGTTTTGTCTAGGTCTTTTGCAGCTAACAACCAATTCCTCCAGGAATTTCCATTCCGATTACATCTTTAATTTCGGCAGGGTGGGTCTAGCACTATATTGGCATTTCCACACCAGGTGTAACCTCCTTGAGATTGATTCTTCATCCCACTTTCACTTTCATAATTTCCTCATTCAACATGGATGTCCCTATCATCTAGATTTTTATTACAAGCATAATGTCTTAGTTACATTTGTCCTCCAAAGATCGATTGGTATATTCTAGGTCCACCAATCACATTCAAACTAAAATAGTACTTTCAAAATATTACAAATAAATTTTATCACTTGGGAGATATTACAATTTTAATAGTGTAAGCATTATTCCTCTTGAATTCGTGGATAGGCTCCCAACACTTGCATGAGGAATTATGATAATTATGTTTAATAGTTTAATTGTTATTTATTGTATTTATATAGGTTATATGTATTGGTATTCTTTGTTGTTAGAAAATGTAATATTCCAACTTTGGAGTTTTAGTTTGTGTCTGAGTTGTTTAAGGGATTCGATCCCTCGTTTAAGTTTATCAATGGTTAATAATTGTTTTATTGTATAAGAAGATTTAATTTTTGGTTTAGTTAGCTAATTTTGTTTAATATTTGGTTTACTTTTAATAAGGTCATAGGCATGTATAAATTCTTTGTAATTTATTCCTAGGAGTTTAAGTTTAAGTTTTTTTTTACATAGGTCTGATTATTAAATCCATCT
This sequence comes from Pseudotsuga menziesii, assembly GCA_001517045.1. Classification (NCBI taxonomy): domain Eukaryota; kingdom Viridiplantae; phylum Streptophyta; class Pinopsida; order Pinales; family Pinaceae; genus Pseudotsuga; species Pseudotsuga menziesii. Next base: position 7,559 of record LPNX010625575.1, on the reverse strand, counting down.
AGAAAAATAGGGTTTGAATCTAAACTAAAACTTCAACATAAAATTCTGAAATTGGTTTAATATAATTCTAATAGAAATTCAACCCTAGAATCTATTTAAGAAATTTAAGGGTGAGATTGAAATTAAACAAATAAAACAACCTCAAGCATGTATCCAAACTGGAAAGTAAAATTGAATATCTTTAATCTAGAGAATAATAACTATAATTATAACTTGTAAACATATTTAATATAACTTGAAAATGTATAAACCTCATTACTGCAACTATGTAGCTTGTTAATGGATAAGAACCATGCACACTTAACACACAAAATTAATAGAGCCCTAGATATTTCTAACCTTAGATTTGGTAATGAGAGAACTTTGGAGCTACCATGTTCCTCCCAACCATGACCCAAAACCATTCCGGGTTCTAATCCAGACCCTCCCTGAGTTGGCTCCAACATGCAAGTGATCTAGAACTCCTAAAGGTGGGTTGTTGTTATTTGGAAAAAAACAAAGGGTGTGTGCAAGCTAATGAGGGTCACTTTTGACGCATTAGATGCAATAGAAAACTGAAAAAACAAAAATCCATCAACTTACATAGATATTTTGAGACACTTACACAATGAATCTTGTGATGAGTAAAAAAAAAGAAATGTAGGAAATTGAATGAAGTTTCCAATTATATAAGTTTTTTCTATTGAAATGGTTGTTAACTCTCTAAAGTTAGATATATTTTAATGGGCACTTTTTATTTTTGGGACAAATTATAAGGTATATGTTTTTGTGGGTGCAACCTTTGAGTGACTAAATGATGGAATAAACTCACGAAAACTAATAAACATATAGAGATCATATAGTACTAGTGCACGACTATTTTTCCAATAATCAAAACATTATTTTTTAATCTGTTTTAATTATCTAAGTGATCAAACCTCTAAAATGATATGTCAATTGTGGGTTTAGTGTTTGAATGTCTTAATGCAATTATTTGGAAATGGATTTCTTATAGAATGTAAAGGTCAGTGTTCTTTAATGCACCATACGATTTGTTTTCAAAATGGTTGATAATTGAAAGAGATATGGATGAAACACTAACAGCATGTTTCTTGAGTTGAGGAGTGATTAAAGAAGATAAATAAGAAAAAAAGTAGAAAAAATTATGTATTCTTGTTAAAAATTACATATTTGGAATCTGCAAAAAAAAATGATATATGTTCCTAAAATTTCATAAAAAATGGATGTTTGTAGAATACTGTAACCAAAGGATACACATGATCATATTGAAAATTTTGATATAATGCTGAATTAGACATGGTTTATCATACTCCAAGGCATAGGCATGTTGAATCTAAATCAAATTATGAAGTAGACATGTAGGCATAAGAATTCCATGCAAGCATGGGTGGAGGCTCGACCTTATCATTTGGAGGGAATACATTTTCTAATTTAAGCAAAACATGTGCACGTTTTATTAAAGCAAAATGGGAGCGTGTTTTATTGAAGCAAAACGGGAACGCATTTTATTAAAGCAAAACAGGTGCATGTTTTATTGAAGCAAAATTCTTGTTCATTTTATTGAAGCACAACGCATGCGCATTTTTTAATACTATAATGAGTGGTTGTTTTGTCAATTATACAAATACTATGACTATTTTATGTCCTCCCT
>LPNX010625566.1:116969-132264 GCA_001517045.1 Pseudotsuga menziesii | reverse complement strand
TTATCTTGATTAAAAATTGAATAATTTGGAAGAGGACACTTGTCCTTTCCTCTTGTAAATGTTTGGAGAAGAGTTGTTAGTTTGTTAGTGAGTCACTGATGACTCGTAGGGGTCAGTTGAGTTTATTAAGGACTTTGTTCCTTAATTATAGGATCTGTAAACAAAATTAGAATAGAACTGCAGGTTTATTTAACGCAGATCCAAATCATTTAGTTAGGTAGCTTAGGTTAGCTCGAGGAGCTTTTTGTTAGCTCATTTTTAGGTGAGGCAGCTCGTAGAAGCTTGGGTAGCTCGAGAAGGACAGAGAGGGAAGAGAGAAACTAAGGGTTTGTCTGAAATTCATTTTCTAAACAGGGATTTTGTAAAATTAAGGTCTGCATAGAGTTATGGCAGTTGGTGCCAACATCACCTGCCAAGCATGTAATATCTCTCATGAAATGGACCAGCTCAATGAGTAACCTTCAAGCATGTAATATCTCTCATGAAATGGACCAGCTCAATGAGTAACCTTCAAGCATGTAATATCTCTCATGAAATGGTGTATAAAATAGTGTAAGCATGCTTCAAATGATGCCTCAATGAGTAATGTCCTGTAGAGTGGGTGTTTTAACCTCTGTGCACCCACGTTGAGCTAATGCAAATCCAAAAGTTCTATACTCTGGCTAAAAACATAGTCTCCATTTTAACGCCAACACAGAGCATACTATGGCAAGCCAATGGGCTACGGCACCATTTCTACAATGGCGTAGCCCATGGAATAATGCCCCAAGATCTAGAAGCTTTCCCGAGTTAATTTACAAACAATAAAATCAGAGTGTCATGCATACTCCCAAACCCAAACCATTATTAATGCACAGAGTAAATCCCACAGGATGAAAGCCACGAATCGAACCCAGTAAGTCAGCAATTCAAAACACAACATTAAATCTACTACACAGTCCCAAATCTTTTCCCAGCATAATCTTTTATAAACGTCGAATGAAATCGTATATACCAAATCACATTGCAGTCTTTACATAAAAGCCAATGTGCAATATATTTATACAGTAAGGCACGAAGCCTCTTTTACAACAGTCAAACTATTAAAAATGTTAAATGGCAAAGTCATGAGCTATGACACCATTACAAGTAATGGTGCAGCCATGGCCCAAAGATTCCAAACCTCCCAACAAAAGTCCATTAAAACCAGAGCAAGATACATTATAAACCCCGAATGCAAAGTCAACAAGTGCCACACGAAACCCCAACCCAGTAAAGTTTTCCAACTCAGAAATGCCTAGAATGAGAGGAGGCAAGTAAATCTTGCTAGCATACTTACCATGGCCATGAAGAAGAAATCCCAAATCGATAGTGTAGCCTGTGCAAACCCCGGAGCACCTTCGCGTTCACCTGCAAACAAACCAATGATGGCATGAAAAGCATGACCATGCCATGGAGAATATAATGAAGCAATGCATTTTTACACAAAGTCGGTCTAGCTTACCTGCGAATCAATGGGGTCGTCTCCCTTCTCCAAATGCGCAGAGGCCACACTAAACCAAAATGCCAAAAACCATATTGCACAAGCAGCTGGTGACCATTAACGAATGCACAAACCTTCAGCTAGTGACCATTAACGCATGCACAAACCCTCACCATAGTTTATGGAATCAACATTATACCATACACCAACCAAGTCATATGTTAAACCCTCTATCCTATGGTTTTGCCACCCTTTAAATATCAGCGCAGAATTAGTACTTAGGACATGGTATTTATACCATAGTCTCCCAACCTTATGGTATGAGCAGTCGTTAACACTATCATATAGTATTTACAATGTTTATCAAGCCTGTGCAAAACTAGAGAAATTGCGTAATTACATCTATAGATGCGCTACAAAATGAATGATCACTATAATAGTGACTCACAGATACGAGAGGGGGTGAGGCGCGAAATCCCTATTCTAAGTTCATGACCCGAACAACGATTTTCTCATTTGTAAGGTAAGAAGGTTTATAAATTGAATCCCTGAATAACCCACTAAATGAGGAAGGGTCTGTCTGTATTCAAGCTTGTCCAACAAAGGAGAAAACATCACAGCGAGCACAAAAAACCCTTGTCACCCAAAAACCCTTGTCACAAAAAACATTATATATTATATGTTTTTTATTTTTATTATATATTATTTTATATTATATGTATTTTATTTTTATTATATATTATTTTATATTATATAAATTGCCATAATAGTATTAGGATATTTTTATTATATCCTAACTTGAATAAAGAACCTTCACATTAATGAGGGAAGAACCATCTTGTGAGCATGGTGGTGATGATGATGATGATGATGTTGATGATGATGATTATGATTATGATGTTCATGTCGATGATGACGATGTTGTTGATGATGATGTTGATGATGTTTTTGATGATGATGATGATGTTGATGATGATCCTGATGATGATGATAATGATTGTGATGACGACGATGATGATGAAGATTATGATGTTCATGTCGACGATGACAATGATGATGTTGATCATGACAACGATGATGATGATGATGATGATGATGATGATGATGATGATGGTGGTGGTGGTGGTGGTGATGATGAAGACGATGACAATGATGATGTCAACGATGAAAATGATGATGATTAAGACGATGACAATGATTATGATGATGATGAAGATGATGAGAATGATGATGATGATGATGACAGTAATGATGTCGATGATGACAATGATGATGATGATGATGATGACGATGATTATGATGCCGATGAAGACGATGATTATGATTATGATGATGATCATGATTATGATGATGATGATGATCTCGATGATGATGATGATGATGATTATCATCATCATGAGGATGACGACGATGATGATGTTTATGATGAGTATCATCATCATGAGGAAGACGATGATGATGATGACGATGATGATGAAGATGATGTGCCATTTGTATCATCATCTGTGTCAACATTGTAAGGATTGGTCATATCATCATCGCCATCATCATCATTTACGCTCATTGTGTCATCGTCGAAATAATATTCAACGGCATTGTCTGCTACATCATCTGATTCAACTATTCCTTGGACATCTTTTGTTGGATCATCATCGTTAGCTAACTCAAGTTGATCATGCTCTTCGTCATCATATTATTCTTCCAGAGAACCCTCTGCATTACCATCATCTAGGTTATACTTTACCGGCCTTCCCCTTGGATCGTGTCTCACAACAAATGACCAGTCCGCTTTACCTAGAACCTCTGAGTAAAATAATTGTTCACATTGGTTTGGAAGAACATAGGGCTCTGTTCTTGGCTCAAACAACCTTGTGTTTACCATGGTAAATCCATTATCATGTTCAATAATAGTTCTATCGGGATCACATTGATTCAATCGTAACCTGTACCATTTGACAACGAATAGAACTACCTTAAAGGATTTAAAGTCACACTATATAATATATTCCAAATACCCATAGTATCGATTTTCTAAGACTTCTGGATGTTTGTCAGTTCTAGATGAAACATTGGTAACCTCAAAGACAGCGAAACCCCAGAATCTGATGTTTTCTTTGTTTCATCCAGTTTTTTGATCTGATATCTACCTCCATTGCAGACCATAGCCTTATGGTGTTTTACCTGTAATAAGCAATACATGAAAAAATTACACAACCAATCAATCCTTATGCAATAATACATGGAAAAAAAGAACATGTACGTCAATAAGTATCAAACAAAATAAAAGATTTAGAGGGATATTTGATTAATTATATACTTGCCATTTTATCTTTTACACCATATGCCAAATCGATTTCCCTTTCTGTTAGATTGTTATCTCCATTGCGTTGTGCTTCTTTTACCAATGAAGCCACACCTTCCCATGATATTCCATGACCCGATTGTGCGCATCATTCAATCCATACCTTCATCCAGTCAAGATTGTTTGTGATGTATAAATGAATTGCATCCCATTCTCGACCAATTGTTTAATGACAATAGCCATTAAAATCAAAGAAAGGTGTAAATATCCTGAACAAAGACGTATATGCTCTTAATTGAAGCAATTATGACTAGAAAATACAATTAGAATATGAAGGATATAATAAAAATCCAGTAGCTAATAATTACCTTTCAGCTTCCTCAATATACCTTTCCCCTTCAGTTTCTCCCCTTCAAATTTGTTATTGGAGTTTGGATCACAAATGCGACGTAAATTGAGCTTTGACACTAAAATAGGAAGATATTCACTAACATACAACATGTTTTGGTATACCGTATATCCTTCCATCATAGAACCCTCCAGATGTGCTAGTTGTCTCACCAAACCCTTCATAAATTTCAAGTGCATCTCAACCATCCACATGGACCTTGAGTGCACAGGTCCACACAACTCAATCTCCTCAACTTGGTGTATGAGGTAGTGTTCCTGTGCATTGAAAAATTTCGATGGTAGATGCTTCTGCATTTCACACATGAGACGAGGAATTTCTCTCCTCCAATACTTTATATCTTCTTTATGGATTTCTTTAGATGTCAACCATCTACAAGTGATGCAAACCAATAATGATATTTAACAAAAATAAACATTAAATTACAATATATGTTGACATAGTGCACAAAAAAAACAAATATAAATTATCATACGGAGAATTAAAGAAACACTAAGCACATGCAAGTAATCGCTAGTTACCTCATGTATTTACCAAGATTATATATAACTTGTTTGACATTGTTGTCGAAGTTGTCCGGGAGAGAGAGAGGTAGAACATACTGTATCAATATACAAACCACGCCATTTACTAAAAAAAAGTATACAAACAAGAAAAAATTATATGGACATAAAAATAATAATTACCTTGATAAAGACATGCCAATCATGTGTTTTGACCCCCGCAAGATCACCTTTTTTAGTTATGATATTCTTCAAGTTTGCACAAAAACCGGTGGGAAATTTAATTTTCCGCATTACTTCTTTGACAACATTGCTTTGTTGCTCCGTAAACATCCATGGAATTGAGTTTATATTAACTTGTTCTCCGTTGGTATGAAATTGGATGATGTCTTTCATTGCATGGTTGCTTTCTTGAATGTCTTTGCACACTTTCACAACTTTATCTTTCTCCCTCCTTAGCTCTAGTAGTCGCCATAACGTTTCAGTAACATTATTTCCAATATGCATTGTATCAAACAAATGAGCAATTTGTAGGTGCTCATAGTAGGGCAACCTCCTGAATTGAATAGGATAACTTTTCATTCCTCGTGGAATACCATTAATGCCTTCATGATCATGATGGACATCATGAATATTAGTTTATAATTAATAAATTACATCATAAATCAAATGTGGCCACTACAACAAACAACTCACAATAAAAATTAAAATAAATAAAAATTCATATACGATGATCCATACATACCATGATGACGATTTCTATTGTATTGCATCTTCCAAAGGTGAGGTGTCATTCTCCGTGGTTTTAATGCAGTCTCCTGCTTCCCATTGAAAAGATTTCTTTCATTTGTTCTATACCTGTGATTCTTAGAGAGGAAATGCCTATACTCATCAAACACCTCCTTTCTTAAGCTCTTTGAACGTCGAGATTTTATCCTAGGACCACAAACTGGACATCCAAATTTACCCTTTGTTTGAAGACCTACAATATTTACATATGGAATATCTATGTCAAATATAATCATTTATAAAATATTCTAACTAATCCATATCATTAAATGCAATTAAAGTGGAACTTAACATTACAAACCACAAAATGAAGTTAACCCAGGGGCATCGTGTATTGTCCATACAACCATTGCATGGAATTGAAATTGCCTTTGTTGTATTGGTCTAGATACGTCATACATAGTTACGCCATTCCATAACTTCAGTAACTCATCTATAAGAGGTTCGATGTATACATTCATATCTTTGACTTGGAACTTACCTGATTCATAATTTGAAGAACAGATAAAATATATCATTATGAGAATCATTCAGATATATAAACCATGCAGAAGAGTAAAATAATAGATATATATATGAAATTAAGATACATATTATGACAAATGAGATGCCACAAATACATTATAAATAAAACAGTTTTCATCAATAAAACCTGGAATAATCATCGACAACATTATGTGCTCCCTCTTTATTGACAACCATGGAGGAATGTTATTGTTGATAACAAAAATAGGCCACATCATGTAAATGGATTTCATCTGTGCAAATGGATTAACACCATCTACTGCCAAAGAAATCCTAAGATTACATGGTTCTTCTTTAAAGTGAGGCCACTTTTCCTCAATATCTCTAAAAGCAGTACCATCTGCAAGCATTCGGATAACATCATCTTGAATTCTGTTCCTGGCATGGTAATCCATAAATTGCACTATGTTTTTGCACCTGAACGGTCGTTGCAAACATGGAATGATGGGAATATAACGAAGAACCTTCTGAGGCACCTTTTTTGTTACTTTATTTGTACGATATCTACTTACATGACATTTCGGACATTCTGTTGCAAATTCATGCTGATTATAATATATAACATGGTCATCAGGGCATGCATGAATTGCTTCATAATGCATTCCAATCTCTTTCATGATGGAAGATAAATATCGAAATGTGCAAGGTAAAATATTTGATGGTGGTAACAAAAAATCAGCTATCAGGCTACAAAAAAAATGTTAATGTAATAAATAAATAATATTAACGAAACACGCTTCATCCGTACGTTGATCAATAATGAGTTAACAATACAATTATTAGAGGAATGCAAATAAACTTTATCACGATCCTATATATGTGATGGATTATTTTAGATACCTTAGCATACATGTGATTGCAATGTTTGAAAGACCATTCATAACCTTCAAGTTCATTATCAACAATATAGTAGAGAGAAGATTTGTTTTGGAGCATTCATAAAGGGGTTCATGTGCCTTATCGAGAAGAGGTATATCGTGAACATCATCAAAGTCATCATCATTTTCATTATCAACATCATCGTCATCCATTCTAATGTTAAATGAATCATGGATCAATGTATTTGTACCATCATCTTCAATTACATCATCGGCATGATCATCTTGTTCAATATGATCATTCACTTGTTCTCCATTAAACATACACGCTCCATGATCCTGATCCTGAACTTGTTCTGAAAGCACTTTCTCTAGACGACATGCTATAGGGTGTATTTCCTTTAATATAAATACATGGAAACATCAATAGATATACATTAATATATGGAAAAAAAATAATACATACAATTACAAAAAAACCCGAATATAATAATGTTTATAATGCTAAACCTACAAACGGACGATATTCGTTCCCCCCCTCAGCGTGTCCATGTTCCCTGCAATGTTTTGTGGCTATTAAGATCAATATTCTTCTCCTCTTAAATCCCCTGCATTGAGTACATGGACAATAACATTTTCCATCATCCCTTCGTTTTGCTGCATCCCATAGTCTAGCAAGCAATTGTCGGTTGTCTTCGTTTGGATCTGGAATATTTAATCTATTTGACATTTTGTGATAAACTTCGTTAATGAATATAACCGGTTGTCTTAAAAAATCAAGTTCCACGCATCAAGGTTTTGTCAAACGGAGAGAAATCGAAGAATAAAAAATTCCCGGCAAACTGTCTATCGATGAAAAACAAAATTCCCACAACCGCCCGTTGAAGAATAAAACTATTCTTGAAAACGTCCATCGAGGAACAAATAATTTTTTGCAATCGTCCGTCTCTTCTACAACAAACATGTCGAAATGTTTAAAACAATTTATATTTATAATGGACATGCGTCGGATATTCGACGCCTTGAACATAGGTACCGTTAAAAGTATGGGACCATAAAATTTAAAATCATGTAAACCTTAATTTTTTTTGGGTTCACGGACGTTGAAGATCCGACATTTAGGTGTCGAATAACTGCCACTACGAGAGTCAGACATCCGACTCCTATCAGGCACGGATGTGTTGGGTAACTACCACTACAAGCATTAGAATTCCGACTCCAGTGTGTCGAATAATTGACGTCGCTAGAAATATTTTGTTGTCGGCATTCTGTAGATTTATTGTTGTCTGACACATCCATGCGAAATGTCAGATGACGTCAGATTCTGTCGTCAAATTTCGGGTTCAAATTCTGTAGTGATAAATAAGACATTTCACATCAATGAAATCAATCTTGAGAGTTATTCCTTCAAACCTAAACCTAGACATCTATTGGTCTATGTTAACTATTGTGGCATTAGGAAAAGAATGGGCTCCATTTTGTTGATGTTATGTATTGTTATATAGTTGAACAACAAATGAGAGTGGATAGTAGAGAAGAACAGAAGAAGTAGATCTTGTCATAGACATCTTGGTTGTAGAATCAAAGGCAACTCCATAGAGAGTACCACTTTCTTTGTATGTGTACCTCATATTGGAGAAGAAAAGAGCAAGCCATAGTCCTCATTTCGTGTTGGGTTTTCCCCATAGTGGGTTTCCCCATGGAATAACTTGTGTAATTTGTGTGGATTATGTATCTCTTTGCTCTAGTTATTTTCCTTTCAATTCCAGCTATTTAATAAACTAAGGAAAATAACCAAGCTTTAAGATTCATTGTGATGAGCTAATCCAATAAAATATCCATGTGGGAAATTGTAGGATCCAGTAGTTGGTGAAGAAAATGATTCAAACCCTCCAAGGTGGACATGTTTGGTGCAGAAGTAGAGGGTAATTATGAGCAGTGATTTACAAAGCTATAAATACAAGTCGTCAATATTTCATGCAACATGTCGATCCTCATGGCAAATCTGAAGAGAAATTTTGGATCTTTCAATTATTTTGGAGGCTCTAACTTAGAGATGAGATCAAAGGATAAATCAAAAGATAAAGAGAAATTAGAAAAGGAGTCGAGGAAAGAGTTAGAGAAAGAGCAGTTGAGTTCCAGTGCCAATATTACTTCCATGTCTTTATTCAAGATGGAAGCAAAAGTTGATATCAAGTCGTACCAAGGTGATATCGATGCTTTGAAGTTGAATAATTGGTTGCAACAATTAGAGGTCTATTTTAGTATCCATAAAATATATGAGGAGCAAAAAACTTCATTTGTCTGACTAAAATTAAAGGGCCATGCATTAACCTAGTGGGAAATCCACACAGAGGAACATAGGTTGGAGGGTGATCTACTAGTATCTAAGTGGGAGGATTTCAAAACCCTCATTAAGTTTCATTTCTACCCCATCGAGTATGTATAGGACCAGTGGATCTGTTGGCAATACTTCAGGAAGATGACTATCATGCTCGGTATCTCACCCAAGAATCCATGTGTACTCCTTAAGTGTCTAGGGGGTCTATACTGTCATTCACAAAAGCAAGTTGCACGCCCTTCAAGCCTAGAACAATTGATGATGCATGTGTGCTAGCAAAGTACCTGGAAATTGTAGGCCATAAGAAAGGACAACTTATTTGTTCCAAATATAAAGAGAACGAAGATACTCCCAAAGAAGGGAAGAAGAAGTGAAAATATATATATAAGAATACTACAATAACGACACAACAATGCAAGGATATGAAAAACCATTGTAACCGTTGCAACATTAATGGTCACACCGAAGATAAGTGTTGGAAGCTACATGATCCAAAGTTGAACCATAAGAACTGCAAAAAGGATGCTAAGAAGAAGAACCTTCTAGCCACATATTCAAGCAAAGAGGTAGAAAGTACCTTACATGTGGATGAGAAGATTGTCTGCACTTCTGTGCAAAATGAGGTGAACCTACATAGCCTTCATCACAAGGAATACATGGATATGTTAAAACTCTTAGATTTGATTCTGATTCACAACCAATATCATAGAAGAAGATCTGGTAAATAAGCTTGAATTGGAAATACAAGCTCATCATATCCCCTATCCATTGGGATGGGTCAATAAAGACACATAAATTAGGGTCACAAACTAATGAAAGATTAAATTTTCCATAATTATAGATTTAATTGATTGAGTGGAGGTAGACATACTACTCCTTGATGTTTGTGATGTAGTGTTTGGAAGTATTTACATGTATCATAGGGATGCAATATCTATGAGGAGAGAAAACCAATATTACTTGATCAAGAATTGGAAATATTTCATCATCAAAGCACACAGGTAAATCAAATATCTCATTGTAAGTGTCAACCAAGCAAAAAAGTTGATTTGTTCAAGTATAAATTTTGTGTTGCTTTTCTGAAGACATAATTAGCAAGAAGATGAATCGGTTAAAGTGAAGGAATATATGGAGGGGTGTACCAAAGAGAAGAAACATCAATTTAAGAACCGTTTACAAGAATATAGAGAAGTATTCCATGAGCCTAAAGGACTACCTCTTGAAAGGGAAGTGGAGCACGAGGTACATCTACTGTCAGATTCTGCATTTTTGAACATTGGACAATGCACACACTATGTTTTGGAAGTAGAAGAAGTGAAGAAGTAGTTGCAACAACTATTGAAATATGGTGTAATTTGACCAAGCACCTCAACTTGTGGATCGCCTATTAATATAGTACCCAAGAAGGATAGGACTTAGAGGATGTCTATTAACTATATACCTCCGAATAAGATCACCCTCAAGAATTGATATCCTTTGCTCATGATCAATGATTAACTAGATTAGTTGTAACATGCCAATTACTTCATCAAATTGTATTTAAAATTGGGATACCATCATATATGGGTGAAAGAAGAGGACACCTGGAAGACCATCTTCAATACTAGGAAAGGTCTAGATGGATGGTTAGTAATTCCTTTTGGTTTGTGTAATGCACCAGCTACATTTTTTCATTTTATGAATGATGTATTGTGCCCTTTCTTAGACTATTTGTGTAGTGTATTTAGATTATATATTGATTTATATTGATATCTGGGAAAAGCATATCTCACATCTGAAGTTGGTGTGGAGACCTTGAAAAAACATCAACTATTGGAAAACCTTAAGAAATGTCAATTTTCTGAATGGTCTTTGGTGTATATAGGGCATGTGATTAGTTGAGGAGAACTTATGATTGGTCCTGCAAATATGGAAGCCATCACTAAGTGGCCTACTCCTACAAATGTCATTGAAGTTAGAATATTTTGGGGGGCAACGCAATACCTTCAGAAGTTTATAGCTTACCTTTTAGATGTGGGTGCACCTTCCATTCCATAATATCCAACAACAAGGGACTCCAGTGGGGGAAGAATCAACAAAAATCCTTTGAAGAGCTCAAGTGAAATATCAATCGGGCACCAGTTCTTGCATTGCCTAGCTGCAAAAGCCTTTCGAATTGGAAACTTATGCAAGTGGCTATGTTATGGGAGTGGTTTTGATGCAAGGAGGGAAGATAATATGTTATCATTGTGAAATGTTCTATGGTGGCGTCCTTAAATACTCTACATATGATAATGAGCTCTATGCCATGCTTCAAATCATTAACAAGAGGAAGCACTATCTAATGGGAAAGGAGACCATCATTCACATTGATCACCAACCATTACAATATTTTCAAACCCAAAGTAGGTACAACAAACATAACACTACAAGTGGATGGGATTCTTACAAACATTCCATCTAATTATCAAATACAAAAAGGGCAGTACAAAAAGGATTTCATACATGCTCTTTAGGTCTCCTACAACCAAGATCACAAATCTGGGTACTCTTATGCATATGGATACTTTCACCCTAATGCATACAAGGAGGAATACACAGAACATGAGGACTTCGAGGATCTATTTCATTAGATACAAGTCCAATTACATGTAGAAGGAGGTGAAAGGAATGTTGACTATCATCTCAGGGATGGGTTACTCTACAAGGTAGACAAACTCTATTTTCCTAAAGTTGAGAGATTGGAACTCAGGAGATAGGCTCGCACCTTCAAAGTTACAGGGAGTTTTGGTGATGGTAAGAAAATTTCCAACTTACAAAGGTATGTTTATTGGCCTATAATGAAAGAATATGTAGCTCGAATTATAAAGTATGCATACTTTGTTGTACAAGAAAGCTCAGTAATATGAAGTAAGGCCTATACCATCCCTTACATGTTCCTATGAGGCCATGGGAGAGCATATCCATGGATTTTGTGAGTGGTCTTTCAACCAGTAGGAAGGGACATGAATATTTATTTGTAATAGTTGATAGATTCAACAAGATATTCATTCTTATGTCGTGCAAAGAGACCATCAAAGGACAGGAAGAAACAAACATGTTCTTTGAACAGGTCTGGGTGCACTTTGTGATACCAAGGAGCATCATTTCAGACATGGGTACCAAATTTCTTGATATTTTGGACTACACTTCGGGATAAGATGGACACTACATTAAAGACATCTACAACCATTTATATCCATAGACAGATGGGCAGATAGAAGTAGTCAACATGACCTTGGTGCAAATTTTGATGGGTTACAATCAGAAGCATCTAAAGACTTGGGATGAAAATCTTATCTATATCCAGTACTTGTATAACATAGTAGTCCACACGTCCATTGGAAAGTCCCCTTTTGAAACTTGTTTTGGGTATCTACCACCTTCACCTCTAGATGTTGTTTATAAACAATAAGGGGGAGTGAGTGAAGACACCTCCGATTAATAATTAAGATCTGAAAATTTCATTGATAACATTAGGATTATCCATTAAATCTTACAAGAGGCACTAAAGAGGTAACAGGAAAAGTACAAGGAATGACATGACTAACACAAGGTTGAAAAAACATTCAAGACAGGATACATAGTTTGGTTGCACATGAATAAGGAAATACTACAATGTCCTGGTAAGAAGATCAAGGCATTACAGTATGGTCCTTTTGAAGTTTTGGAGAAGGTGAGAGATAGTGCCTACAGACTCAATCTACCCCCATATATACGCATTTACTCGGTTGTGAATGTGGAAAATCTAAAACTATTGAACCTTACATGTTGGACTAGGAACCTAAGCAAATATTACCTTCTATACTTTACACCAGAGGCTCGTGAGGAGTTATCAGAAGACACGGTTTTGTAGAAGAAGTCCAAAACAACCAAGCAAGGACAATATGAACTCTGGTAGGTGGGGTTGAAAGGACAATTTCCAAGCAACGCTAAATGGCACTCCAAGAAGAAGGTAGAGGAGAAATTTCCTCACCTCATTCAATAAAATATTTTGGGGACCAAAATCCTCCCAACATGGGGTTGTGTGATTTAAAATGGATCAACATATAATTTTTCATATATTTTGATGCTTTTGGGGCCGAAAGATTGGATAAATTGGTTGCAGGGCCCATTCTAGGGGTAGGTCTCACTTTGCATATTTGAGGTCCAAAACCTCCGAGGGCCTATTTGAGGGTCTAAGTGATATTTTTGGGAGTTAAAAAATCCATTGCTTTTCCATGTCCATTCACGCAATTCTACACTTTAAGCCCTTTCCAGGTGTCCAAGAAACACCTCAAATCGAGTCTATATGAAGACGTTATACCTCCCACAAATTGACCTATCCAGATGACCACCATGGTACCAAGTAGATTCCACATCATCTCTCATTTCTCACACATGTAGAGATAGTCACGTGTGGACTTTCAAGATCATTCCAAAAGGCCCAAAATCGTAACCCTAATCAAGATTTGGGGCATGCAATAACCCTAAGACTAACCCTAGACGACTATGGGGTTATGTTAAAGAAGGGGTTTGATTCTTTTGATGTTATATATTGTTCCATAGCTGAGAAACAACACAAAAGTGGATAGTAGAGTATAACATAGTAAGTAATTGATCTTGTAGTAGCCATTCTAAATGAAAAGTCATAGGAAACTCCATGGAGAGTACCACTTTTTTTGTATGTGTATTGCATATTAGAGAAGAAAAGAGTAAGGCATAGTCCTCATTTCTAGTTGGATTTTCCCCCATAGTGTTATTTCCTAGGGTATATCTTGTGTTATTTGTGTGGATTGTGTATTTGTTTTCTACAGTTATTTTCCTGTCAATTCCAGTTATTCAATAAACTAATAAAATAACCAAGTTGTAAGATCCATTGACACGAACTTATCTAGTGGAATATCATGGTAGTTGACAGATTAGTAGGGATGTGATTTTTTATTTGAAGACTCAAATTTCAAACACAATTTGAAATTAAAGACGTGGAGGCTACAAATATATATTAGGAATGGAGATAAAGAGATATAGTGCAAATATAAATATTTGGTTGAGGTAGAATAACTATGCGCTACATCTGTTTTATGTGGCAAATTGTAGGCCATTAAGTGTTTTGATTTTTCTAGGAACTAAGCTTTCAATTAAACAATGTTCTACAACACCCACAGAGATGGAGGATATGGCTTATGGTCCTTATGCAAATGTAGTTGCTAGTTTGATTTATGCTATCATGGTTCATACTAGACCAAACATTGCCCAAGCAATGGGAGTTTTGAGTCGATTCATGACTAACCTTGGACATTAACATTGGGTTGCAATGAATAGAGCATTTAAGTATTTTCTAGGTACTTTTTAGTATTCCATTTGTTAGCATAGAAATGTTTCATGGGACCCACACTCAATGAACATGCAAGGTTATGTGGATTTTGATTATCTAGAATATGTATAGAAGATGTAGATAGAAGGAGATCTACAAGTGGATATGTGTCTCTACTATTTGGTATGTTATGAAATGGATGAGCAAGTAATAGGATGCGGTCTCTTCGTCCACTATAGAGGCAAAGTATATGACAACTACGCATGTGTGTAAGGAGTTCATTTGGCTTATGAATCTTTGTTCAGATGCAGGGCTAAATCAAAGATATATTGTAGTTCAATGTGATAGTGACAATGTCATTTGTCTAGCTAAAAAATTTATGACCTTTTATGCAAATACAAATCATATTAACATCTAGTACCATTTCATTTGAGACATAGTAAAGGATGGAAAAGTGATACTAAAAAAAGTTGACACTAAAAAGTATTGTAGTTGTGTTGACAAGACCATTGAGTCTATGGCCTTATGGCCCCTAGTAGTTAGCTCATAGTTTTATGCATTCTCTCTTATACTCTTGCAAATTATATGAAAAGTGGGAGAATGTAGAGATAAGTGTGCCATACACCTTGCAGTCTTGTAGCAAAGCAAGTAATGGTTGTTGAGCTATAACAAAGAATAAATGATGTGCAATGGCAAGGAATAAATGCAAAGCAATGGTAGAGAATAAATGCAAATCACTAGGAGGAAATGAATGATAAGCAATGCCAATTGCCAATTCCCAATTAATTGCTAGTGATTTCTAGCATATAGAATTGGTCACGGTTTTTTGTTC
>LPNX010625566.1:106063-116768 GCA_001517045.1 Pseudotsuga menziesii | reverse complement strand
GGATGCTTAGGGTGGTTTCAATTTATTGGGGTAATTTGAATTTATTGCAAAGGGGTATTAGAAAATGAAGGACTTTTGAAAGCCAAATACAATGCAAGGAATTATCCCTTAGGTATGTCTAATAATATTACAATAATTATAATAGAAGTCAGCATCTAGTACAATTCTAATATCAACTAATGTATGTCATGTTTACTAGGATTATAAGAGAAGTTGAATTTCACAACGAACCAAAACGATCATTTGCAAACAATGGAGGGGATGGACAACATAGGTTGTGAAGTCCTTTCCCGTATTATAAACACCTTATGTTGTGTGTGTGTGTGTGTGTGTGTGTGTGTGTGTGTGTGAGAGAGAGAGAGAGAGAGAACTTGAGAAGTGTATAATAATGGGAGAGACGTAAAATAATTTATTACATATAATAATAATAAATCCATTCTTTAGAGTCCAAATGCAAGTAAGGTGATTTATATGCATGTACACATGTGTAATGATATATAAATTTTAATTCAATGTATTTGGATATGGATATTAACAAGTTGAGTTGAGAAAGATAAGTATACATAAAATATAGATATAGGAGAAATGTTAGTAGTGGTATGATGGTGGCTATAGAATCAACATGTTAATAAGTCGGTTATTAATAAAACAAGAGATACAAGGTGAATTGCAATTTGAAATAAGAAAATTTAATTAAACTATGAGTTCAAACTTGTTTAAAAGAAAAATAGTTTTTCAACTTGAAATTAAAAGAAACCTTCATATAGATTTGGACTTGGGATACTGTAAGTTCGTCATCCATGAGTTAAAGCATGATGATTTGGACTTGGGATATTGTAAGTCCATCATCCATGAGTTAAAGATCATGCTTTAGAGTTACGTCTACAAAACATTAACATTTTATCAATATAAAAAAGTTTCGTATAGACCTAAGGTTTCTATAGTTTATAGTAAGTATGGATACTTAAAATTTTATATTTTTAATTAATTTATCTTTACAATTACATTGATATTTCTGTCAATTTATAAGTGCAAATACATTAACAATTACATTGAATTTTCAAAACAATTACAGTAAGTATTTATCTTTTTCATCTTTGATAATGAGAAAATATGCTTATTTTAGATCGTAAAATATTACACTGTTATAATATCAAATATAATAAACGAAAAGAAAAATTTTGATTTTTCATTTTCTTTATATTTATTATTATTATTAAAAAAAAAATCATTTTCCTTATATTTTTATTAGTAAATAAAAATTTTAAATGCTAAGTTACAAGAAACTTGGTACTAGGCCATGTATCACTATCGTACCTTCCAGGAAACTTGGAAACGTGTTTGGTACTCCTTGAAAACATGTTTTCGATCAAACCATTGTGTTTTACATGGAAGAAACAGGGGTGGTACGACTGGAAAGGTGTTTCCTTGTCGTATCCACATATGTACGACGCATTTCCTCCTTGACTTCTTGCGTTTTCGACCAAAAAAAGAACTTGTTATCTTAATCAATGGGTTGCGTTGTTTTTTAATGAGTTAATGATGGTTTAGGAAACCTTTAGAAGTCCCTAAAAGTCAATTTTTTTTAATAAAATGAGGCTTTTACCTCCCTCATCTCACACAACCATTTGAGCAAGCGAGAGTTACTTGAGGAAGTCGATTTGATGACAGTAAACTACATCACTGTGCAAATTGACTTATCTCATGTTTTACTTCTAAGTTGATGTTCACATTTTGATATATGTAGCATTGTAGCCTCATACATAAAAGCATATACAAAGGCTGATTTTGGAATTTTGAATATATGTCGCATTGCTAAGATTGTTTTTGGATATATATATATATATATATAATGTTTCCCCGTTTCCTAAATTAGGGGTCACATTTCCATTTCCCTGTATCATACAACTTAGTTAAAATGTAGATAATCATATATACATTAATAATTAATAATGATTTATTTATTTCTATTATGACATGTTATAAAGAACCATAAAAACATATGCCCATGGTTTCGGTCATTAAAAAGGGGATTTTGTATTATTCTCAAGCCTCCTCTTCTTTGGGTGTGAGGGATGCACTCCTCATCACCTTTGCTAAATCCTCAAATGGCCTCATAGGCAAGGAACTTTTGAAGCAACGCAAGGTCCCCACACTCGAGGATATTTCACCAAAATTTTCCAATGAGTTAGTTGGGTAGGGATATAATAATAATAAAAATATTACATTGTTACCAATTGGTTGGGTTACGATATAATAATATTAAAAGTATTACAATGCTACCAATTTCCAACGTCTATAGGTAAGAAGTTGTCTTTCTCTATATAGAAAACCAATCTTTTTTTTAAAATGTACACCACACTAAGTGAAGAATTTCAACCCCAACTTACAACAGGATGGGTTGTTGAGCTTGGTTTCTCTTAATACAATGAGATTGACTTAAAATTAAATAATTTATATAAAATAATTGTTTAATTTGAAACACTTCAAATGACACATGTATAACAATTCAATTATCAATATGTTGACTACACGCACAACTTCGCATACAATAATTGTTTAATTTTGAACACCTCGAATGACAAATGTATAACAATTCAATTATCAATATGTTGACTACAAGCACAACTTGGCATATATTGAGGTGTATAGAAGGGTTGTGGTTCTTAATTAAATGCTAAAATAGAATCCATTGAAAATGTTGAAATCATAAAATCATATATTGAGGTGTATAGAAGGGTTGTGGTTTTTAATTAAATGCTAAAATAGAATCCATTGAAAATGTTGAAATCATAAAATCTTCAAAAAATGGTAAGTTTGTCGAATTTTGAATGGAATTTAAATTTATATTTTATATATATAAAGTTTTATGAAGTTAGAACTACTTTTAAACATCATGAAACAATTAAAGATAATGTGAAAAATTTAACTAAAAAAAAAAGTGAAACTCATAGGTGTAGAATAGACAGTGAATGAGTGTATTGTTAAGGCATTCCTTCTGTAAAGTTAGTTCAAAACTCTATGAATACTAGCTCACAAAAATAAAAATAAAAATAAAAGTACACTTTAAGAATTTAATATTAATAGTAATAACTTGGATCTAGGGTTATTTTAGGTTTTTTGTTGTCTTTTTTTA
Source organism: Pseudotsuga menziesii (assembly GCA_001517045.1). Classification (NCBI taxonomy): domain Eukaryota; kingdom Viridiplantae; phylum Streptophyta; class Pinopsida; order Pinales; family Pinaceae; genus Pseudotsuga; species Pseudotsuga menziesii. The sequence goes on along the minus strand of LPNX010625566.1, from coordinate 113,632 downwards.
ATTTTCATGGCGAAAATCATGGTCCCACTCCTCCTATATGAAAGTTGATGAAACTAAATGGTTTCATATGGACCCAGCCAATTCAGACATTTAAGGCCAGTTTAGGCATTTAAGGTTGGTATTGTACAAAACCAGCTAGTTCAAGTACAAACCCGGTTGGATTGGTACAACGCCAACCATTTCTCATCATACCAATTAAGCCTATAAACTAGTCATACCGATCAGTTTTTTGGAAAAGTCAATCTAGTTCCTATAACATTGATGAAGACTATGAACTATTTTGTCAAAATTTGATAGCTACAAAACCAATATCACTAGAAGAATATCAAATCACAAAAACAATACGTGGAGCTCGTTTAACCACGATGATCCAAGATCTCCCTGTTATCACCCACCATGTAGTTGCGTATGTGAGGTGGATCCGGGATAGATGGTAGAGGGACCAACAACTAAGGAGGTGGAACCAAGATTTCCTCGACTCCCAAATGGATGGTTGTCACACCAATCAAGGCAGTCTTCACTTTATGTTATCTTAGCCCAAGACAACAAAGGGGGAGACCTGTATCTACTCTCGACAAGAGAGATCAAACCTAGACACCAGATCAGATCAAATGGACTTGAGGTACGTAAGGTGTAAGGTAATGGAAACCCTAGATCTATGGATGATTGCATTGGGTGAGCCAAGGCTTTGGATCAGGGATTTAGGAAGTATGAGATTCAAGCCAACTTGGGACACAGGTGACCTATGAGGTAAATACTATATCTAGGGTTGAGGTATTAACAACAGGTGAAGATATCTGTTGCCTTGGGAAAAGTGACCAATGCAAGGAGGGCAAGGACAGGATTGGGGCTATCTAGTACCGATGGATAGACTTGAAAGACAATGTCAAAGTACCCGAGTCACTGGGGAAAAGTCAAAACACAAGAAAAAGAGGCCAAAGAGGGGATAGCGCTAGGGTTGGAGATCATAGCCTGTCAGATCTAGGGAAATGGAGTCACTATCTTTCCAGCATTGGAGGAGGCCCACCTGGGAATTTTCCCGATCTACAAACCCAAGAAAGCAATTCGCTGGAAAAAGTCAGATCAGGGGAGGAACTGGCAGCACAGGGGGTAGCGCTAGGGCTAGGAAGTTAGTTTTTTAAATCTAGGGAAAACCAGCCACTTCTAGCTCAGTGTTGAGGGTGATTCCTTCAGGGCAAGACCCGATCTATGAAACCTAGAAATGGTTTTCCCCGAGATCAAGCGGTTTGATTTTTCAATATATTTGTTTTTTTATTATTTAGGGTTTTAAGGTGAAAATTTAAGAATTTAGATGCCAATGGATTGAGATCTAGAAGAAGATTACTAACCAGTAGATCTTACCTGGAAAACTTTGTAGATTCCTCGATGGTGATGATCCCTGTTGCCCCGATCAATTTGAGAAGCTTCGAGTGAGTTCTATGTCCAATGTTTTGCCTCAAGAAGCGAATGTGCCCTCTCTCTTGCACAACAAACGTCAACCATATCAAATTTGCTGCATCATGAGAAAAAAGAAAATGCTACAAAAAAATAGTAGGAAGAAATCATAGATCACAATGACACTAATGAAAACCCCCATTATACGAGTGAAGCCAATCCAAGCGAGTTGAGGAGCCCCTGCAAAAACGCCCAAGCCGAAGTCGCCCTCCTGTAGACAAGACAATGAATCCCAAAAAAATATAGATCTCACAAAAATTTCCCGAATGCTAGGAAGCAAAAGACTTTCCAAACACCATCTAAGAACACCATTAGCAAAGGAGATCCAAAAATATCCACCAGAAAAGTTTTTATATTATCTAAATCTAAGAGCCAAAGACCCCTTACAAATGAGTGGCTAAGATTAAAAGATAAAAATGTTCTAATCAACGGTTGAGATGAGCTCAACATACAATACATGGATCAATGTCATAATATAATATAAAAGTGGACTAAATCACCCTAGGAGAGGGGATCCCACTCAACAAAAAATAAGTGAAGCACATGGTGGGTCCAGGGACTGTTAACTAGCTCACTTTGGGTGTCCCTGTGGCACAACAAAATAATATAATTTGTTAAATGTTAAATTGTGCCTCCTTGAAGAAATCGTGAGCCTCCAAAAGCTCCAAAAAATAATATAATATGCCCGGAAAATAGATGTGGGCCCATCCAAGTGCTGCAACTGCTGGAGAAGAAGTGGAAGACATCACCCTCATCATCAGAACTCATCCCATGCCATTCCTTGCCTTAGTAGCCCAAATCGAATTATTCAGTAGCCATTTTAATTATTTTTTATCTGCCTCAGGAAATGTGATATGCCAAAAACAGCCTCCTAGGGTGCCTGCGTTATCCAACTGAGCCCACAAGGCTCTCTGGGATGGGGGTACTATGGTACAATCAAGTGGTTGGACCCCCTATGCCCCATACAACGCCCTAGGATAACCAACAAAATCATATCCCTGCTCACACATGTCATCCAGTAAAGCAAAACTGCACCAGAAAGGTAAAATGAGCCTGATCATCTCTGTAAGTGCCCAGAACTAAAAACAAGATATCTCACTGGACTCAGAGTGTCCAAATCCATCTAAGGTATATACTCATACCCTCTCCAGGTCTCTTCCTGATCATCTACAATATCCAATAGACAAAATAATAACATGTAAATGACCAGATACCCAATAATATAGCTCAGACTGACATCCATCTGCTGCAAGTGTTAAAAATTTAAGACATGCTCTACAAATCATTTAAGTAACAATCATAACAAATAGAAATCACCTCATTGGTGGTACATCAACCAAATACATATATAGGGTTCCATTTATTAATTATAACTCAGACTAGACTTTCAAGACTATACTCACTTCATAGTTGTAATCAATTTGCTAGTGAAGGGTTAAGGATAAAATTCACAAGGCTAAGACAAAGGATGACTACCAACTCAACATTGTGACACTTCGGATATGGAAAGGGGATACTCACTATATCCATATGCCAGACAAACAACAACAAAGGGGATGGCAGTGCCTCACAAATGGGTGAGTTACTTCAGAGGTGCTTACTCACCTTGACAAATGCTCACAATCCAACTCAATACAAATAAGGCCAACAATCCTTAGATATAATTTTTAGGAACCATTTCTTTTTTGGGCCTTTGATTTTCCATAGCCTTGGTCCACGTATTTTTTATACAGACTTTTATTATTTAGGATTTATGCATTCATGTATGTTGAAAAACACTACTTTTCATGAATGTTTTAAGATATTTCATTGCAATATATTTCAAAGCCAATTTCATTAGGCTTATCCTTGCATTCACGTATGTTTAAAAACACTACTTTTCATGAATGGGATTTTTCATAAGATATTCATTTCATTTCCAAATACATTGTATTGATGGCAGTGCTACTTGCTTTAGGCAAGCAAACACATCCTAGCCAACTCAGAGCCGAGACACAAATAAGCATGGAATCTTGTCCAACAAAGGCTCTAGCGGGGAAAGGTCCTCCATTCCACAAGTTAAGTAGTAAGTCGGGTTAAAACATAACTGGAAGGTAATGTATGGGTGGAGACAATGAATGATGAAACCAACACTAGCAAGCCAAAGTATGATGGGAATGACTACCTATATTCTCCCTAAGGAGGGTAAAACCAATGAGTATCGATCAAGAACTTCCAGGTCTAAGTAAGGACATCAATACATAATAACAATACATCCAAGTCCACATATTTATATGACCACCAGATCATGACACTAAATGCTAATACATGTCACAAGAATGAGTATAAGAGCAATGATAACCATAACACAAGATATATAAGCTGAGTCATAAACATGCAAATTATCCATTTGAACCAACATCAGTCCAATGAGAAAACACTGATACAACTCTAGGCATCAATAACTGCTCTACAAATGGCTAAAATGAGTACATCAATCCTCAAATCTAAGTGTCCCGAGACTCAGTCATGGCATGGGAGAGTACTATAGTCCATCAATCAAATCCTGATCCATCATAGATGCTCATCTCAGCATCTCATATGTAGGGGAGCTGGCTGAAAAATGTACTGGAATCTGATAACACTCCCAACCATAGACAAATAATTTCACCCTCGAGCTCGTCATTCCAACAGAGACAAATCATTCAAAGATAGAAGTACATCCAAATCGTAGTAGCCCAAACCCCAAAGAAGATAAAGAAAAACTTCTCCAAAATGGAGAACCTCGTAAAAACAGTCTCCTAGCTATAGTAGTGAACTTTCTCTTGCTAGGGAAAACTTGCCTTTTGATGTGTGCCCAATTGAGGAGGTGTCCCTCCCATTTATACATTTTCTAGGTGATTTTTAACTAAGGACGAACTAGCTGCCTTACTGTGGGCGACTTGTCAAAAAATAATAAAAATACATTTTATTATTATTCATTTCTAGACCGACTTGTCTTATTTCACAAATAAATTACATTTTATTTTATTGTCTCTTAGACCAACTAGTGAGATGATGTATCACACAACTACTACAATAACACTCCCTCTTAGTCAGAGATGCATCATCAATATCATCAACTAAACAGATTTGGATATCAACAGTACATCACAGCTATGTTGAACATCTCTATGGAGGGTCCTCCAACACAATCTTAGTTCATCAAGAAGTGTCTATCAATCTACATGCAACAGTTCAATCTAGTTCATCAGAGAACATGCACTAACTCCACAACTCTTACCAAAACATCAAGACATCATAAATGTATCTGCTCAACCCAGTTCGTCGAGGAAGCATGCACCAAGTCAACATGCTTCAACTCAACCGAGTTCATTGGGGAACATGCATGTACTCAACGTACATCAGCACAGCCAAAATATCTCACTAGTATTATCATTGCTAGTGAGTCTACGCCACATCATGGGTTACAATCTCCTCATAACATTCATAAGGATCGTAATCATCTAAGAGCTCACAAGAGCCATAACTTTATGTGAGCCTTTCATCATATTTGTATGGGGTACAACCAATAAATCTCCAAGCCATACAGATTTAATATTTGTACAATAACCAGCCCTGTTTCATGCTGGGTGTACCACTACAGAGCCAATCATTTTTCACATTGGATGTAGCTCTCAGCAATGCCAGTTCTTTTTCATACTAGATTCAAGATCTTATAGAGCTAGTCCTTTTTCATACCCGATGTAAGTCACATATGTCTTCCTGCAAAGCCAACCTTCACTACAACAAATCCTGGAATTAGCATCCCATTTAGCGTCCCTTTTAAGTGTAATTTTTTTTTACATTGAGTGGTTAAACTAGACGCTAAATCGGACGCGTCATGGACAAAACTTAAAGCGTCTCAAAAAGCGTCCTTTTTTGCATCCTAGATAGCATCCTTTATGGCATCCAAAATAGTGTCTATTTTTTTGCTTCCAAAATAACGTCCAACTTTTCTTCCTAAATAACGTCCTATTTTGCTTCCCATAGAGTGCCCGTTATTGCTTCCTAGAGAGCATCCACTTTTGCTTCCTAAATGGCATCCCAGTTAGCACCATATTTGCATCCAATATTGCATCCATTTTTGCTACCACTTTAGCATCCCATTTTGCACCACGTTTTACTTCCAAAATAACGTCCAACTTTGCTTCCTAAATAACGTCCTATTTTTCTTCCATGTTTTACTTCCAAAATAACGTCCAACTTTGCTTCCTAAATAACATCTCATTTTGCACCACATTTTACTTCCAAAATAACATCCAACTTTGCTTCCTAAATAACGTCTTATTTTGCTTCCTAAATGGCATCCTCGTTAGCACCATTTTTGCATCCATTTTTGCTACCACTTTAGCATCCCATTTTGCACCATGTTTTAGCGCCAAGTTTTGCAACCAATGTTGCTTCTAGATGTAGAACATAGTGGGCTTCTGTTTTAGCTCATGTTTTTGCTTCCTTATTAGTACCACACACTACAAGAAAAAGGGCAATTTAGCCTCACATTAGCACCACTATTTCTAAAATTTATATAAAATACACACACATACACACACATATATAGGGGGGGTGTTATTAAGACAATATTTGAGAGGACACGGTGGAATCAAACCACCAATCTTCTATATTATATAATGTAGATGCTTTACCATTGAGCTAGCACCCTGAAACATCATATACAAGAATAGTATTTGTAGTTTTTAGATTTTTTTTAAAAGCAATGAGCACAAGAAACTTATTTAACTCATTCATATGTAGATCATGGAGATTGGAGTTATAATACTCATTCATCTCAAAATTAGTATATAGTTCCATATGTTTTATATAAGAATTAAGAGAAAGGAGGTAGGCTTGTCAATGCCATTGAAAGTTGTCAATCAAAGCTTGGGGATTGGATTGGTCAATCGATCAACTCAGATTTCCTACATTCTAAAAACAACCATCATATGTTGGTATTGGCATGTTGTAATAGCAACATCATAAACCTTCATCTCATTTAAACTGAACCCTCTTAATACCCTATGACTAGAGCCTAAATACAGAGTACTCAAGGGATTCTTGACTATCAGCCATGAAATTAATGTTTATGATTGAGAGGAGTACACTATGTATTACAACTTGGCATTGAAGTGTAAAAAAATGAGGTAGTAGAATAAAAGAACAAATGAAAAGAGAAGAATAAAAAATAAAAAATAAAAATGCAACAAGGGAATTCAAGATAACATACAACTTTATTTGCAACTTAAGCATCGATCAGAAAATTCCATCTAAAAATTCAAATTTTAAAATCTTACTGTTGATTTTGATGAGTCCCAGGAGAAAAAACCTGTGAAAATAATTGACTCACTCCCCTCCAATATCTGCGAAGACACACTCGCCAATATTTAGAACCTATTGTTTAGATTTCGAGTCAACCTGTTGGCCAACCCAAACATAGATTTCATATTTTCAATCCAAAATTACCACATCTTCAGTCATTAAATCATCTAAAATGAAGTTGAATATCCAGGTTGCATGCACTTAAAGAATGATTGAAATTGAAATGCAATTACTACAGTAAAATATTTACCCACATAATTCTCATTTCATCTCAAGTTAAACATGTAGACCAAAATACAAACATGAATCACTTTGAGTTAAAGAAGTTGTTGCCATACCTCCAAACCCTCTTTTATAAAATATAAACAGTAAAACAAGGCTATTACCAAATTATCATATAAGTTTTTAAACATAGACTATTATCATAATTGGTATTTTCTATTGAGGCATTAACCAACATGCTTATCTAAAAGAAAGGACATATTTGACTCAAACCAACCAATACTTGAAGTAGATTATATTTATCTTGAAAGATATAATATCAAACCTTTAGAAACACTGCTTGTCAACAACTGAGGATCTTTACGAACATCCTTAACTCGAACCTTTGACTTGTGTAATCCTTTTTACTGCGAAGTGCATTCCAAAATAACATTGATTCATTTCCTTATTTTAGTGGTTTCAGCCGCATTTTGGGCTGCAAACATATAAAGAAAAGCAAATAGGTTAAGTAAGTCTAGCTTCATAGGCCTAGGATTCTAAACCTATGAAATATACATC
>LPNX010625566.1:49627-93822 GCA_001517045.1 Pseudotsuga menziesii | reverse complement strand
ATGTCACAATTTTAGACCCTATGTGCACACATTCGAGGTTAATATGCACATTCCAGTACCCACAATCATGTCCCAACACCCCCCCACACACTTCAACATCTAGACGTGTTCTAGCTCTGTGCATACACTTTTTCATCATGAGATTTGTGGAAATGACCATATTTTGTTGAAGATCTCTACACTAAACTAGAATATGAAAATATGCACAATGAGATTTAAAAAGTTTCTTGTCAAGTTATGGTTGTATCAAATGGTTCCCTTTAGCAGTAAAGTGCATTCTACATGCAACATAGTATAATTGCTTGACAAAATCAGTGAACCAACAGCATACTTGGTTGTAATGATAAATAATCAAGTTTTATGCAATCAAGCAATAGCAAAATGAAGTCAAGAAATATAACAAGGATACCATATTTGGAATATATTGGGAAAATTGCCTGTAATGGCAAGCTCAATAAAGCGTTTGGTTCTTGTATTTCATACCTGTAAAAATGACCTTATGGTCATTGGAGGCCAAATAAGACTTGAAGGTGAAAATATAGAGTTGAATTTCTTGCATCCTACACCTGAAGGAGGAGCTTTGAAATGGAATTTGCTAACAGTTAAGGAATATGCAAGAGTTATACTTTTCACATATGAAACCATCCTATTGGCATCGATTCCTTGTTGAATGGTTAGCAAAAATACATTTGATATTTTTCCACTTGCATATTTAGCCTATCACTACCTATGTGTTGGAACGTTGAATTCTCTACCAGTTCTTAGTAACGATCTGACAAGGCAAATTCCTTTGTCGTAGTAGTGGCTCTTAAAATTCGTGGCATATTGAGAAATGTAATACTGCGAACAAGTGACAGAGTATATTACAAAATATCTAGTAATCAAGAGTAATATTAGTAATGGGGATTTACAGATGTTTGTAGAAGGAAATATCATTGGGACTCTATGGTGTCGAATCCTCCATCCAGCAAAGTAGCAGGTCCACATTACCAGCATTCAAATCCCATATTTTGAAGATCAACAATAAAGATCAACCCCATATTCAAGGGCATCAAATTGAGCATTTCCATGCAGTCATTTAACAAGTGGTATTCAAAGGATGGACAAAGAAGAGAAAAATATCAAAGTATAGGATGTTAAAGCATATTTGGTTCATAGATTGAACACTTGAAAGCTACAGGATTCCAAGAAATCCTCTCTAGATTTATGGAAATAGTGGGGCATATATCCTCAAATTTCAGGTAGAATATTAGTTGACAGTTATAGTCAAACCTTATATTTTAAGGGAATTGAACTCAGCAGTGGTACTAGCGTTTAGCAAATCAACTCAACAGCAGTACTTAGCATTTAGAAAATCAACTCCAAGTGTAGCATTTCATGGCTCTATGCTGAATGTTTTTCTTGTCGAAATTCATGGCGCAATTCATGTCACTAACCCTGGATTCATATATGGTGCTATGCTATCCAGGATGTTTTTTGGAGGCTATTATTGGCGTTATATGGGATGTTTTTGTGGACGCTAATTGGGACATTAATTGGAATGTTATTTGGGATGCTAATTATTGTCCAAAATAACGCCAACTTTTAAAAATGGATGCTAATTGGGACGCTAATTGGGATGCTAATTGGGACGCTAATTGGGATGCTAATTAGCATCCAAAATAACGCCAACTTTTAAAAAGGGACGCTAATTGGGATGCTAATTGGGATTCTAATTGGAACGCTAATTGAGATTCTAATGGGGATGCTAACTAGGACGTTAATTGGGATGCTAATTAGTGTCCACAATAGCGCCAACTTTTAAAAATGGACGCTAATTGGGACGCTAATTAGCGTCCAAAATAGCGCCAACTTTTAAAAAGGGACGCAAATAACGCTGTTAAAAGCGCCATCCCGGGAAAAGCGTCCACTTTGTCCAAAAAATGATGAAAATACACTAAAAAGGATAGTGGACGCTAAAAAGGAAGCTAAAAGGGACGCTAATCGCAGGTTTTTCTTGTAGTGCTTGTTTTATACTGGATATGAAGACTACACATATTTCACAGAGCCAACCATGTTTCATGTTGAATGTCAAGACCACATACGTCTTATGGAAGAGCCAGCCTTGTTTCATGTTGGATATGAAGACAACATACGTCTTTCGGTAGAGCCAACCTTGTTTCATGCTGAATATGAAGACAGGTTCATACAAAACCAACATTGTGACTAGTACTCTATCCCCACGATGAGTCTCGGATAGTCATCAAAGTTATTGACTATGTCTACTCATGTGGGTATACAAAGTCATGTACCATGCCTTATTGGCACCAAAGCTACGCATAATATAACTTACGAGTGTTGGAGCTAGGTATTCCAGCATGACTTACCCAATGAGATACAAAGCTATGTACCATGACTTACTAGCATCGGAGTTATGTGCAACATAACTTACCAATGTTGGAGCCAAGTTACTGCATGGCTCACAAGTGTCCACCTAGAACTCAGGAGTTCATACGGAATCACCATCATAGTTCACAGGTGTCCACATCAAATTCTTCCCCACAAATGTTTACTTAGAACTCATGTGTTCCCAAAATCACCGTCATAGTTCATAAGTGTATAATCACTACACCTCATATGTGTACCTAAGACTTAGGTGTTCCCAGAATCACCATCATAGTTCACATGTGTTCACATTAGGACAGAGAGTTCATACAAAACTCATCCTTCCCTCTTAGCGAGGGGTATAATCATGGAGCCAATCTCCCCACTCCATCACAGAGTGTCAAGGAGTAGCATATGGTCCCATCATGTGTCGTATAAGTACCAGTGTGCACCAGCCTCTCCATACCATCTTAGGATTTCCAAGAGATCTCCTCACTCCTTCTCAGAATGATCAAGAGAATGCATGTTGGCCTCTCCATCCCATCTCGGGATGTCCAAGAGATCTCCTCACTCCTTAAAATGATCAGGTGAATGCATGTTGGCCTCTCCATCCCATCTCAAGATGTTCGAGAGATCTTTTCACTTCTTTCAAAGTGATCGAGAAAATGCATGGTATCTATATAATCATCCTTCCCACTTAGCAAGGGAAATAATTATGAGACTAATTTCCTGGTCCTTCTTAGAGTGATTAAAGAGAATATACAATCCCATCCTGCACACATATCAACTAACGGAGGCATCAAATATATCAAGGCAGACATTTCTATCATGCCCTATTCTAGATATGAAAAATAATAACAAGTCATATCACTGAAATCATGTACCTAAGAGAAAGTATTAAATAAGCTAGTTTCCCCACCCCATGTCAGGGTGTCCAAGAATCCTCCCTCTATGCTCGAGTGCTTTGCTCCCTCTGTAGCGAATCATCGTGCATCTTCTCTAGAGAATCCATAGATACGACGTAAGTATCCATCCTAGTGACGACCAAGTATATCAAGGATCCTTCAACTGTCTTGTTTGGATCAAGACAACATTGCCATCGGTGTGGCCACGGTCATCATGCTCAATCTGCTCAGCATCTCAATTGTGCTCTTCCTTAACTTAGGAAGACTTTATCAAGTTTCTGCCACACCATCCATGAGTGATGCAATAGGTTAGGATCCCCATCTTAAGGGCTAACTCCCTCTGTCTCCTTAGAAATCGACTGAGTAACTTTTGTCCTCCAAAATCCATCTGGCATGACTCTAACTAGAAAGTAACTACTTTCCATAATCATCAAAGAGATGAACAACTATAGCAAAGAGACCGACATCCGTTGAAGCCTTCTACTTCCAATTCTCCAATCTCTACATGAGATCATATGGGCATGTGGGTCATATGTCCACGTATTTGCTTGGTCCTCATCTGTCTTCAGTCATGACTTCCACTTAAATGTTTCTATCGAAAGTCGTCCTTTTTTCTGGGATGAGAGTCATGCTTCTAGAGGCTTTGTGCTTTTGATCCATCTACACATCAGCAAAATCACTTGTCCTTCAGACCAAGTTTCATCATCATTTTCTTGTAGGCCATAGCAATCCCTACAAGTCAAACCTTGTTAGATGGTTAGGAACATGCATAATCAAATGTATTCAATGCAATAACAATAGTTTATCTAGGTATGTAGGAATCTTTTAGCCAATGCTTCGATGCAACATACACATGGCTATTATTTGGATTCTTATGGTCTTCATTATAACATACCATCAAGAGTGTGAACTACTCTAACATGTTAGAAGGAGATGCCATCTAAGAGGCGCCCATGAAATGTTGTGCAACACTACAGGCTAAATCATAACAAACACTACATGAGCCTACTTATCAATAAAAGAACTATGTTACGTCCATGGGAGGGCAGAGCAAGTGGTAAAGTGGAAATGTTGTAAATGGTTGTAAACGTAAGGTCTTGTGTTCAACCCCCCTCCCAAACTTACATGTATGCCATGGTTCAAGCCCTATGGATGCTCCTAGGGGTATAGTTGTAGTGGGATTAGATCCTTGGACCCCGTGCCATGCAAGTACCAGCCCCGTCCCTGGTTGTCGATTCCCCTAGTCAAAAAAATAAAAAATAAAAGAACTATATAACATGCTTAGCGAACTTCTTAAATCTAGGAATATAGATCTACATAAAACATATCGAAACAACCAAATCTAATCTACCAGAGCATATAAAATGAAATACTTATCTTTTATTATTTTGTGGGTTGGCTCCCATTGTTGATCTTCACTAATCTGTCGGCTGGATCTTCATATCGTCGCATAGGGAGTACTAAGAAAAAGAAATGTGTACGATCATCATTCTTTGGCTTCTTCTAAGAGGTGTCTTCTTCAACATCTACGGTTGAGGCTTCATGCTTCCTCTTCTTTAAATCAAAATCTCGGGCATAGTGTCCAAGTTTATTGCATATGTACCAACAGACATGTGAAAGATCATTCTTCTTCTTTTGATCTGAAGTAGGACTTGATCTTCCACCCTTGCCTTTCTTGCCATGAAACTCCTTCCCTTACCCTTTCCTTTCTTAACATGAAATGTAAGGGCTTGACTTTCTTCGTGTTGGGTGCATGTATCCTACTTCTCGCTGCAAGTTTTGTCTCTTCTTACATACAAACTGCGTAGATACAATCAACCTCGGTTTCCCATCAAGACATACTAATGCTTCCCAAGACGGAGGGAGACCATTAAGAGTATTCATGACAAGTTCTTTATCATTGATTGGATCTCCAATAGTGCTTAGTTAATTCTTCAACTATGAGATCCTCATAAAGTAAGAGGAAATTGATTATGATCTTGACATCTTGAGGTATGACAGTTGATTTCTTAGGGCATGAGCATGGTTAACATTGCTATCTTGGAATAGCTTCCTCAAGACCCTAAACATATCTTCTTGGAGGCCGTCTTTTCAGAGATCTGAGGAACCAAATGGTCCTTTATTGAATCTACCAAGATTCTCCTTGCCCTAGAATCATTCTTTTTCCACTTAGCCTTCTTGGCTTCCTCTTCTAGTTCTGGAAAATTCTCAATCATGAACTTTAAGAGATCATATTCTTCTAGGATAACAAAAACCCTAGACTTCTATGAGCTGAAATTGGAAGTCCAATCAAGCCTATCTTCAACCTTCATCCCAATCATCTTGACTGCAAAACTGGACCAAAAACCCTAGCAGAAGTTAGGTCATAGATGAAGTCTGGAGGCTTGAAAAAGTGAAACCACAAATGAATGCACCCTACTAAAGGCGAGTTGGAGCAAGGTAAAATTGGTCCAAATCTATGGATAGAACAACAAGAATGTGGAAGCCCTAGGTCTTGACCTCAACAGTATTAGATCAGAGATTGAAACTTCTCTGATCAAAATTGGGCAAGATGCCCTCTAGGAGGGAGAGTTGCCGCTATGCTCCTTTCGAGATGATCTGAGACGGGAAACACTCCGTAACATGAAGCCCTAGATTTCAACAATGACTTCTTCTAGCACCGCTCTGATACCATGTTAGAATTTGGTAGATGCAAAACCAAGATCATTGGAAGATTATCAAAACACAAAAACAATATGTGGAGCTCCTTTTACCATGATGATCCAAGATCATCTCCCAATCATAGACAAATGATGTCACCCCCGAGCCCCCCCCTTCCAACAAAGATAAATCGTTCAGAGATAGAAGTACATCCAAATTACTGTAGCCCAAACCCCAAAGAAGATTAAGAGAAACCTATCCAAAGTGGAGAACCCCAGAAAAGCAATCTCCTAGCTGCAGTAGTGAACTTTCTCTTTCTAGCACAAACTTGCATTTTGTTGTGTCCAAATGAGGAGGCATCCCTCCTATTTATACAATTTTCTGGGTGATTTTTAAATAAGGAAGACTTGTCAAACAATAATAAAAATACATTTTGTTATTATTTATTTATGAGCAGACTTGTGCTATTTCACAAAGAAATTACATTTTATTTTATTGTTTCTAATGTAATTACTACAACCTATTTTCTTCTAATCAATACCATATGCATCTTCCCCATATATTATGTTAATAATAATTTGTGCTTTGCATTTATGATGTCCTTTTCTTGTGAATTAACTATTTGACACCACTCAAATTACACCACTCAGTGGTGTAATTATATTGCATATGTAATGCATTATATTAGCATTGTAGTGAAAACGAAAAGAATACAACATTTTTTAAATCTCTTTAAGATCATGATTGTTGCTTGGCATCAATCAAAAAGGTGTAATTAGATGTTTGTACAGTACATAATATCAGAATGATTGATAAGATGAGTAAGATCCAAAACAGTCTTAGTATATTCTAATTGGTGGGCAGCCTTGTTTCAACAATCGGCCTTAACACCATAGGTTTTTTATTTTATTTTATAGAATACGTCTCTTAACTTCAAAAAAAGAAATCATACAAACTCTAAACTCTCAAAGGAAAGGTAAGAAACATACGTAGAACTAATCATTATGAGGAAAAATTGAACCAGACAGCCATTCGCAAAGTGCGAACTGAGAGAAGATGGTTATAATGCAGAACAAGATCTAGGGCAGCAGTGACACCTTCAATCATCTTCAGTCACCCATTAAAATATCAGGGCTACTACAAATATTTTAGAACTCCAAACATTTGACAAATATTAAAGTTTATTCAAAGAAAATCACGTGGTTATTTAGTGCAACCATTTATTTGTATTCAATACCAATGAATCCTGGCATCATATAATGTGCAATATTTCTTGACTCAGAGCTGACGAAGCTCAGCGCTTGAGCATAACTCAATGTTTCAAGGCTTGGAAAGTCTGCACTTGCTGTTTATGAATTGGTCTAGCCACATAATTTCACTCATAGCGATCTTAAACAAGTAGTATAATAGATACTAATTATGCCTCGGCTACCTACTGGAAGATTTAGTGGTGGATCGAAAGTCTTTGCTGGCATTTTAGTCCCCTTTTGAATGAAAATCAGACTTCGTTCGAATTGAATTAGTGGTTTAGTGGCAACTTGGAGCAGTTGTTGTGACAATAACCCAGATCTAAAACATGTTAAAACATGGTGGACATGCTCCTTCGCTTTATTAAGTTTGTCAAATGTAGCTAGTGATTATATTGAATATTGTTGATATCATTTTTTAAGTTTGTCAGATGTGGCTAGTGATTATATTGAGTATTATTGATATCATTTTTAGACAAATTATTGTTTAACACTGACAAGCTATCAATAAACCTTATTATTCACTTAAATCAACCTTATTATTCACTTAAATCAGTAAACCTTATTATTCACTTAAATGTATAGGAAACCTTAGAGGGAGGGTAGAGAGTGTTGAGCTTCTTTACCGTTGTAAAAGCTAAGTTTCAAATGTCATTATCATAATAATAATAAAAAATTCAATTTGCAACATTGAATTATTGAAGTGTTACATCAAACAAACAAGTCAGATGCCAACGCTTCACTTGTGAAATCAGTTTTCAGAGTTCCATATAATAAGAACAATACCATGTGATCTAACCCTGTCTGAAAGAATGGAGTTTGGAGGCAAAAACAATTCCACTTCAGCCGCCTATTAAAGGAGGAAATCAGCTTGTGGTCTTCAGGTATATCAGTTTCTTAAGGCCAGGTACCTGACTTTGAAGATGATAACCTACTTCAAGGATTCATACAAGCTTGCAGAGTATATAGATTATCAATGTTTCATTAAGTTTTCGGGACGCGAGAGCGTGGGATCGAGGATCGGGGTAACACACATTGGGCGATGTGTAGAGACAGGGGGCAGGGGCTTCGGGTTCTCTAACATAGGGGGTTGGTCTCTAAAATTTATAAAAAAATAGAAAAATAGTAAAAATATGAACCCCAACATATAAACATATCAAATCCTCATCCCATCACCATTTGTATACGAACATTATGTTCCCGAAGAGTTTAGTGTAATGTAAATGTAATTGTTATTGATTTATAATGACCATTTAGTGTAAAAGCCTAAAATTTAAGATGAACCATTATTTTTTAAGTAAAAAAATTTAAAACATCGAGGGGGGTGAGGGCCTGTTGAAGCCCCCCATTTTCAGGAGAGGCTGTGTGGGAATCCCCCAATCCGGAAAACTTCTAGACCTGCGTTTCTCCAAGTTTCACAGAGAGGGGGCATTGGGAAACATTTCCCATGGAGCCTCCCAACCCTGGGAGGCGTGTCCCCGTGGAACAATGAAGATTATTGTTAAAAATTGAGATTAGTATTATCGTAAATTGTATCAAAGTAGACTTTAGACTTTGATTGGTTTGGGGACCATCTTGTAAACTCCAAAATATCTGTTTGCACCATTCAAAATGTCATGCCATTATTAAAAAATTTGAGAGGTGTTAAGGCTTACCAAGTAGAATAGTTCCTCTCTGTTGAGAATAGAATAGTTCCTCTCTGTTGAGAATAAGCAGTGACAAGAAGCCGATGTTGAGAATAAGCAATGACAAGAAGCCGACCTTAGTTTAGTAAACTTATTTTGAACTGAACCAACTATGCTTAATATAATATATATAATCATCCTAAGGCAATTCTATTTACTAAAAATGATTATGTTAATATCCAGAGGTAATTGTAAGTGGTCAGAGACACTAGTGCAGAAAGCTTTCTTTAACCAACCAGTCGCCGTAGTACATGACAAAGATTTGAACATGGAAACGAAAAAAATTTCAACCATGGAAACAATCCCGATCAGGTAACTTATCTTGCGAATTTGGGGCTATCATTTTTCTTGGTTGAATTATGTAAACATGTCCACTGAAATCGTCAAACAAATGAACCTTTTTGCCGCTCCGCATATTAAAGTTGAATGATGTTGTGGAACTCAATACATTGAAGAGAGGTGTTTTGGTTGGTTTTGTAAGTTAAATATTTTTAAAGTAGATCTATGACAGTGTTTCTTTCTATTTTAAAATTCTAAATAAATTTATTAATTTCTTCATTTAATATTACAGTAAGGTTTCTTGCTACAAGGACAACTTTCAATATAAGTACTAGCAGATGCTATAAATATGCTACAAGTACAACTTTCAAAACATAATATGCTACAAGGACAACTTTCAAAACATAATATGCTATAAATAAATGTTAATATATTCATATAGCAGATGCAAAATGATAATAACATGAGAAGTCGATCCACAAGTGCAATCAACAACTTTTCCAAACAACATTTAATACAGTAATGTGAACATTTAATACAGTAATGTGGTGTGATTTATCCATACATGCAATTAAAATTCGTTGAAATACAGTAATGTGGTGTGTATTATCCATACATGCAATCAAATGATAAAATTCGAGTCTTCATTGCCCTTTAAAAACGCTTTAACATTCGAGTCTTCATTGCCCATTGATCTCAGTAGGGGCGATTCAGCCTTACATTTATCCATACAGCATACATCTATTCATACAAGGGAACAGACTGCACGACATAACGGGCCTGCGAGGTGTGAAGACAATCCAAGTTACAATTAATTTTAGAAGTATTATATCGTGCCAATTATTAATTTGGTTTGACTCCTATAAATAAGGACTTCAAATTTGACCACATAGCGATGTAATAGAGAAAGCGCATAATTTTATATCCAAATAAGTATATCAATAATGAGAATAGCTAATAAAATCACAAAATAATAGAGAAAGAGCATGATTTTATATCCAAATAAATATATCAATAATGAGAATAGTGAATAAAATCCATATTTTAAGAACAAAAAAATATTCTTTGAACTCTTGAATGAAGCCATAGATATGTTGTACATCACTTCAATGCAAAACAAAATCTTTACGAAGAAAATAACATCATAACAAGAAAGAAGAATACTAACTCTGGCAACTTTCGTTAATCATTTTGACTGAAACACTCACTACACTTCTCCTTCCATGGTAAATCTCCTTCCATGGTAAATATCCAGCAGAAGTGAGGAGAATTCAGCATTCGAGTTGACATATTGTTCCAAGAAACACTTTTCTCTCAAGAAAACAATCTGCGGAAAACTCACCCCTTTTTTCTGTGGCACTTGCACATGAATAGACTTCAATGCCTCCACTACTCTGTACCTAGGGTACATTCTTGTCTCGACGCTGTATGAAAATAGAGTTGGATACTTAACAAGATCAACCAACTGAAGACCAACGATGTTCACCACGAAATCCACATTACGCTTCAATTTTTCATCTCTGGAGCTGAGAAGCTGCGGTTTCTTCCTCCATAAATCCGAAATTTGATTTTCAGAGAAACCTAAACTTCTCATATACTGCCGTTTCTTATTTAGGCTCTCTTTCCCTAGTCCAAGAATTGCACGCAAA
The DNA here is from genome assembly GCA_001517045.1 of Pseudotsuga menziesii. NCBI lineage: Eukaryota > Viridiplantae > Streptophyta > Pinopsida > Pinales > Pinaceae > Pseudotsuga > Pseudotsuga menziesii. The sequence continues at coordinate 83,053 of LPNX010625566.1, read as the reverse complement.
GAAAGTGCAAACATCTTTGAACCCTTCTTGAACCCCAAATCTTCGGCCAGTTTAAATGACTGTATAACTTTTTCCCCTGGAGCCGTGAGCAAGCGAGGCTGCCTTACCAGTAATTCTGACAATGCTTCATCCTTAATGCCCAATTCTTGCAGAAGTGAGATTCCAGATCTAAGGTTATCTTCACTGCAAGAAAAAATGGCTGCACTGAAACAAATAAGTTTGGCCATATCGTCTTTCTTCATGAACGACCTGAGCAAGCTGAGCTTAGGCTTCAGGTTTCTTTCAGCTCTAGTAAAGAAAAACTGAGGGTTGGAAAGGACCACACTTCGAATCTGGGCAGGGGTGGTCAAACCATAACCCTTTAACTACTCCAAAATTTCTTCCATATTCTGGATCGGTGATTTTGCACGAAGATAACTATTGCAATGTCTAAATGCTTTTGTAATTTCGGAGTCGGTTACACCACATTTGTTGATGAGAAACTCCGTGGCGACGCCCCTATCTGGAGCTGTGGACGGGTTCGATATTTCTGTGCAGAAATTGGCAAAAAAATTGCTGGGTTTTGCATAAAATGCAAGCAAGGGAAGCGTGGATAGGCGATGGAAAGATAATGCTACTTCGTTGGTCATCAGCCGTTTCCATATTAACTGGATAGACATCATCTGCAGAGGACGGTAGAACGTTGCCGCACCGAATAGGGATAACAGATGCTTGGAAGGCCGCAACAGGTATTCGCAAGTTAGGGTTTCGCGATGCGTTGCAAATACAATGACATCAAGAGTCGTAACTTTAGCTACTTCTTTAACCCTAACCCTAACCCTAACCCTAGGTTTTTAAAAATGAGTCATGTGAAAAAATATATTTGTATCTAGGTAGGGTTGTTAACCCAACATATTTGGACCTTTATATAGAGATTGTAGTCATGTTTAGCGCTTTATTCCAAGCTATATAAGTAGGATGCTTTCACCAAGCCTTGGCACCCTTTAGACAAGTGAAACTATCCCTCAACAAATGGCTCACACCCTAAATTTCTCTTTATGATATTTGAACCTAGAACTTATGGGGAAGAAATCCACACAAATAAATTGAGCTAAACCTCATAGGGAATAAACTTTGTCTGAAACACTCTTTATGATATTTGAACCTAGAACTTATGGGGAAGAAATCCACACAAATAAATTGAGCTAAACCTCATAGGGAATAAACATTGTCTGAAACATAAGGCCCTTCTTATCAAAGAGACTCAAGACTCACTCTCTCACTGTTTAGGATATCCATGAAAGAGGCATATGTTGTGAAGGTAGAGTTCCACTAGTAAAGATGATAAGGAAAATTTGTCTACCAACTAAAACCTTGGGGGAGCCCATAATACGTATATATTTATGGATATGTGTGAATGCAAATGTGAGTTAAATAATAAATTAATATAGAAGACATGAAGCTCTAATATTAGGCAAAGCTGCATATTCCCTGCCTTTAAACAAGCCTGAAAGCTTAAGATGTGAAATATATTTTTATCATGGTAATTAGGGAAAATCTATACAACTGTCACAATTCAAAAAAGTAGTGGCATTGAAACATCTATGTAACATAAATAAAACCATTTTAATGTTAAGAGAACAAAATAAAATATATCGATACATCGTTAGATTAGGAGAAATTTATAAAAAGAAAACCTTGAAGGGTTTGAAACTAAATTAAATGAGCACCATTGTATTAACACTGTGCTTCGTAGAAACCCAAATTGAGAATTGATAACTTAAAGGAATGGATGGTTTCACAGCATGGTAGATTCGAGAAATACTTATTCATACCTGAATAGTTACCCAAACACTTCTTTATTACTAGATAACGCAAGTGTTTAACATCACAAAAACGTTGATAAGGAGAGTTTGTATTGGACAACACATTTTTGTTGATATTGCACATGAGCGTTTTGGACAGAAGCAAAGGATCGTTCATATCCAACACTGGAGAAAAGATAATTATGTGCACTACTCTCTGATTTCACATCTACATAATGAAAGTATTGACACTTGTTAGTTGCATAATTAAATTAGTTATATTGATACTTAAATTAAATTACTGATACTAATACTTATTACTTGTAGAATTCAATTTCTTATCTAAAGATACTTATGACTTGTAGAATTCAATTTCTTCCCTAAAGATGGAATGTAAAGGTCAAAATTACGTTCGAATAAGTTAAGAAATTATATATATATAGATAGATAGATGGATAGAAAGATAGATAGATAGATATAGATATATATCCAAGATAATTATACAACAATGACCTGTCGTTATTAAAGCTAAGAGAATTCGAGCATTTAAATAAATATGTATTGGTTTATGGTTATGGGTTTTGATGAAAAGGATAATAGGTATTTAATTTTGTTGGGTATATATATCTATAGGGTATGGAAGAAAGTGGTTCTCCCTTTCATAAACAACTCTTTTAATCAGTGATACCTTGTTGATTTGGTTTATAACTTTATACATAGAGGTGTTTTCAAGCAAGAACTTACAAACACCTCGTGGCTGTTGTTATGAATCACGATGGATGGAACAGGATTTTGCTAGGGTTTTGGCCGATGGCATGTACTCGGTGTAGAGTTCCTTGCATCCTGAATGCACTTTCGGTATGAAGATGGCGGTCTTTACCTAGCTGGCCCCGATTTTATGGACTCCTTTGCGCCATTATCAACCCTAGTATCGCTACCCTCCTCTGTTCTCTCGCCTGATTATTCACACCTTTCTCATGGTCTTGCTATTTACTTTCAACGTTCATGTGTGGATTCGAGATGAGCACATGGCTTACAACTGGAGTTTCAACACGCTTCTCATCAACATCTCTGTGATTCTAGGTACTTACCTTATTTCCTAATTATTGTTTTTTTTTGGACATTGATTACACTCTGGGGCTGAGTCAGAACCCCAGTCTCGAGGGGTCTAGTTTCATGAGCCGTGACTCACCCCACATGGAGTCAACCTTCTCATTAGAAGGCCAGTACCAACCATGTTAAAAGAAGTGGGAAGCTATTTTATATTTTTCTATCTCCTTTCCCTGTCTCGTTGACCCACATTTTTTGGACTCTATCTGCCTATTGTTGTCTGTCGGTCTTTGGAACTTTGTTTTCTGGGTCCTTCCCTAGGGTTTCGTTAACTGGTGGGTTTTGATGGCTTCCCCTAAGGGCCCTAGTGTGCCAGATACTATTGGGTACCCTCCCAAACTCCGTAACCAACCCTCCTACCACTCCCAGCGCAAAACCAAAGCTTTGAAATCCTTGGACTCCAAGCATAAATATGTTTTGGCCACGATGTCTTTTTTGACAAGGTTGACTCGCTCTGTAGTAGAGCTCTCATTGGTAGATTAGAGTACTATTCTATGACTAAGGAAGTGTGGTTTGACTGGGACACGGTCCACTAGAAGCCCATCATACATTACATCCCTACGATCAGTCTTCTTACCAACAAATGGCTGGTTTTTGTCTTCATTAAGGAGATGGATGCCCTTTGTATTCTGTCACCCCTCTGGACTATTCAGAAAGGAACCTTAGTTTTGAGTCGCTGGCACTCAGGGTTCGATCCTCTCAAGGAAAGGATCACCAAGCGTCATCTTTGGGTCCTCTTACCTGCTCTGCCTTTCCCCCTTTGGAACCGGGATTTCCTAGCAAGTTTTGCTAACTGGATAGGCTGCTTTGTTGCACTGGATAAAGACTTTCATCTTGCCTTTGATAAAAGGATGGCCCGAGTTCTTGTAGAGATGGATGTTTCTAAGGGTTTGTTGGTAGATACCAACATCGTCTGTGGTGACTTTACGATTAACCAAAGACTTTATTATCTTCACCTACCCTTTCGCTGCAATTTTTGTCATAACACAGGTCACTTGCATAGAAATTGTCTTCATCTTCTCCATGGGAAGTCTGTCTCTTGAAATTTTGACTAGGATTCATTACCTTCTCCACCTATTCCTGTCGGTCCTTCACCCTCCACTAATCTTACTTCTTCTCCCATTTTGGAAGACCACTATATTTCCACTTCTACCACTCCTTATGAGGGGATCTCTAAGGGTGAACTTTTGTTTATAGAGGATATTGAAACTTGTGCTCGCATATCTCCTCTTACTCGCTCTAAACCTATTGAATCTCCTCTCCCTCCCTCACATAACCCTACTCTCCCTCTTTCTCTTACTTCACTCACTGATGGACCTCCCCCCATTAATTTTGAACACTATCCTCCTCTACCACACTTTCCCCAGCCCTCATCCCCTATTGAGGCTTTACCATCCAACCCCAGGGATTCACCATCCTTTCAGGATCCCTCCCTCCTTCAATCTTTAAGTATCTTCTCTGACAGGTCACCCATCTCCCCTTCTACCCTTCCCTTGGACTCTATTTGTTTTAAAAATGTTACTATTAGGAAAGCAAAGAAGAGTACACCCCTGGACCCTGGGGCCTTTGGTTTATACACTCCTCTTTCCACCAGACTGGAGGCTACTACCAGATCCTTCACTCCTACTCTACCCAACAATTCATAGGTCCTTAGAGCAGATATACCTGAGCATGCTGCCCCTTAATGAAGCTTCTCTCTATGAATATTCATGGTTTCAGGGGGCGAACCAAACAACTAGACCTCGGTACTCTCTTTTCTGACGTCAACCCTGATATGATACTTATTCAAGAAACCATGTGCTCTTACTCTCAGGCTTCCTTTTGTTCTCCAAACTCAAACTCGGTTAGGAATTTTGTGCTCTAGATTCCTCGGGTTTATTTGGGGGTCTCCTTGCTAAATGGAAACCCTTACTGATATGTTGCAAAGCATTCTCCTCATTTGCAGGGATTCTTCTCAAAGCTCATATTAAAGGTTTCACCCCTGTCTTCTCCATCTTAAACTACTATGGTCCCTACCATCACAGGCTGGCTTTTTGGGACAAGGTTCTGGATGGTGTTTTTTTTGCTCTACCTAACCTTTTACTAGCTGGGGACCTAAATCTTACTCTCTCCTCCTGTGAATTCTGGGGCACTCATGCACATATTGACCCTCTATCTTCCTATTTCTTGAGACTTTTCTCTTGTAATTGCATGGTTGACTTGTCACATTGTGATCTCAGCCCTACTTGGAGGAATGGTCGTTCTGGCATAAATGGTATAAGTAAAAGTCTTGATCGTTTTATGGCCAACGAATAGCTTTTTCCCATCCTCTCCTCCTATAGATCGTGGACTTCCCCTACTGATATCTCTGATCACTACCCCATTTGCTTAGAAGGGGGTCCTAGTCTCCATGCTCATTGTTACCCCTTCAAATTCAACAGGTCATGGATCTTAGAAGAGGAATCTGTTGATCTATTTACCACCTCCTGGAAGGCTTAAACTAACCTTATACCCTGTGATCATCAGGAGTCCCTCTCTCTCAAGCTTAAAAGGATTAAGATCATTGTCAAAATATGGGGAAAAGGGAAAAATACTGCTAAAAGACTTGAGATGATCTCTATTGACTTTGAGATCTGTAATCTCCTACAGGGCTCCAATGGCATTCTTAATAAAGATGATTTGGAGTTGTTATTAAAACTGAGAAGCAAAAATGGGGTATTGTTGGCCTAGGTGGTACTCACTCAGAGACTCAAGAGAAGAGCTCTATGGATTAATGAGGGTGATTCCAACACTAGTTTCTTTCACTCCTTTGCTTCTGCCAGAAGAAATAAGAAAACTATTTGGTCTCTAGAGGACCGTGAAGGGAACATTATCTCACATGACTCTCCACTTAAAGGTTTAGGCTAGGATCACTTCTTTGAACTCTTTAAAGATGATGATTGGACTAATATCTTTGACCAGCTAAAAGTTGTCAACCTCTTCCCTTCCTTTGTATCTGAGGAGGATACAGACTGGTTCCTTGAGACCATCTCTCTTTCAGAGATTCAAACTATATTAAAAGGATTTAAGAAGGATAAATCTCTAGGACCCTATGGTTGGCCCATGGAGTTCTTTCTACCCTTCTTTGATCTCTTGGGATAGGACCTTCGTTGTGATGTTGAACAGGCCAGAACTGAGGGCATGATTACTCCAGCTTTAAACTCAACTTTTCTCACACTTATCCCTAAGTGTGATAAGCCTCGCACCTTCACAGACTTCAGACTAATCTCTCTGTGCGATCTTGCTTATAAGATTATCTCTAAAGTTGTAGAACTTCACCTGAAACCTCTCTTGGATAATGCTATCTCCTCTCAGCAATTTTTGTTTCTCAAAGACAGACAGATTTATGAGCTAGTAGGCATCACCTAGGAGGTCATGCACACTGTCAAAACCAAAAATTTAAATGTATTGATATTAAAACTGGATCTGGTCAAAGCATTTTATAGGGTAAAGTGGACTTTCTTGATATTTGTCCTCCTTCCGATTGGTATTCCCTTGGTTGGTGTAAACTGGATACTAGGCTGTGTCAGCTCTGCAACTTTCATTGCTCTTGTAAATGGAACACCCTCAAAAAAAATTCCTGGTACTAGGTGGATCTGTCAAGGGTGCCCTTTGTCCCCCCTTTTGTTCATACTTATCATTGAAATTCTCAGTCTTATACTGAATGATGCACAGAGTAAAGGACACATTAAAGGGATTCAACTATCTCCTGGACTGGCTATTACTCATCTATTGTTTGTTGATGATGTAATATTATTTGGACTAGCTTGTATTGATGAATGGAAAGCCATCAAGGATGCTCTTGATTTATTCTGCTCAGCTACTAGAATGCAGATAAGTGCTGAGAAATCTTCCTTCCTCTACAATGATATGGATGAGGATACTAGGAGGGACATAAATGATCTGTTGCCTTATCAAAATGGAGCCAATCTCTTTGGGCTTCAAGTACCGGGGGTATCGATTGAAGCCTCTTGGGTACAAAACTAATGACTAGAAGTGGCTCATTACTAATTTTGAGAAGAGGATTAACCATTGGACTTACAAGATGCTTCACTTGGTGGCAGAGTGGTACTTATTAGATCTATCCTTTCTAGCATTGATGTGTACTAGTTCGCACTTATGTGTATTCCCTCCTCTATCCTTAATACACTCCGCAGAATTATATTTTCCTTTCTATGGGGAAGCAGTGATGGCCATCAGAGAATGCACTTGGTAAGTTGGCTTTTGATTCCTGCTCCCTATGACTTTGGAGGATGGAACATAAAATAGCTCGATTGGTTTGGCATTTCTCTCAGAGTTAAATGATTCTGGCATATTTTAAATGGCAAGGGAATTTGGAGCAAGATTATCAAGCACAAATATCTTAAAGATAAACCCATCAATTTATGGATCAGAACCCGTTCATTCACTGTCACGGGTACATCTTTCTTCTAGAACGCCTTCATTAGATCTCTATCTTGGATTACCTACTATCTTGGCTGGAAAGTCGACAATGGACTGAAAATAAGGCTAGGGATTGACCCTATCGTTGGCCTCAATGCGCCCTATATCCTCCCAGTAGACCTTAGATACTATCTTGCCGACTATGGTATGACAAATTTGGATCGAATCCAGAACCTGGACCACAGGTCTCATGATGGTAATTATTGGTACTCTGCTTCGAATCTTAATTTGGGTGGCTCCTGGTTTGAGATTTGGAATATATATATCAAAGGTCTTCTTCATGGAGGAATAAGGATAAATGATTCTAATGTTTCATTGATTTGGATGCAGAACTCCATATCCGGTGTTATCACAGCAAAGTCTGCCTATGATCTCATCGTATCTCACAACCTGCCTAAAGCTCATTATAACATACATTCTCAGATTTGGCAGTTGAAGACCCCATAGAAAATTAAGTGCTTCATATGGCTGGTGATTGAAAATAAAATTAATACATGGGATAACCTCATCAGGAGAGGATGGAATGGTCCTAACTGGTGCTACCTCTGCAAGTGCAATGTTGAATCAATCTGGCATCTCTTTGTTGAATGCCCCTTTATTCAACAGATTATTGGCATACTACACAGTCTTCATAACTGTTCACTAGATTGGTCAGAATTATCAGTGGCAAAAAATATTGAGAATTGGATCAAGAAAAAAGGTAACCCACTCCACTTACCTTTCTTTGTCATTTGGCATATTTGGAAGACCAGAAATCTCTGTATTTTTGAAGAGAAGATACCTGTTGTGGATAGTCTAGCACACATTATTATGCACAAAAAATAAAGGAGATCAAGCTCCTGCATCAAGCTCAAAAGAGCTGAAATGAGTCATGTGAGGCCAAAAGGCCTTCAATAAATTCAGAGTATTTACCACATCCTGGAGCCAAAGATAGGGCATATTTTGATAGACTGTCTGCGAGCTGGTTGTGTTCATGGAAGATATGGCAAAAAGAAAGGTGATGGAAACAAGAGATGAGTCTTCTTGTGTCCATACACCAATGAATGAGAGCAGGTGGATTCAGGGCAGCAATACCCTTTTCCCAGCTGATGATGACAGCAGAGTCCCCAAAAATCATCAATTGTGGAATATCCATCAACTAAGTGATATGCAAAAGAGCCCACAACGCTATCAGTTCCGATTTGGTATTAGTGCAAGTACCTGCCCCCAAAGCAAACTCAAATGAGTGGGACTCATTCAGGTATAAATAGAACCTGACCCCACCAGAGTTATTGGCAGCTTCCCCATCAAAGAAACCATAGGGGAAGACAAGAACAGGACCAGAACCAACAACTCTAGGTTTTTTAACCTTTATACCAGAAGGCTTATACATCTATGAATAATAAACGATCTGCTGGATCAAGCTCAAAAAATAAGGCTTTTTTCCTTCAAAGACAAGCTGGTTCCTTTCTTTCCAAATAGCCCAAATAGCAAAAAAGGGAAGATAGCGACAAACCGAGTGCTTGGAGAAACTAGCAATCCAAATACCCAGGAAGGAACTGAGATTATCGGAAAGCTGAGGAGGAAGAAAGTGATATATATCACTCAGATTGACAATTACATTCTTCAATATAGTACAAGAAGTAAATAAATGCTACACATTGTCTTCACCATTGCCACAGAGAGCACAATAGCCAGGTCCTATCCATCCTCGTTTCTGAAGATTGTCCCATGTAAGGATCTTATTAGCCAAAGCCAGCCAGACGAAACAACTGATTTTCTTTGGAAGAATGCCAGACCAGATCAAAGCATGTAATGGGATGCCAATCGGTGGAGAAGATGAGTGTACAATATAGTCATATACCAATTTTGTTGTTACAGAACCATTAGATTTAAAACATGTTGAAGGTATAAAACATGTCAAAGTAATACCATTATAACTTGTTCTTTTTAAAATCATCTAAATCATGCAAGAGATAGATGAGTGAAATATTAAGGGTTATTTAAAAGCATACCCAAGGTAATCCAAGAATTCATAGAGATGCTCCATATGCAGCCATGACAAGGAGGAATAGAGCTCAGACCTGTACATCACACATCGATAAAATTAAGTAATATATATATATATATATATATATATATATATATATATATACAAAAGCGTAAAGTAGAAGCATTATAAATGATGAAGTTCCTTAGTTACAAAAGAAATTGCAAATATACGATAATCTATGAGAAGCAAATTATAGAGGTAAAATCTATAATTTGATGCCATTAGCAAAGATTTAAGGTGTATAAGTAAATCTACACTAGTGTGTTAAGTTCTAAATGAAGATTTAAAGAATCCCAAAGAAAGATCAGTAACCTTGGTAAACAATTAGGCGGGTACTATGGATCCCATGATTCCCAATCGAGATTGTCCTCCCTTGTGTTGGGTCTCACCCGTGATGCTTGAAGGTAACAATGTGCTTCGATACCATGATTTGTAGATATGATCAAACCATGACGAAGTCAAATCAAATATAAATTAATAATCATCAGTTAAGATAATTGTCACACAATTACACTCGACGGTCTTGCAACTCTTGCCACGCTCCCTCCATACAAGGCATCGATTGTAGTGTTGCAAAGATGTCAGGTAGGTTGTCGGTGCAAGGTTACAGAGATGTCAAGCAAATTGCCACGGTGTCAGAGCCCGATGAAAATAAAAAGGTAATAAAAATATAAGAGCTTGGAGGACAAAGCATAGGAAAACTATTTGAATTAGGAATGAAACTATAGCTTAAAAATATGGATTTCATATGGCTAGCATGCCAAAAACTGATCGATTATGTAATTCCCTGTCAGGCGGAGAATAATAAAAGGACTATAAACCCAATCCCATATCACCTAACAAAGGTTAGTTGACCAAGTGGTATATGAGCACAAACACACTTAATCACCAAGCAACCCCAAGCCCTAGATGATACAAGAGAGGTTTCATCGGATAATAACGACAAAGAAGAATTCAAGTAGGGTTTGTGAGTGATAGGGTGATGAAAGTAAGGTTCATGAGTGATACAGTGATGAGATTGACAAGGTATACTAATAATGTGTGAATTGTGGATAATGATAGGGTGATGAAATTGGCAAGGTATACTAATAATGTGTGAATTGTGGATAATGATAGGGTGATGAAATTGGCAAGGTAGATTAATAATGTGTGAATGATGGATTTAGAGACATCCCATCAAATGACTTATAAATATTTTGGGTTGGATTTTGAAAATAACAGTTGTGAATTTTCTTATCAAGGGAATATATAAACAAATACAAAAGCTCTTTGCAGTTTAGTTTCTATTTTTTAAAATGATATAATTATAAAATATATTTTTAAGTAAAATTATATAATAAATTATTTATAAAATAAAGTTTAATAGTTTAATTTGAGTTATAAAATTTTGTGAATTGTAAATAAATAGTCGAAGAGATCAAATCCTCCAACTAGCAAAATAAAATAAAAAAATCAATGAAGTAATAATGATATAAATATATATGCAACATTATAAAATAAATGTTTTAAAAAAATTATAAAAAATTATATAATTATAAAATATTTATTTTAGAAAAATATAAATTTTAATAAATTAATTGCTAATTAAGACATCACTAAATTAATTACAATGTATAAATTATTTCATATATACAAATAAGATATTATAAGCTAAATGAAAATACGAAATCAAAATTAAATGAGCAAAGAGCATAATCAAAACAACAAATTTCTTTTCTACCAAAACAAATAGAAAAAAATTTAAAAACAAATGGATATCAAAATTGTCATAAATTTTATTCAATTTGATAAAAAGATGTTTACAAAAACAAATACAATATATTTTTCGGAGCAGATCTTATCGCATGGCCCTAGTCCTCTACAACACATGGTATTTTCCATTCATCTTTTATGGCAGATCCTTCAGTCATTTGTAGCAATCAACTTTTAAAGGAGACCATTATGTTAGATGGTTGTGATTGTGGGGATTGGTTCATTGCTATGGAGCCCTTGGAGGGAAACCCTACGAGGGATGAAACCATTGATAGTTGTATTTAAACACTCACGCGTGTCACGGAAGTGAGGGTTTTCACTTGATCTTGGTAAAAGGCATAAATGGTTATAATAGTCACATGGACTCACCTCTATGACCTTTTTGACCTTCGAATGTCGTTTGACTGTAGAAAAAAATAATCTTGTTTGGATGTAGATGGGAGATAATGCACTTATGTATTTGTTTCATGAACACCAAAGATTTACAATTACAATCATAAATCATCCATATTCCCATTGGCTTTTGTTGTTTTATGAAAGTTATGATGTGACAATTCGAGTTTATGGGTAATCTATAGATTATTAGGGTAAAGGCAAGAATGGGTTGTTCATCATTATCCTACCCCAATAATGTGCTACCAACAAAGAAGAACAACAATCTGAGAAAGCATGAAGAAAAGTGTGTGCTTGTACATCATTTGTAGTGACTATTTTTTGCACCTTGTCAATGAGAACACACATAGCATTGTTGTCTTCCATAAAGATACCATACCTCGAAGCATGGAATTGTGCAACTTGGTTGTGATACAACTGATGAGCATGACTCTACATATAGTGACAACACTTGCTTTCACTCTAAGCTATGAATGGGCAGAGGACTTGGGAGAGTTTTCTATAAATGAGAAAAGTAAGATCCTTTGATATTAGCTTTAAATAAAACTTGTTGTTGGGTCCAAAAGAATTTATTCTTCCAAATACAAGGTAACTTTATAAATTTTACAGGCGACATTGCATCCTCGTAGTTATACACATTCAAGGATTCTTCCTTCATATCATATTTTAAGAATGTTTGACTTATCTTTAAATTCAAATATTTCAATGCAAGAGAACCACTTACTTCCAACTACTTTTCAAAATAATCAGAGTGTTGTTGCATTGCATCTTGCTGCGTTTTCTTTTAGTAGTGAACATTTATGCGATGGAATTATTGTATTTGTTCTTTTGAGCAGTTTCTATGTTTATTCTCTTTATCTAGTAGTCCCTTTCGGAAGTATACAACAATGAAGCAGGTAAAGAAGATTTATAAAGCTGGGTTGGTTTTCTAGTTTCGGCTAGAAGATGTCAACACATTCATTCGTTCTTTTTGTATGGGAAACATCAAATGGAGGCAATGGAACTTAAAATTGTGTTGGATACGAGTGAACACTTTGCATCATCAAAAATTTAACATTATGTAACAAGTCATGTAGCTCAGTTGTTCAAGTTGGCTTGATTAACACACCATGCCACAAGTTATTAAGGTCATACAGAGACAATTAATTTTGGTCATTCATTTGTTGAAGCAATAGGAATAGTGTTGAGAGATGAAGTTTTAAATTTTATATAAGCGTCACACATACTTAGAATCAATGCCAAACAAAGATCTATTTCAGGATTATATGCATTCATTAGTGGAGATTTGTAGAGGTAGCAGGGCCCCTAAGAGTCGGCCTATTTTATTGAGAAAATGGAGCAAATAACCTTTGTGTTAGCTAACCTCTCAAAACTACCTCATAAATGCAATTTTCCTTTCATTTGGTTACACAATGTTAGGCATAAATTTAGCATTCAAACAAACAATAAAAGGCATCACTGAGATTGACAAGAACTCAATGGGGCATTTGATTTTATGATGATCAAGGGTTTTCCCAGATGAATTCACTATGCCTTTTGTATAACTTTTTGTTTATGTTTTAATATACCTCTTTTTCTTCTACAAATTTTTTCTCTCTGCTCATTCTGCAGTGTATTTAACATCTTTATGTAGTATCCAGTATTCACAGTCGTTATAGAAACAAGTTTGTGGTTCAAATTGTCTATCCAAGTTGCTGACTTTGTATAACTTGGGGCATTTATATGCATGTGAGATATACAAATTTTAACTCCGCATTTTATTATACAAGCTTGTACAAGATTTTGAGTACATGAAAACTAAAACGAGATGGTTCCTTCAAAAGTAATAACAAAACACTCAAAATGGGTGTATTTAAAAGTAAAGTTGGTAGCTTCTCGCGAAATCCATGCCATGGATTTGATTGGCACACATCCCACTCATGCTTGAGAGTATCAACTAGTTATCAAAACAAAGATAAAATTTCTTGATGAAAACTTATAGTGTATACTGACCATCAGAGGTCCATTATGTTATAAGTAGTTTTAAATCATAAACATAGATTTTTATGTAAAGAAAACTAACCAAGAAAATGTAAAAAAGAACCACAATTAAAAAAGAAGAAGCTAATAACACACCATTTCATCTTGAGGAGAATCCTTCAGCATGTGAATCATGTATGAACGAGGTAATAATAGGTAGAACACACACAAGAATATGAAAGGTAAGCTGAAGATGAAGCATGAGCAAGGGAAAAATGGATTTAGGCCCTTTGAGGTTAAACATAATTCGTTTAACAATTTCAGGAAGGCCATTTCAAATGAGGTAGTAAGGAATAATGAATGTGAAAGATGGAGGAAACCAGGGCTAGTTAAGTGTTGGAAGTGTGGAGACAACCACTATCTCAACAATTGTCCTGAAAAGAAGAGTAGGGATGCTAGAATGTACCATGTAAAGGACGTAACTACAGTTGGGGATGTTTCCAAAAGCATTTCACGAACCTATGCAGCATTGGACAATCGCAAAGTTGATCATCAACCCTTGATTATAGAAAGTGAAGGTTAGGTAAACAATTTACTAGTTTCAATTTTGATTGATTCTGGAGCTTCATTCAATTATGCCAAATGCGAACATGATCAAGAAATGCAAGTTAGTGAGTTGTAAACTACCTAGGCACAAGATGGTGCAGTTAGCTACCAGAAAGAAAAGGAAAATCACCTCGATGGTTAAAGACTACAATTCTCATTTAATGGATTGCAAACCAATTCCAATTTAGACGCAATTCCTATGGGGTCATACGATTTATTGTTGGGAAAGGATTGGTTGGAGTTGCATTATGTGATTCTTGATTTCCAGAATAAAATCGTGACTTGTAAGAGTGAGGATGGTAACACTATTTAGATCCATGGGATTCCTGGATCGATTTTAGTAAGGGAAATATCAACTATGCAGATGAAAAAGTATATCCGAAAGGGTTGACAGTCGTATGTTTCTTGTACTAAGGAATTACCAGTAGGAACAGAATCCCACGGAGAAGAACCTCAGGTACTCCACGAATTTGAAAACATGTTTTAGGTGGTTCTTGGGTTACCACCAAAGTGTAACATTGATTTCACAATTGACTTGGTGCCTAGAGTGGTGCATGTGTCTAAACCTCCCTACATGATCAGCACCCCACAACTAAAATAATTGTAGATGCAATTGATAGAATTATTGGAAAAGGGGTACATATACCCATGTGTTTCACCCTAGGAGCTCCAACATTGTTCATGAGGAAAAAGGACAACACAATGAGGCAATGCGTGGATTACCACTAGTTAAATAAAGCCACAATCAAGAACACATACCCTTTTCCACGGATCAATGATATTTTTGACCAGCTGAGAGAGGCAAGGGTGTTCTCTAAATTTGATTTTAGGTTCGGGTATTGCCAAGTGTGCATAAAGGATGAAAGCGTCAGTAAAGCTACATTCAAGAACATGTATGTGAATTATGAATACATAGTGGTACCCTTTGGGTTAACAAATGCATCGACAACTTTTACGTGCTTGATGAATGGTGTGTTTAAAGAGTTATTCGACAAATTCATCATAGTCTTCTTAGATAACATTTTGTTGTATTCCAAGTGTGAAGAGGAACATGAGGAGAATATCTGAGTCACTCTGTAGATTTTGAGTGAGAACAAGTTATATGCTAAGCTTATAAAGTGTTCCTTTTATCAAAAGCGTTTGTCGTATTTGGGTCACATCATTTCTAAAGAAGGTGTAGCATTAGACATTGTTAAGATAAAAGCAATCCAAGAATGGTTTACTCCCATAAATGTGACAAAGGTTAGATTGTTTATGGGATTAGAAAGATATTACAGAAGGTTTATAGAGTCCTCCTCTCATATTTCCAATCCGATTACTTCTTTGCAAAAGAAGAATGTGAAGTTTAGTTAGAGTGAGAAGTGTGAAGAAAATTTTAGACTCTTGAAAGAATTTCTCACATGTGCTCCAGTGTTAAAAATTCCAGATCTAGATAAGGAGTACGTGGTATGCATGGATGCATCCTTGGAATGAATAGGTGGAGTCTTAATGCAATATGGGAACATGATCTGTTATGAATCATAGAAATTAAAAGAACATGAGAAGAACTATGCTACTCATGATTTAGAGTTAGCTGGCGTAGTTCATGCACTCTGGATGTGGAGGCATTACCTTTTGGGAAGTCAGTTTGAATTAAGGACTGATAATCACAGCCTTAAGTATTTGTTTGAATAACCATAATTGAATTCTAGACATGGTAGGTGGGTTGAATTCTTAAGTTAGTTCAACTTTGACATTAATTACATTAAGGGAAAGGATAATCATGTGGATGATGCACTTAGTAGGAGAAGTCAGATAATGCAAGTTGTAGCTATTAGTGAATGGAAATCAGACCTAAAAATTGGGATGCATGAAGCAATTAGAGAATATGGCCATTACCTACACGTGGCAGCAGCGTTGCAGTCAGATAGTAGGCCCTCCAAGTTTGTGAATTATTCATTAACTAAAGATGGAATTCTTTGATTCCAGAACAAAATTTATATACCAACTGAAGGTAATTTGAAGAAGATTATTCTTCATGAAATGCATAGTGTATACTATGCTGGTCATCCTGGCTATCAGAAGACATTAGCAGTGGTGAAGAAAGATTTTTAGAAGCCAAGTATGAAGAAAGAAATAGCAAGGTATATAACTCAATGCTTAGAATTCCAAAAGGTGAAAGTGGAGCATAAGCACCCTACTAGACTACTCCATCCATTTCCGGTACAAGAATGGAATTCAGATGTAGTAACCATTGACTTTATTGCTAAATTTCCAAGGACATAGAGGAAACATGATTCTATTACGGTGGTGGTTAAAAAGTTAACAAAGTCAACCCACTTCATACATGTACAATCCACTTTTAAGGCAGCCAAGATTGCAGAGGTATATATGAGAGAAATTTCATGAAATTCCTAATGCCATAGTTTTGGATTGGGATCCAAAGTTCACCTCAAACTTTTGGAAAGGTTTGTTCCACGAATTTCGAACCAAACTTAACCTTATTACAACCTATTATCCTCAAACAGATGGGAAAACAAAGTGTGTGAATCAAGTCATACAAGACATGCTTCGTATGTATGTGATGGATAAACCCATTAAGTGGGAAGATTATGTATATTTAGTGGAGTTTTCCTATAACAATGATTACCATGCATCACTGAAAATGAGCCCTTTTGAAGAACTGTATGGAAGAAAGTGCAACGTTCCAGTGAATTGGGACAAGCATGTTGATAGGCTAATTGTAGGGCTAGAAATGCTTCAAGAAATGGAATAGCATGTAGCTAAGATAAGACAGAATTTAAATATTGCTCAAGATAGGAAATATAGTTATGTAGACAAAGGAAGAGTGCATAGAGAGTTCAAGTTGGGGACAAAAAATTTCTGAATTTGAAGGGCAAGAAGAGTTCACTAAAGTTAGGTAGCTACAAGAAATTGACAAAAACATTATGTGGACCATTTGAAGTCTTGAGAAAAATTGGTCCAGTTGCTTATGAACTTGCACTTCCTCCTATATTCAAAATACATATTCATTTCCATGTTTCGTTATTAAAAAAGTATGTGCATGACACTAACCGCATTTTTTATTGGTTTGTGATACAGGTGGAACCCGAAGGGGAAATCAAAGTGCAACATGTATGCATATTGGACATAAGAACCAAAGTTATCGGGAACAGAGCCATAGAGCAGGTAAAGGTCCAGTGGAGCCATTACATCCCTGAAGAAGCAACTCGGGAGCTGGAAGATAGGATGAGCGAAGAGTATCCCCATTTGTTTTGAAGACTAAATCATGTAATTAATTTTGAAATGTTTTGTTGTAAAATTTTGTACATTGAATTACACCGAGGACGATGAGCATTTAAGGGGGAGGGGAATGTAACATACCCGAGATTTAACCCCACTACCTTAATGGGGAATGTAAACATTCGTTGAGTGCCTTAATGGCATAACTCATTGTATTATTTTAAATATTAATATAAAATTATGAGTTGGTCGTGGCTGAGTCATAGCATCGAATAATAGTGACTCGTGTATTCACCCATGACAGTGAGCATGGAGGGTTGTAATGGCATAGGAACAAAGTCTATGACCTTGTTTAACCTTGCCAACCATAAATGAACCTTTAACTTTCTTTCTACGCCTTAATATCCCTAATTAATCCTGTAAACATGTTTTAAGAGTTAAAAAGGTGGATAAGTGAGAATAGTGGGTATTTTGACAAGTATCGTATGGAAGTGATGGATCCATCTAAGGTTGGTGGAATCAAGCTTTGGGAAGGAGGCCCGAGATTGTTGGAAGGTAGAGAGTATGTTGGAGAAAAAATGTGCAGTAGGAGAAGAACGTTTCTATTAAGCCATGTGGAGAATTGGATATGGAATTTGGATGTGGAGATTTTTTCAAACACAAAGGAGCATATAGAGAAATATACTCTATTGCACAGGGCGTGCATAATAACCATGCATAGGCAAAGTTTTTGGTTGAACGTGGTTGTAGAGAGTACAATACTCTAACATCTGGGGTAGTGCACCACATTTATATATTCAACCAAATACCCAAGTTGTTGGCTAAACTGGTATCTCAGGTGGAGATACAAACAAGTCCATATCCCGAGGGAATTATCGTTTGTGATTGTCGAAAAAGGTGGTTGGGCTAGTGAGAAACTTGAGTGCATGAACCACATCCTTAATCCTTTGGTTGAAAACCTTTATTTTTGCCTTGTTTTCCCTCTGGTAATTCCAATGAAGTGGGAAATAGTGCTTGAAGTGAACTTAGAGGAATTCTAGGCACAAAGGAAAATGATGGTTATCACTATTGCGCTAGTAGACTGAAGATGAGTTAATGGATTTCATATTTTGATATGGATTTGGTTAAAGAACCAATGAATCTCGTATGTCAAGTGATGATCCCTATGAAAAATTGGGCCAACGAGAAGTCTGCAGTGAATGCATGAGTCTCAGCTCAGGGGTGGAGTTATCCTAAAATATATACAACCATGACTACCTACAGTTGGGTGGAGCGTTGCTTCTACGAAGCCAGTTGCCAAACCCTTAAATATTCAGATAAGTGCATGGCATTGTGACAATGAAGAAATTTTTATGGATATTTATGGATTATAACATAGCCATGTGTGTATTTCCTTGTATGAATGTTTATGTTTTGAATTTCATTTACTTGACAGTTTTATATTTTATTAGAAGAGTGATTTTATACATGTTTGAAGTATGAGGAATGATATGTGTGTTTATGATATTTAAGCCTTAGTTGGACATTGGTAGAATAACCAATAGGTTCCGAAGCATGTTTTTTCTTCTTCTTGTATGAACAAAGTTGAATGAATGAATTAACCTTAGATGGGCATTGGCAGCCAAGCCAATAGGCTCTAGAGGTTGCATTTGTTTTTATCTATGAAGGAATAATTATGTAAGTAATGGATTATAGTTTCATACCTATCTAATTTAAAGGTGAATGTTGACAAAGAAACAATTTATGACATGTTTGTAATGCTTGCATGATGGGTTTGAGCATTTTCCATGTTTAAATTATGTTGGATAAAGGAATTGTTCCTTAGATATCCTGTGGGTTCTTGCTTATGCCGAAGGATGTTAAGTTGTTAAACTGCCCAATGTTTTCCCTAACTATTCATGTTTGAAGTTGTTAAAAATTATTGAGGAATGTTTCTATGTATTTTCAGTATCGAGAATGATGGTTTTGAAGCTCTAAGATGCTATGAATTCAACTAGATAGTTTTTGTTTATTTGATTGACTTTGTTCAATTTTGGATTATGTTGTGATGCGTTGTATGAGTTGTTTTGGGGCAAGGAGGTTGTTGGGAATCCTGTAACATGTTTTTTTCCAACTGAAGGTTGTCCATGCCTTAGTCATTTTCCATTTTCTTCCTTTGTGTGTTTTAGGTTGTTCAATTCATGGGGGTTGAATGGGTGCCTAAGTTGTGTTTTGGTGGTGATCCATGAGCTTGGCAAATATTTCATGGGAAAGAATAATCGTGCTAAGTTGTGGATAGGGTCCATAGTTACCTTTTTTTTCTCTACGTTAGTCGTTTATTTGAAAATTGTTTTTTTTTTGGTGTGCTGAATTGGAGTAATCTTGACCATTGATTACCATGCCGATGAGTAATCCATTATGTTGATTATAGTTATGATGACCCAGTTCCAACTCTTGACATCCAACGTGCTGACATCATGAACTAGAAGTCAAGAGTGTTTGCTATTAAGTTTGTTAAGTTGGTGCGGACTCCCGACTTTCGAGGTGCCAATGTCAGGAATTGGAGGTCGGGAGTGTTCATTTTTAAGTTTGTTGGTTGTTCGTTTCGACTCCCGAATTTCGACATGGAAACGTCAGGAATTGAAAGCTGGGAGTGTAATTTTGTTATGTTGAATTGTTCATGTTGACTCCCTACTTCCAATGTCAGGATCGATGTGTTTGTGTTTTTGTGCCTCTTCTCTATGCCAACTTTCGTTTGCCGATGTCGAGATTGACATCAAAAGTTGGGATTGGCACAATAAAGTCGAGATAGGTGTTTTATGTTTTGTAAGGTGGATTTAGGCCGTCGGTTTCATTTTTGAAATTTTTTGAATGTTTATTAATGAGTTTTAATATGTAATTAAATATCATTTAAGGCATTTGAAATTATTTAAATCTATACTTCTGCAATGTTTGAGTTGTTTGAGACACGTCGTTGTTTGTTTAACTTGATTTGAATTAATAGTTAATAATTTTGGATTCTGTTCAGAGCTTTACGTATGTTTTAGACATTGATGGTTACTCTGGTGGTTGTGTAGCGTCAGGGTGTGTTACGGTGTATCTCAAGCAACTCAAAAAATGCAGAACCGTAGATTTAAATCAGTTTAAATATATTTTAAACATGAATTAATTACAAATTAAAACTCATTAATCAACGTTAAAAAAATTTCAATACTGAAACCGATGACCTAAATCCACCTTATAGAACATAAAACATTGATCCTGACTTTACTGTGTAGATCCCTAAGGTTACATGTCGATCCCATCATTAGCAAGCAAAATTCAACATAGTTAGACGGCCCAAAAACAAAAACACACAGATCCTAACGTTCTAATTCATGATATTGAAAGTCGAGAGTTGGCAGGGACGAACCAACATAACAAAATTACAATCTTAAATTTTGATTCTCGATGTCGGCACGTCAGACGTTAGGAGACAACATGAACAACCAACAAACTTAAAAATGAACACTCACGACCTCCAATTGCCAATGTCAACACATCGGAGTCGAGAGTTGGAACCAACTTAAAAAACTTAATAGCAAACGCTCTCGACTTCTGATCCTCAATGTCAGCACATCGAAAGTCGGGAGTTGGCACTGGCTCATCGACATTGTAATCAACTGAGTGGATTACTTATCAACATGGTAATCAACGATCAATATTACTTCGATTCAACAAACAGAACCAAAACCAATTTTTAAATAAATGGATAGGGAAAATAAAACATAAAGGTAACCATGGGCCCTGGTCATGAATTGACATGATTATTCTTACCCACAAAACATGTGCCAAGCTCATGGATCACCACAAAAGCATAACTCGGGCACCCATTCAACCCCCATGAATTGAACAACCCAAAACACATAGAGAAATAAAAGGGAAAATGACTAAGGCATGGATGACCTTCAGTTCAAAAACGACATGTTACATGCTTCCCAACAATCTTCCTAGCAAAAAATGACTCATACAACCCATTACAACATAATCCAAAATTGAACAAAGTCAATTAAACACGCAAAAATGGTCTTGTTGAATTCATAGAAGCTCATAGCTTTAGAACCATCATTCTGATGTTGAAAATACATACAAAACTTCTTCAACAATTGTTAACAACTTCAAGCATGAACATATAGGGAAAACATTGGGTGATTTAACATCTAATCAACCTTCGACATAAGCAAGAACCCACAAGATATCTAAGGAACAACTCCTTTATCCAACATAATTTAAACATAGAAAACACTCAAGCCCATCATGCAGGCATTGCAAATAGGTCATAAACTATTTCTTTGTCAACATTCACCTTTAAATGAGATAGATATGAAACTGGAATTCATTACCTACTTAACCATTCCTTCATACATCAAAACAAATGTCACCTCTGGAGCCTATTGGCTTGGATTCAATTGTCCAACTAAAGCTTAAGTAGCATAAAGATACATATAATTCCTCATACTTCAAGCATAGACAAAAGCACTGTTATATTAACACACCCACACACCCACACACACCTGGATGCAGGTGATGAATCACATGGAGATGCAGCCAACTGTAGCGACGGTGGGATGACACGAGCAGAGGCATCGATCACCGAGCCAAGGAACCAAGGCCACATTGCAAGTG
This sequence comes from Pseudotsuga menziesii, assembly GCA_001517045.1. Taxonomy (NCBI): domain Eukaryota; kingdom Viridiplantae; phylum Streptophyta; class Pinopsida; order Pinales; family Pinaceae; genus Pseudotsuga; species Pseudotsuga menziesii. Next base: position 61,090 of record LPNX010625566.1, on the reverse strand, counting down.
TTTGTATGGCACGTATGGCCTGGGATTAGGTTGCGTTAGAAGAAATAGATGCAGGGGCCTCACATGGGAGGACTGAACCCTCTGCACAACCGAGAATTAGAGGACAAGATCAATAATTATGGAAGGACTCCAAGGAATGGAGATTTCATTGCAGCTGAAGGATATGGTTTTGATAGGGAAATTTGCTTGCCATCCTGTAGGGACGATTTCAAGTACCTAGGTGTGCATTTCCAAATGATCCTGCTAGGTGTCATCGCACTATTTAACCAGGGAACAACGAGAGTCCATCGCCACGGAAATTGTAGATCGTGTTTGGGTTAAACACTCACAAAGAGGGAAATACTGGGCGAAATAGTCACATGTTGGCCGAGTGTGCAGGAGAAAAAAAAGGAAGAGAAATATGGCAGCTAGCAAAGGGGGCAATGAGGAATATCAATGGGAGTGGTTGTTCATCAAGGAGACATCGGCTCACATCCGACAATCCATCGCGGCCATTGAGGACGAGATATTTGATGAATTTTGAGTGAAGCTGGGAGAGGGGTGGTCATTGTTGGGCCTAGAAAAGACCCCTTTTTGACCACATATACCTACCCCTTTTTGCCTCATCTTACTCCATTATGTATACCAAATAGATGTTTTCCTTCACTTGATTCCCCAATTCATACAGGTATGGTTAATTATTGTTTTATCTTATTAATACTTATGATTGTTGTAATCAGGGCTCTATATCTTGATTTATGCTAACATATGGTGATTTTATAAAGATAATTCGAGATGTAAAGGATATAGGTGTAGCAGGCTGAACATGCCAAGAGAGGGATGGACATTCATTGCTGAGATAATTGCCATATATTCCATCGTTTCCCAAAGAACGCGGTCAAAGGTCACTATTCCACGCAAGTTGTACAAAGGTGGCTGCAACAGATTCGGATGCAACAGTGCGTCGTTGTTAGGGTTAACCTTGAATCGGGATTGAGTCAAAGGTGGTTTAGGTTTTGCACATGGTTTCGGCACATGGTTTGTTGTAGCCCATGGTATTGTCCCATGGTATTTCATGTGATTAAGCCTTTATAAGGCTTGAGGAGGCTCCATTGTACATAGGCCTGGAGGTGAGCGGTGACTAGCTCGCTTGGCCCAGATGGCCGGTTTTGGCCATGTAATGAAGATCTTCATTGGTGCTGGTTTTTCCCCGCATGGGGTTTCCAGGGTATATTGTGTGTCTATCTGTGGTTGCTTGTTATAATGTTTACTTCTCGCTCATTATTATGTTAATGATGCTCGTTTTAACCTAACAACTGGTATCAGAGCCATGGTTTGGCTTGGTTATGCTCGTTAGTGTTTCTATGAATCAAATTGTGGGGTGCATGTTCAGTGGTACCCGACACCCTAGCAGTAATTTTTTGGTCCATGTGAAACTTATCCATATGCAAGTTTGGATTTCTCTGGATGCTAAAAGCACAAGGTATCCCTCTTATGCACAAAGAAGGGATGTTGCATCAAGTGTGGAATGAACCACTAGGTAGGTACGAGGGTGGCAGGTGTACTCGTAGCCTAGCTTGATGTGGATCGAAGAGGTTGAGTCTTTGATTGTAGGAGAAATGTGAGATGGTTTAATCTTGGTTTTGGGACCAAGACTGATGAGCCATGTATGTGAAGAGAATTCCTAGAGAACTGGCGGTTACAGCGGCCGATGACCCATGTAATCCGGTAGATGGATTTTTCTTTATATGGACATCAATGACAAAGTTTGGATGTAGGTACAAGGACAAGCATGGCATTTGGAAAGGAATGCAAGACAAAGCAAGAAGGACGATCAAGAAAGCGAGCATGGAAAGCAAGAGGATGAAGCAACGGATGGTGATGGTGTAGTCACCATGAAGGCACATGAAAAAAAAATGTAATGGAGCGGTTTGCATGTAAATGGGCATATGGCTGTAAGACCTGGTAAGGCATGCATACCCCTGATAACTCACCGGTAAAGTCGGGAGATAGACCTAGGTGATAGGGGGGTGTATGTAAGATTCCTCGGTAAATATTTGAGGGGAGTTGGTGATTACTCCAAGTCAAGTTTAAAGGGGGGATTGTTAGGGTTAACCTTAACTCAGGATTGAGTCAAAGGTGGTTTAGGTTTTGCACATGGTTTGTTGTAGCCCATGGTATTGTCCCATGGTATTGCATGTGATTAAGCCTTTATAAGGCTTGAGGAGGCTCCATTGTACATAGGCCTGGAGGTGAGCAGTGACTAGCTCGCTTGGCCCAGATGGCCGGTTTTGGCCATGTAATGAAGATCTTCATTGGTGCTGGTTTTTCCCCGCATGGGGTTTCCAGGGTATATTGTGTGTCTATCTGTGGTTGCTTGTTATAATGTTTATTTCTCGCTCATTATTATGTTAATGATGCTCGTTTTAACCTAACACGCCGCTACTCAAGGGTAGCTGCAACCGATGGAGCATCTTCTAGATTGATCATGATTGTCATTGTTGGCTCGAGTAACAGCCTTCCTATATTTTTTGCTTCTATCTTGCCACAACTGTAATAGCATATCATAATTGGGGCAGCCTGAAGATCAGATATCTTCATGGTTGCCCGATATCAGTGGATAGAAGTTGTGATTGTAAATGTATAAATACTGGGAACTATTCCGAGCCAGGGGTTGGAGATTAATTAATTTTATTGTATAATTTGTGACAGAGGTTGTGTGTTCATCTCACCATTTTAATACAAGGAGTTTGATTCTTAAGATCTTGGCGTTCTAACATGTGCCAACTCCATCATCTCTATGCAAAGGCTGGGCCCGCCTTCCTACAGAGATTGCTGAGTTAATTAGGTGTTTTATTTATTTTGTTGTGTGGTGTGAATCTTATAATGAATTCATTTATTTACAGTAGCTACAACTATCATCGATTCATTATGCGTTCCTTTGAATGATCAGTAATTGCATTCCCTGTAAACTGCAGTGGTGTGGTGTGACAGTCGACTGTGTAGGTTAACTTTCTCTTATGCAATTGTGTGATAGATGTAACAGCCTTGTTCATCCCTAGTTCCTTCAATTGTTGTTTTCTTTAGATATTTTCAGTTCATCCCTTTACAGTTATAATTGTGGAACTTAATTCTTGCACTTTGAATTCATAAATTAAGTTGAATTAAGATAGTTGAGATGGATCTTCAGATGGCTTGGTAATTTAGGATTTAACTTTCTGCAAAAGTAGATCTAGATGTTTATTTTTTGAACCTCTCATTTGTAGATTAAGGATTGTAAGAAGGTATTTGTGATTCTGCATTCTTAAGAAGGTAAATTAGATTAAGTTGATCTTGGGATGAGTTGGGCTGAACAGGAAAGTAGGATAATTCATTTACAGTATCAACTACTTAGTGTTTAATCATATACAGTGCACATTATCTTTGAAATAAAATACTTCCCTAGGTTGACAATTTATATTGAACACTATGTATGTCAGTTTTAATTAACTTGCATATAGGGTGCCCAACATTTTGGCGCTGTTGCTGGGAAAACATAATTATTAGACACCATAGTAGTTGTATCTAGTAGCTATATTTATTCATTTTTCTTCAGTTTTTAAGTTTGCATGTTTTGGGTTGCATGAATATGAGAAGGATACAGTGTGACAATCCTATAAATCCGAGAACCCCACAGAATACTAACATTGCAGGTGGTCGAGGCCGTGGATGAAATCCAACATTGGGAAGAAGGACATTCATTGATGATCTGGTTGGTAGGACCAATTCTTCTACTGGGGCTCGCCATCAGGAATCACCTATGAGAAGAAGCCTGGATACCCCTGGAGTGGCAGCATTAGTTTCCACTGTGGAGAACACAGGAGAAGGTGCAACACCCTCAGGTATCCCTGCGGAGGAAGATAGAGTTAGTACTACGGGATCAGCTGACTGAGATTTGATATATCACATTAACGGGAAGGTTGTGACAGAAGAGGAGTGGACAAAGTTCCATAAAAAATTTAACGAACAGTGGAGGGCTGAAGAGGATAAGCAGAAGAAGACATGAACAACAGACATGATCTAGAAGATCATGAAGAAGCAATGGGTGAAAATCAGCATCATGAGGGTAACTCCCCGCCTGAAGAGACGGTTGCTACAGTCCAGTTCCCAATTCAACAGCCAGAGGGGATAGCCCCCATGAAAAATATATCGCCATCGGTGTTGCCTCATTTTTATGGAAAAGTAGCAGAGGATCTAGATGAATTTCTTTTTAAATTTGACATCCTCTATCGCAGCTATGACTACACCACCAATGCACAGAAGCTGAAAATTTTTCCTGTTACTCTGAAGGACAATGTGTTATGTTGGTTCATGAGCTTGGGTGGGGGAACTGTCACCACCTGGGACCGAATGAAACAGGCGTTCCTAGAGAAAAATCAAGAGTATTGCAATACCAAAGATAAGAGAGAATAACTGTTTAAAATGGTACAAAGGAACAATGAAATCCTGGAAGATTTTGTTGAAAGGCTTTTATACAATGTGCAGAGAGCTGGACAGACTAATATGGGGTTAGATGTGCTCAAAATAATCCTACTTCATGGGATTAGGGATGACTGCCTAGACATGTTGAACATGTTAGGAAAGGGGGATATTTCAAAGGAGTCCTTTGAAAAGATTGTTGAACTATGCAAAAGGTATTCCAGGGGATCTTCCAGGAACAACAAACGAGACAAATTAGAACGAGATGTCTTGGATAGAACGCATAAGTCATCTAATGGAGGAGCCACCTGGGAATAAAGAATCAATCTCCTTGAAAATTTCAAGACAGAAATGATGAGCTCCATATCCTTGGAAATAGATGTCATAAGGTAAAAGAAGAAACAAGAAGTAGAAGATCTCATACTTGGTATATTCTGCCCTAAATGTAGGAAGAACCATCCTCTGAAGGAGTGCCCACTCGACAATGTAGAAGTGTGTCAACTTTGTGAGCTGAACCATGACACAAAAGAATTCCCTTCATTACCTCAAGTGAAGGCAGTTCTGTAGGCATCAATCCAGATGTGGAACCATCCTACTTTATTGCATAGAAAAAGCCCTTGCAGCGTCAAAATCAAGGTATGTCTCCAGAATCATTTCCATTTTCAAATAACATGAATAATTGGAATAATATGCAGCACATGAATACACAATTCCCTTCATCTTATTCCAACCATCAATGGTATCCCTCTCAGCCTCCAATGCAAAATTTTAACTCCTGGAACTCTTGGACACAGCCACCAAACCAACATAATTCTTGGTCTCATGGATGGAGGAACTTCCATCCAGGGAACTAGTTTCCCCATAGCCAACTTCCTCAACAGTTTCCACAACAAACATTTCCTCATCAACAATATCCTTAGCCTTATCTGCAGTATCAGCAGTCGCAGCTGCAACTCCCGAATAATGTTGTCCCCAATGTGCCTATACGACTGCAACTGCCTGCTCAACCTAACCCCAACCCAAATAATAAAGCAATCCATCAATTTGAGACTTCCAACATGCCCTCTTACTCCATTACTCCAGTTCCCTGTAACTACATCTGCTTACGATCAGGGAGGGTAGTGGAGCCTTTGGTCATTGAGAATGTTCCATCCTCTGTGCCTGAAGAAAGGATGAACTAACAGTACTTATCCAATATAGCGATCCCCATTATTGAGGATGCTAAAAATCCTACCAAGATACCGGCTGAAACACAAGAAGAAAAAACTATCGACACATAACCTATATAATTGGTTAAGGAACCACCATACCCTGAAAGATTAATACTACCGAAGGCAGTGGGAAAACCTCAATTTAACCTCTTAGGAGAGTTAAAAAACCTCTATGTCAAAATTCCACTCCTTCAGGCCCTTCACGATGTGCCTATGTATGCCATAACCGTTCGAGATCTGTGTACAAGGAAAGCAGGAAGAAAACCTAGGGATCCTCTGATGGTTCATGTCATAGGGAAATTATCTAAATTAATAATGGGAAAAACCCTCTTGGCCAAATACGACAATCCTGGGAATCCCACTGTCACTGTGCAGATTGGGAGCATGCAGATACCCAACATACTGGTAGATTTAGGCGCAACAATTAATGTCATGACCATTGAAAATGTAAGGAAACTCGGGCTCACTAATCTCAGGCCAACTCCTACCGTGTTAGAACTTGCAGATAGATCCACTATTAAACTCGAAGGAATATTAGACAACCTCATTATCTCAGTTGATTCGTGGGAATATCCTACTGAATTCTTGGTTTTACAACCTAAGTCGCAGCTAGGAGGACACCCACTGATCCTAGGATGACCCTGGTTAGCTATAGTTGATGCTTGCATCAGCTGTCGATTTTGGTCTATGACCATATCAGATGGAACCGAGATAAATAATCTCACTCTCTATCCTCCAGCTCGACCAATTCTAGAAGCTAAAACTCCATTATGGGTGGAGCCAGAGGAAGAGGAGGGCGTTCAGCCATTATTAACAATAGGGAAGGCCTTGACTTTTAAAGATGAAACTAAAGACGATGCTATTAATAATTTCATCAGTGAATCCACTTCTATCAATAAGAAAATTTATCAGATCCTGAATGTTACTCTAGGTGAAGAAGAACAAGAAAATCTCACAAAGGAGACATTAGTCAGTGATACTCACATAGTTCCAGTGTTGAAAAATTCAAAAAGTGTTCCTGTTGAGATAGAGTTTGGAAAAACCGTGAATATCAATCCCAGTCTCGCTACGAATGAACAGGAAATCCTAATCACTCTCTTAAAAAAACATAAGGGGGCATTTTCCAGGGAGTACACAAACATGAAGGGTATCCCTTCTAATATGTGCACCCACCACGTTTATATCAAAAGTGACTCTCGGCCTGTGTGCCAGCCTCAACGAAGAATGAACCCCAATCTTAGGGACATAGTGAAGGAAGAAATTAAAAAACTCTTAGAAGCAGGATTTATATATCCTATCTTAGACAGCGAGTGGGTGTCTCCACTCATGATAGTACCCAAGAAGAATGGTAAATGGAGAGTCTGTGTGGATTATAGAGAGCTGAACCAGGCAACACAGAAAGATCACTTTCCCCTGCCTTTCATCGATCAAGTACTTGACACCTTATCTGGGAAGAAGTTTTTTTCCTTCCTAGATGGGTTTAACGGGTACAATCAAATCCATATTGCTCCTGAAGAACAGGATAAAACTACGTTCACCTATCCCTGGGGAACTTTTGCATACATGGTGCTTCCCTTTGGCTTATGCAATGCACCAGCCACATTTCAAAGAGCTCTGATTGGCATCTTTTCAGAATTGGTTAATGATAGTATGGAAATTTTCATGGATGATTTTACTCCTTATGGTAAGGACTTTAAAGAAGCATTGAAAAATTTGGAAAAGGTTTTAACATGCCGCGAGTAGACCCAACTATCTTTGAGCACTGAAAAGTGCCATATGATGATTAGTGAAGGGGTAGTACTGGGGCATTTTGTCTCTGCTGATGGCATCCAAGTAGATCCCTCTAAAATCAAGGTAATAAAAAATATACCTACTCCTGGAACTCAGAAAGAAGTGTGTAGTTTCTTATGGCATGCTGGTTATTACAGAAGATTTATAGAAAACTTTTCCAAACTTGCCTCTCCTTTGTTTTCATTATTAATGAAGGATGTGCAATTTATTTGGAATGAGGCATGCCAGACAACGTTTGTTAAACTTAAGGAGAAGCTGTCTGCAGCTCCCATCCTAAGGGGGCCCAATTGGGCCCTGCCTTTTCACATTTCTTGAGATGCCTCTGATACTGCCATTGGAGCAGTTTTAGGACAGCAGGATGGTCAAGCTTCTTATGCAGTCTATTACATTAGCAAAAACTTAGCCCCTGCTGAACTTAATTATACTGTTACCAAGAATGAGTTTTTAGCCATTGTTTACTCCATTAACAAATTTAGACACTACATCACTGGATATCCTACCTTTGTGCACACCGACCACTAAGCCATTAAGTATCTAATGAATAAACCTATTACAAATGCTCAGGTAACTAGATGGTTGTTATTATTACAGGAATTTGATATCACTATTATAGACAGACCCGGAAAAGAAAACGTTGTCGCTGATTTCTTATCTCATTTTACTAACAATGATGATAATCTTCTTGTTGAGGACTCTTTTCCAGATGAACACTTATTTGCAGTTTCAACTCATTCCCCTTGGTATGCAGATGTTGCTAACTACTTGGCTGCAGGGAAGCTTCCGACACATTTGTCAAAAACAGAAAAGAGGAAAATCATTCAATAAAGTGCCAGGTATTGTTGGATAGGTGGTCATCTCTTCTACATAGGCCCTAATCTTGAGATCAGAAGATGTGTAAGAGAAGATGAAATATTCCATATTCTGAAGGCCTGCCATGACGAGCCTTGTGGGGGACATTTTGCAGATAGGAGGACAGGTCATAAGGTGCTGAGAATGGGCTAATATTGGCCAACACTTTTCAGGGATGCAAAAAAATATGTCCAGTCTTGTGACAGCTGCCAGAGGATGGGCCAACCTAACAGATTGGATCAAATGCCTCTTCAACCACAGTTGGTGGTTAAACCTTTTGACAGATGGAACTTAGATTTTGTTGGCCCTCTCAACCCTCATTCCAGGCAGAAAGCCTACATCTTGGTTTGTACCGACTACATGACAAAAATGGGTAGAATCTGTGGCTTTGGTGAAAGCCAATGACCAGGTTGTAATCGATTTCCTGTATGGTGAAATCTTTACCCATATTGGAGTACCCAAGGAAGTGGTTACAGACGAAGGACCTCACTTTGTGTCGCATCAATTTGAAGCTTTGCTATGGAAGTACCATATTCAGCACAGGATAGCTTCACCATACCATCCCCAGGCCAATGGCCAGGTGGAAAGCACTAACAAAGTTATTGAAGCCATCCTTACCAAAACAGTCAAGAGCCATCATAGAGACTGGGTTGATAGGCTTCCGGAAGCATTGTGGGCATATTGTACTACTTGGTGCAATACTACAGGTTTCTCTCCTTATGACTTGGTGTATGGAAAAAGTGTTGTGTTCCCCATTGAATTCGAAATCAAGACCTTGAAGACAGCTATGGAGGTAAACTTAGATGTGACTGAATCCCAGAGGAGCAGATTGAATCAATTGAATGAACTTGATGAGAAACATTTAGCTACTGTGGATTAGACAGTATTAATTCAGCAACAGAGATCCAATTGGCACGATCGATTCATCAAAAAGAAAGTCTTATGCGAAGGAGACTGGGCATTATTATATGATTCAAGTTTCAAAAGGGACTTCAAAGGTAAGTTACACACAAGATGGTTGGGTCCATACCTGGTAGATAGAGTATTTGATAATGGTACAGTCCGCCTGGTTACCATTGATGAGAATCGTCCACCATTATTTGCTAATGGTCACAGGTTGCGACTGTACCATAAGCCCATTTCAAAGGATGCATTCACTTCACAGATTGTAGTTGATCCGAAATACCAGTTAGAACAAGGCCAAGAATCTTTCTCTACCCCTGCCAATCTTTAGACAATCGCTGTGATTCCTACATAAATTTTTGTACATAAATAAATTGATATTTTTATTATTGTTTTTATTTTTCCTTTGTGCTTGATCCGTTTTTTTTTAAGAATATGTGCAAGGATGTACCTGAGGAGCAGTGGTCATGATTGGGCCTAACGACCATGGGTGTCCTTTTGTAACTTCCTGCTTCAGAAGAAAACTCCTTAAAAAAACAGTGAACAATCAGCCACAGCTACGATTCCTATAAAAATTGCCTATTTTTCTATTTACCTGCAGCTGCAACACTGTAAATCTTTGTTTATTTTTTCATCTACCTGCAGCTGCAACACTGTAAAATAATGTCCTTTTTCCCATTGCGTGTAGCTGCAACACCGTCAAATAACGCCCTTTTTCCCGTTCCGTGTAGCTGCAACATCGTCAAATAACGACCTTTTTCCCGTTCCGTGCAGCTGCAACACTGTAAAATAACGCCCTTTTTCCTGTTTCGCGCAGCTGCAACATCGTAAAATAATTCCCTTTTTCCCATTTCGCGCAGCTGCAACACCGTAAAACCTTGCCTATTTTTCTGTTTATCCGCAGTTACAACATCATAACCTAATGCATTTTTTTGTCTCGCGAAGTTGCGACTCCGTTTCAATTTTGCCCATTTTTACCTTTTCCAGCAGCTGCGACTCTGTTTCAATTTTGCCCATTTTTACCTTTTCCGGCAGCGAAAACTACATTTCAATATTGCCCATTTTTACCTTTTCTGGCGGCTGGGACTCCAACAAAATTGGCTGATTTTTCTATGATTCACGGCTACGACTCAGCCAAACTGGTTTATTTTTTCTATAGCTTGCGGCTGCGACTCCCCCAATATTGGTAGAACTCTTTGCAATGTTGGTTTGCAACTCCTCCATATCTGGCCAGAATTCCTCCTACCACCGATTCCGACTCACTTCACAGCATTCATTATGTTTCCGGCAGAATTGACAAGATGGTTTCGGTCTGCCGAGAGAAAAGATCTTGACAGTGCGCTTGCAATAATGTTCAAATTTAAATGGCTGCACTTCACACGCTTTATTATCCTCAAGGGTCACGGTTCATAGCATACTTACAAAGGTATGGTTCCGATTATCTACTTAATTAAGTGTTAACTAGATTTTACATAATTAATCATGCCTTCCTTTTTGCGCCCATTATTACACCCGCATATAGTTAATTGTCCACTCATACAACTTAATGGCCATTTAAGCTTATCCGATAACCGTCACCTTTCCTAATTTGGGATAAATTTTCCAAACATTTCATGCTCTTAACTTTCTGAATTTACCCAACTCCACTCTCAGCTGTTCATGCATACTCTGTGCTTTAACCTCCATTGTCGGGACCTGCAATCTGTGGGGATGATAAAGAATTCAGAAGTGAAACAAACATGGGTATCCCAGTTCCGAACGAACCTCCAAATACGCAATAACTGAGAAGAAATGCTGAAGTTTTTGCTATTTTTTAAGCTGCGGGCTAGACTGAATTCTTCCAATGCCTGAATGGGTTCCATCAAGAGATAGCTATACAATTTTCCTTAAATCTTATAGAAACCCACTCAGAGGTTAGAAGGTTACATATAGAAGTATCTGAAGCAATAGTGGCTGAATTCACCATCCTTCCTCAGGTGGGGAGAGCCTGGTATGGTCGAAGAACCCCCAATGCTACTGTAGTACAGGATTTTTTGATAAAAGGGGGAGAAATTCGTCAGTCAAGGCGAGGGATATCGTTACAATCATTGCCTCGGCCATGGGATCAAGTAGCAGTCTTCCTCAAAAAGTATATCACTTGTGAAGGTAGGTATCAGACTGTTAATTATTCTGAACTTCCTCTATTGTCTCATCTATGCCATAGGGCCTTACTGAATATTCCATTTTATCTATTTAAAGACTCACACCATATGGCAGGGTTTGTCAGAACAGC
>LPNX010625566.1:20264-49540 GCA_001517045.1 Pseudotsuga menziesii | reverse complement strand
ACCGGAGTCCCTCCAATTTAGTTGGGGGGGGGGAGATGAGACTGGATCGGATGATCAATAAGATGACCAAGCAGAGGAATTGGAGGAAAATGCAAGAGAAAACCCCGTGGAAAGAATAAATAATGTGGAAGCTCTGACAGCAGAGGCTGAAGCTGGAGCAACATTGGATGCTGCAACAGCTGAAGCCGAGGATGTTAGATCCATGATAACATAAGGAAGCGCAGAGGTATTGACCATCGAATATTCTCCTGAATGGGGAGGAACTATGATTGAAGAAGAAAAGGAGAATGTTGAGATAGAAGATATCCCTTCCACATTAGCTGCAAATCTGGAGATTCCTGCACCACGAAAGAAAAGAAGGAGATCAAAGGAAGAGGTACAGGCATCACTGCCAATAAGAAGAAAAATAACCAGGTCGGTTACAGCAGCTGAAGCAGCATGGGAAAGATGAGCAACCCTAGAAGCACAGATTGAATTCCCCATTCTGAGACCCAAAGCAAATGATGCCCCACAAGAACTGGCTGCAGAAGAACCTCAAATTGAGGGACTTTTGTATGAAAATGGTCTATTGAAAGAAGAAGTACAGACACTTCGGAAAGAACTAGAAAATTGGAAGGAATCATGCAGGAAGCAAGAAGAAAGGAAGCTGCACACACTGGTTGAAGTTGCAGATCGATTAGAAGGATCACCTCCTGGTGAGGATGGTGAGAAGGAAGAAAGAGTGGTTTACCCTGTGTGTGGAGAAATATTTAACCAGCCAGTCTACAAAGTCATAGTTCATTCCTTTGTGACACAACAACCTGTACTAACAGCTGTGGAAGAACAAGGACTATTGGCTACTGGGCAGACCCGAGTTTACTTGTATGAATATACCAACAACACCCCTAGCTCACTGGCCCTTTCTTAGCTTATTGGTCTGAGACTATATCCATTACTCCTTTTTCATGTAATAACATCTTAATGGACAAGTTTAAAGAGTTTAGGTACTTACTGCGATATCCTTTGAAGAAGTACCGTTCGGCCTCACTGAAACTTTTTCTTTGCTCAACTGTAAACTCTGTGACGAAGCCTTCTAGCACACTTGCAAGACAGAAGTCGACTGCTCGTGAAATGGGATTGTCTATGCTCTTCACGGTGTGAATCAGCTCCGGTGTCCACACAATGTTCCTTTTCTTCTTGAAGATATGCTTATCCGTCAGCTTTGATAACCAATCGTATAGCTCGTTTCCATAGATCGCAAAAAATATCGTATGCAGGTCTGTAAAGATATGTTTTTGCAACCAGTCCTCTGTGCTAAGCCTAGGACTCTTGTTTTCTTTCTCAGCAAAATCTTTTTCCTTTGACTCAACCCACTGGTTAAGTTGTTCTTTAGTAGGATGCCAACAGAACATTAGTGCTCAGTTGTTCAAGTCCCAGCAACGGAACCATTTGTTGGCTACTGGGCAGATCCGGGTTTACTTGTATGAATATACCAACAACACCCCTAGCTCACTGACCCTTTCGGCGTCAGACCGTTAAATGTTCTGAAGTCTCACCCGAAGTGATCTTATGGGCTGGCCGAAGACTCAGGTGTCCCCAACCAGGTTCTGTAGCATCCTAGGGTCTCGTGGCTCTTCTTAGCCAGTGAGGTGTCTCTGCGAGTTGCAATTCTCTCTTACTCGCGGACTCGGACAGGGGAGGGACTCTTATCGCATCGCAGCGACTAAGACGATGCGAAAACTCTCCCTTCTGCTTTTCTCACTATCCGTGATATCTCACACTGTAGCTCCTCTAACGGTGCGATATCATCTTCTGTCAATGCGATATCTCCTATAGTACTGCCCAATGTGACTCTCAAGGTCCAGGGGCTTTCTCACTGGGTGGAATACTTAGGCTGTCTTCAACAGGGTGTTAAGCAATCTTACTTGAACTTCCACGGTTCAATACACTCAACATCAACTATACTTAACTTGCTGAATAAGTATACTGGAAACACTTAACAGGGCGACTCTTAATGTGTGAAACAAGCACTGATAAACTCATATGCAGACACTTGATACACTTAAACTCTCCTTCAACCTTCAATAATGCTGTAACTGAATGAGAACATACAGACATTTACTAACTAATATACAACATTCATGTAACAGATAACATATATCAACTAAGTAAAGCACAATCAAATGAAATAGTCACATGACACACTGATTTTACGTGGTTCACTTCCAGGGTAGAAGCTATGTCCACAGAATGTGTTTATTATATCTTGAGAGGGTACATAGTTCTGCTGCAACCTATTGTGCAGCTAGAGATCTTCTGGGTAACTCCGCACACACAGCCGGGAGCCCTTCTCTCTTAGATCTCTTTATTTCTATATTGCCTTCTTACAATACACTCTTCCTCTCTCTCTCTCTCTCTCAATCCCTGCGGATTGTTACATTCAAGCTCTATGAGCTAACAGACCAACTGACTCGCTAATTGTATGAACAACTAGCTAGGTAATTATCTGAACAGCTAACCTTTTATAATACAAAATACATGCCTTTATAGGCGGCCCAAAGGTCTTGCCTTTACAAAACTGTGGGCCTGTCCCAACAGTAACCCTTAAACCCTAACTAGTGACAGTCGGCGTATCTGTACTCTGAGCTTCCGCTTTCCGTCACACCACAGCTTCCTATAGTCTTCCATGCTTCCCAACGCTGACCGTGGGTACCGGCGCTGCTTCCCTTTCTATCCTTTGTCTTCAATACCTCGGCCTATTGCTCCTTTTCCATTAATGAGGGTAGCTGAGCCCTCATGTCTTCGTTGTTGCCTTAAGTGCAGTGGTTGAGCTTTCTCCTCTCGGTCGCTCAGGTACTGTTACCTTTGACTTACTCGTTCCAAAACAGCAGCTTTTCCTGTAGCTGCGGGACCCTACTCCAACAGTCCCCTAACACTTACTTGTGGCTCGTCCTCGAGCCACTAACAGCTGGTTTCTCTTGTTGTAGCTTCTCCTTGGCTTCCTGTGAAGCCCTTGTAAGTTTCTGTCGAAGTCCTGCGACTTCTTTCTCCATAACTTCGACACACTCTTGTGCCGCTTTTCTAAAATAGTGTCAACACTTTCCTGTTTGCTTGTTTTTGCTTTCTATCATCTTTGACATCGGCTTCTGTAAACTTAGTTCGTAGGTCTCTCTTATCTTTTCGTAGATCAGCAGTTCCCTCAAGGATCCTAAGCTTTTTGAGAAGCCTTCCCCAGATATCCTTTCCTCTTTATCTGGGTTAGACTCGTGCTATGAGGAAGATTTAAATCTGTATCTTCCAGCCTTCTCGAAACATTTCATTCAGTCTGGATCCTTTCATACGAAAGCGAAACAAACCATGAATTCCATTCCGAGAACAAGCCTTTGTCTGCACGCTGGAGTTCTGCTGGTTTGATTTGTTGTCCTTTTCACTTTTCTTCTCAACAAATCACTCCAGGTATTCATGCTGCTTATGTTCTGCATATTTTTATTCTTGACCTCTGGAACCTCTTGTTCTTCTCTTAGCTGATGAGATAGGTCATCTTCCTTCTCCCGTTGCCTTATTTTTCTCATTTTTACTTTCTTCCTGGCCGGAGATTTCTTCTCATCATTCTTCTGTTCTGCTTTCTTATCTTCAGTGATCTTCTCGTCTTTCTGCTTCAGTGCAGCAAAGACTTTGATGACAGCTTCTACATCCTGCGCTTGACTCCTCATCCTTGGCGGCTGTCTGACCTGTGATGCACCTAATTTCACAACCTTGGGCGGCGTCGTCATAGGAGACTGGAGGCCACCACTCTGGAATCATCTCACAATGTCTTCTAAAGGTTCCTCCTCAGACAGAACCCACTTGGTGCAATACTCTGGATGGGGCAATGATTGCGAAATTGGGGAAAACTAGCACTCTGTAACTGGGGTATCTCTGCACAAGGAAAACTCTGCAATTTTCTCTTTAACTCTCTGAAATCGCCAAAGTAACCCTTCCGTATGGATGATCTTTATATTTATAACAAAGGTGATAATCTGTGACTCAACGGTCGTTTAGACTAGACCCGTCGACAGTATTAATTTCAAGGACAAGACAACACCCATCATTTCGATCCTCATTAATTGCTGAAATCCGATCAAATTTCCCTCCAAACGTGTGTGCAAGCGCCAGTCTCGTCGAAGATTTTATCAAATCTGGAAAAAATCATTATACTGTTTCCAAATTTAGGGCAACGTATATCTGTCGTATCTATATTAACTGCTTGTCAGAAGGAGAATTGACTGGCCTTCTATCCCTTTTCAAAACTGGCAACGTGGCACGGGGAAACATCGCATTGCTGCGATGCCACACCGTATCACTTGTGCAAAACAATATATATATATATATATTTCCCCCAAGCATCCTATGAATTGCGCAAAATGAACCATCCTCGTGTGATTCCTTATACTTAGAATACCTGTCGGTGTATACTAATTCCCGGTGCGATGCCTCCTTTCAACTACACTGGACTTCTGCACTTTCATATTTGTCTGAGCTAAGGCTGAGAGGTGGGGTGGCTATCACTATAGAGCTTAAGCCTGCTGCCATTAATCAAAGTGGGAAGAAGCTCCCCGTTCAGTTTGCTGAGCTGAATGACACCTCCTTCTGTGACTTGCTGTATCTGATATGGCCCTAACCAATGCGTTCTGAACTTCCCTGGAAACTTAACAAACTCACTGTCAT
The DNA here is from genome assembly GCA_001517045.1 of Pseudotsuga menziesii. Lineage (NCBI taxonomy): Eukaryota > Viridiplantae > Streptophyta > Pinopsida > Pinales > Pinaceae > Pseudotsuga > Pseudotsuga menziesii. The sequence goes on along the minus strand of LPNX010625566.1, from coordinate 44,854 downwards.
AGAGGAGCACTAGGTCTCCAATCTGAAAGATCTTGCTCTTAATGTGCCTGTCATGCCAAGCTTTTTCTCATGCCTTCTGTACTTTCTGGTGGAATCCTGTGATGAATTTGTCGTCCTCTAAGGCAATAAGCTGCGCTAGTCTTTCATTCATCGTCTCTGTATCAGCTATCCCGGTAATTTGAGCAATTCTGAAACTGGGAATAACATATTCCATAGGCATAACAACCTCTTGTCCATACACCAAGCTGAAAGGTGTGTGTCCTGTGAGTTTCTTGCATGTAGTCCTATACGCCCATAACACAGCATTAACCCTGAGGTCCCAATCATTTCTTTGACTATTGTAGATCTTAGTAAGAGCATTTTCTAGAATCTTGTTAAAGGCCTCCACCGTACCATTAGCTTGTGGGTGGTAGGGAGTGCTCTTATGGTGCTATATCTGGAATTCCTCCGTCAAGGCCTCAATAGTGCGGTTCAAGAAATGGGTGCCTTGATTGCTCATCAAAATTACTGGGCATCCAAATCTATTGATGATGTCTTCAAAAATGAACTGTGCAGCTGTAGCAGCGTCACAATTCCTTACTGCTTTGGCCTCCGCCCATCTGGTGAGGTATTCTGTTCCGGTGATGATGTATCTCACACCAGTTCATTTCCCTGGTGGATTGATAGGACCCACAAAATCTATAGCCCACTTGTCAAATGCGCGCAGCGTAATCTGTGGTCGCAGCGGCATTTCATCTCTTCGCGAAGGTTTTCCTACCCTCTGGCAGATATCGCAGCATCTGCAAAATTCCTTAGTATCCTTATGCAAAGTAGGCCACCATAATCCTGTGGTCAGGATTTTCTGCTCAGTCGGCTTTCCTGCGAAATGACCTCCTGCGGTACCTGAATGTGCTTCTCTGATAATGGCCTCTTTCTCGTGCGGCATAACGCATCTGCGCAAGACTTCGTCTGGACCTAACTTGTATAAGTGTCCTGCGATCAATGTGAAGTCTGCTGCTTTAACAACTAGTTGTTTGTTTTGCTGCTTAGTAAACTCAACAGGTTCCCACCCTGTGGTGAGAAAGTGAATGATATCATCATAGTACTCGTCTGCGATCTAAATAGAAAACAATTGCGCATCCGACAAATTCTCCTCTAGGTTACTTGGCTCTTCTCCTGAGTCTATCCGTGACAGATGATCAGGTTTGACATTCAATCTCCCTGGTTTTACAATGATTTCAAAGTCATCCTCCTGAAATAGAAGTAACCATCTACAGATTCTTCCCCCTAAAACTGGCTTATTGACCAAGTACTTTAAAGTAGAATGGTCAGTAAACATCTTGAACGAGGCACCCAACAGGTAGTGCCTGAACTTCTGTAGAGCATACACCATAGCTATTCCTTCTCTTTCTGTGGTGGTGTAGTTCTTTTCTGCAGTAGATAGCTTTCTGCTTGAGTATGTGATAGGGTGATCGATACCCCCTTCTCCTGGTTGCGTCAAAACGATCCCCAGTACGATGCCAGATGCATCCACATGTACATGAAATGGCTTAGTCCAGTCTGGAAATACCAAGATGGGTGCTGTAACCATCTTCTCTTTAAGCGTGTCTAAACTGTGATGGAATTCCTCATTCCATAGGAATTTTACATCTTTTTTTAACAGCTTTTCCATCGGTGCTGTGATCTTTGCATACCCCTTGATGAATTTTCTATAGTACTCGGTATGACCAAGCACTGTCCTCAGTTGCTTGACTGAGTTGGGTGCTGGAAAATTAACAATGATGGCAATCTTTGCAGGATCTACCATCAAGCCTTGTCTACACACAATATGACCCAACAAAATACCAAATGGCGCACAGAATATGCATTTTTTCAAGTTAAGAGAAATCTGGTATTGCCTACTTTTCTCTAACATCAGTCTTAAATCTCCTATATGCTTGTCGATTAATCCAAATACAGTCCAATCATCAAAATAGATTTCTAGAAACTTATGGATGTATTCCTTAAATACAGCAACTACTACTCTGGAGAAAATAGCTGGTGCATTTTTAAGACCAAAGGGCATTACCGTATACTGGAATGAGCCCCATTCTGTTGCAAAAGTGGTCTTATGTTGATCTTCTGGGTGGATTCTGATATGGTGATAGCCTAAAAAGCCATCAGTGAAGGAGTAGACCTCCTGTCTTCCGACATTGTCTAATACTTCATCAGTGAAAGGTGTCAGGAATGGATCATGAAGCGATGCATCGTTGAGTTTACGCAAGTCGACACAGATCCTGATGTCTCCTTTGGTTTTCTTTTCCTGTACGACCATGGGACTAACCCATTCGCTTTCTTCCATGGGCTCAATGATGCCTACTGCTAGCATCTTATCGATTTCATCCTTGAATTTTTCTTTATACCGCAGATTTAGTCTATATGGACGCTGCTTAACTGGCCTAGAATCCTCTTTCAATGGTATCCACATGACTCCCAAATATCTAACTATTCCCTTCATCTCTGTGAACTTAGTGGGGAATAAGTCTTGGTAGTCGTGTAACAGATCTGCAATGTGTCCTACCGTTTTATCATCCCGGTAGTCTCCAATAGAGGCAAACTTGGGTTCTATGTCTGTGCCAATATTGATCTTCTTAATCTTGATAGGCTCTGTGATATCTAGAATCTCTAGCTTCGGTCCATCAACTTCGTGAGTCCCTTCTGACTCTAGAATGTTGATGTTGAGAGGATCCTCATCCTCATCCTCTGGTTCTACTGTGAAGTTATAACACTCGAGTGCATCTTCTAACTGGATGGCCCACTCGGGCTGAGCATGCACTGATATGGTACAGTCCTCAAATATCTTAATCTTTATAACGTTTGAATCCTGATCAATACTTGGATACTCAGATTCAAAAGCGAAAGTGAGTTCAAAGCTGTCTATCATAAGTGGCCATGTAATGGTTCCTTTGCGCAACTCGGTCTCAGTGTACCAATTCTTTGGAATTTGGTCTAAAGTGTGAATGAATAGGTGAACCCATTCATCCTCGGGAATGTCTGACCAGTGCTGTTCACAATTCTGAATGTGTGACCTGGGGTCACTTTCTCCTGTGTATTTCTGCTGAAGGCACTCCTTGTTATTAGAAAACCTGATCGCCATCAATCTCTTAAATTCATACCATGATGTGATATGTTCTTTATGTGCATGCCACCATCTTGAAGGTGTGGCTCTTACTGCAAGGTCAATAGCTGACATCCTCTGCTCCTGAGGAATTTCTTGTTCAAACTGATATAAAAAGTCGTTGACGTCCGCTAAGCCATCGAAGGATGGAATATTCTTAATCTCTGTGCCAATCCATCGTAGTGACTTAGTCATAAACGCACATCTGCGAGCTGAGACTTCATAAAGTCTGTTCTGCCAGTTTTCTAGACCAACATCCGAATCCGATGCGCATGAGCTGTCGCATCACCAACTAATGTTTCCTTCTGCGGTTGGGTTGATGTAATCACTCTGATTAGAGTTCATCTGATAGAGGCTCTCCATGTTACGCACCTCATCCTCTGCTTGGATAGGTTCAATATATCTAGGACCCTGAAAAGGATCCAACGGTGCAATGACCCAGATCTGTGTATCCTCAAAGGTCATTTGTCTTTTCTTTAGATCAATAACAGCCATGTTACCGATTACCCAATCAATGCCTAGTAAAGATGTATATGGTCTGCTATCGCCAATTATTTCTATCACTTCAAAGTCTGCAAAGCTGCGAACTCCGTCAATGTCAATCGGTACTTGTGGTAATCGACCCAGTGGTGATACCCTCTACTGATTGGCTAAGCGCAGATGGATAGGCGATCTGGCTAACTTGGGGCTACCCATCTGTTCCCATGTCTGCTTAGTCAGAACATTAACTTCCGATCCTAAGTCTAGGATGACCTCATCCATTTCAAATTCTCCAACTTGTGCTGTGAGTCGCATCTCTCTTCCTGTTCTTGTATGGCCCATAATATTATGAACAGCACGCTGTGCACTACTCACAGAAGAAGATGGCTGACATTGGTCTATGATGCGCTGAAGCTCTCTGATAGCTTTCACATTTCTCACAAGTTTCAAGCAACTCCGCAGGAAGGATTGTACACTTCCTGCCATCTCGTCCTCATCGTACCTTCCAGATGTGGTAGCCTGCGATGTCTGCACAGGACTAACGCCACAAGGTGTTTGCTGCGGTACGCCCATAGACGACTGTACCTGCGATCCTGATTGTGTAGGGTCATTAAAGAAAGTTTTAGCTTCCTGAAATGTCTCTTTATTCTTCTGCAGGTCGAGTGGTGTTGATTTATTAGTAGCTTTGCGCACCCACTCCGGACCTGTGTTCTTTTCAGTATCCTGCGATGTCCCACTAGTGGAAGCACCGCTGCGAGTCACAATGTTGACTCTTGGTTCTGGCTCTTTCTGCTCAGCAGCAATAAGCTGAATGTTCTGGTGTACTGCTGGCTTAGGTTCTCTGATCTTGGCTAACAAGGTTAGACACTCTTCTATAGGGTGATCGTAAGATTTGCAATAATTACATGTAGTCGTAGGGCTCTGACAGTCCCTAGCATAATGTCCTACAACTCCACAGTTGTAACAAGTAATCGGTCCACGGCCACAGCCAAAGCCTTCACCACGGCCAAAGCCTCCTCCACGGACAACATGAGCTGGTTCATGCTGTGGTCCTGCTACTGGACCTGGTGTCTCTGACTGGACTCTGTACAAGTCATGTTTTCTTTCTATCATGAGATCGTAGGCTTTGCAGTTATGTTCATCGTGTCCTACTGACTTGCAGAAGTTACAGTATAAGTTCTTAGGGGTCTGTACATACTTCTGAAGTATAGGGCATTGCTGAGGTGGATGTCCTCTTGTTCTGCATAGTTCACACCATGGCCCTTGAGTTTGTGCTAAGGAGTTAGGAGCCCCACTCACTAAGTATTCAACAAATACTGGACAGTTATCTTTCATATGGCCTTGTGCTTTACACTTTATACACCATATTTCTTGTGCAACCTCTTTACCTTTCTTAATCTCATGCAGCTGTAACGTGAGATTTGCTAACTGGGTTTGCAAGCTTGTCATACCTGTACTGGTCTCAGCTAGAGGTGACGCCTCTAATTTCATTGCCATCTCCAACGCTTCATCCTGCGTACAGAGTCTCTGTTGCATCAGTGGAAGTCTGATGTGCGGGAGCAGTGCTGCAATAAACCATTCCTTATGTTGTTCCGGTGCAAACTCAAAGCTAACTTGGTCTATAAGGGCTTTGAATTTCTGATCAAAGTCCCATACTGACTCTGAAGGTAACTGTTTAATGTCTTTAAGCTCTGTGATGCACTGCAACTCGGACTTAGGTTTCTTAAATTCTTTAATCATGGCAATCCAGACCTGTACAAGTGTTCTGGGTATTGCCGAGGTATACTTCATATACCATGTTAAGGCTCGTTCCCTGAGTGTGGTGACCAACTATACAAGTTTAATATTATCATCTTGGATTCCTTTAATGGTCCACATGGCTTCACATAGAAACCAATGTTGCTCTGGGTCTTCTGCCCATGTAACCTTAAAGGTAGCTAACTTCATGTCATCCCCCATTCTATTTCTATGTGGTGGATGCTGATTTACTGTGTTACTACCACTAGGTGGTGTAGATGTCGGTGAGGTAGCGGTAGTATGTGCTGTATGGGAACTACTAGATGGAGTTCCTACGGGATTGTTCTGAGTCCCAGTTGCTTTCTGTGGAGTATAAGGGTGGTAAGGGATACCCCCTTCTGTTCTCTCTGTATTACTATGACTCTGCTGTCTAGTATTATCTGAACTGTTTTCAAATATGGAAGATCTGAAATCTACTTTATATTTCTTTCCACTACGTGTACATCCAATGTCATCAAAATCACTCTCAAACTCTTGTGACATTACACTTTCTTAGCTTATTGGTCTGAGACTATATCCATTACTCCTTTTTCATGTAATAACATCTTAATGGACAAGTTTAAAGAGTTTAGGTACTTACCGCGATATCCTTTGAAGAAGTACCGTTCGGCCTCACTGAAACTTTTTCTTTGCTCAACTGCAAACTCTGTGACGAAGCCTTCTAGCACACTCGCAAGCCAGAAGTTGACTGCTCATGAAATGGGATTGTCTATGCTCTTCACGGTGTGAATTAGCTCCGGTGTCCACACAATGTTCCTTTTCTTCTTGAAGATATGCTTATCCGTCAGCTTTGATAACCAGTCGTATAGCTCGTTTCCATAGATCGTAAAAAATATCGTATGCAGGTTTGTAAAGATATGTTTTTGCAACCAGTCCTCTGTGCTAAGCCTAGGACTCTTGTTTTCTTTCTCAGCAAATTCTTTTTCCTTTGACTCAACCCACTGGTTAAGTTCTTCTTTAGTAGGATGCCAATAGAACATTAGTGCTCAGTTGTTCAAGTCCCGGCAACGGAACCATTTGTTGGCTACTGGGCAGACCCGGGTTTACTTGTATGAATATACCAACAACACCCCTAGCTCACTGGCCCTTTCGGTGTCAGACCGCTAAATGGTCTGAAGTCTCACCCGAAGTGATCTTATGGGTTGGCCGAAGACTCAGGTGTCCCCAAACAGGTTCTGTAGCATCCTAGGGTCTCGTGGCTCTTCTTAGCCAACAATGTCTCTCTGCGAGTCGCAATTCTCTCTTACTCGCGGACTCAGACAGGGGAGGGACTCTTATCGCATCGCAGCGACTAGGACGATGCGCAAACTCTCCCTTTCGCTTTTCTCACTATCTGCGATATCTCACACCGCATCTCCGCTGACGGTGCGATATCATCTTCTGTCAATGCGATATCTCCTATAGTACGGCCCAATGCAACTCTCAAGGTCCATGGGATTTCTCACTGGGTGGAATACTTAGGTTGTCTTCAACAGGGTGTTAAACAATCTTACTTGAACTTCCACGGTTCAATACACTCAACATCAACTATACTTAACTTGCTGAATAAGTATACTAGAAACACTTAACAGGGCGACTCTTACTATGTGAAACAAGCACTGATAAACTCATATGCATACACTTGATATACTTAAACTCGCCTTCAACCTTCAATAATGCTGTAACTGAATGAGAACATACAGACATTTACTAACTGATATACAACATTCATGTAACAGATAACAGATATCAACTAAGTAAAGCACAATCAAATGAAATAGTCACACGACACATTGATTTTACGTGGTTCACTTCCAGGGTAGAAGCTACGTCCACAAAACTGTGTTTATTATATCTTGAGAGGGTACACAGTTCTGTTGCAACCTATTGTGCAGCTAGAGATCTTCTGGGTAACTCCGCTCACACAGCCGGGAGCCCTTCTCTCTTAGATCTCTTTCTTTCTATATTGCCTTCTTACAATACACTCTTCCTCTCTCTCTCTCTCTCTCAATCCCTGTGGATTGTTACATTCAAGCTCTATGAGCTAACAGACCAAATGACTCGCTAATTGTCTGAACATCTAGCTAGCTAATTGTCTGAACAGCTAACCTTTTACAATACAAAATACATGCCTTTATAGGCGGCCCGAAGGTATTGCCTTTACAAAATTGTGGGCCTGTCCCAACAGTAACCCTTAAACCCTAACTAGTGACAGTCGGGGTATCTGTACTCTGAGCTGCCGCTTTCCATCACACCATAGCTTCTTGCAGTCTTCCACACTTCCCAATGCTGACCGTGGGTACCGGCGCCACTTCCCTTTCTGTCCTTCGTCTTCAATACTCGGCCTGTTGCTCCTTTTCCATTAATGAGGGTAGCTGAGCCCTCCTGTCTTCGCCACTACCTTAAGTGTAGTGGTTGAGCTTTCTCCTCTCGGCTGCTCAGGTACTGTTACCTTTGACTTACTCGTTCCAAAACAACAGCTTTTCCTGTAGCTGCGGGACCCTACTCCAACAAGGACAATAAGCACCTAAGGTGGAAGTGAGGGACGCCGAAGAAATATAAATGATCCTTGGGAAAAAAAATGGAGAAAATGAACAATTACAGTCACAGCCAGCAGAAGAAGGACAAACTGATTGGAAGGATGGTGAAGCTCCCCAAGAGCAACTTCAGCAAAGGGAATTAGTAGATAAACAAGGTGCTAATACACAAGAACCAGCATCCCTGAGTATTCTTGTTGAATTTGCCACCTAAATTGGGGCAGAAGGACTAGAGGCTAAGAATATTCCTGATTTTAACGAAGAAGTCTATGTTGTGACTCCTGAACCATCTCAGGGCACATAATTAATAGAAATGGAATCCCAGTAGCAGGATAATGATGAAGTTGACCAGGATGTTGTCACACAAGAACCAACATCCCCAGAAAATTATGTGGAGATTCTCATGCAGCAAGAAGAAATCAATCCTGAGATGGATATAATCCCTAATTTGGATTTAGGAGAGGATGAACAAATGCAAGCACAGTCCTCAGGGGATACTGAAATTCTCGAAGAACAGCTCCATAGTGCAGAAAACATGGAAGTAACTCAAGCACAACCTAAGCAGCATGAAGAAATAAAAGACCAGGGCTCAAATACACAAGAACCAGTGGCCTTGTATCTCCTTGTCAAAACTGCAGCTGACAAGAAGGTAGATGTAGAGATTGAAATTTAGGAAGTGGTTGTCACATAAGAACCAACACCTTCACAATTGGCTGCCGAGGTTGTTGTAGGAGAACTCCAAGGAGGGGATGCTGCTACACAAGAAACAACTTCTGCAGAAGTTGTTTCAGAGGCACCTACACAAGTTGAAATTGCTATAGGAGAATTCCAAGGAGAGGATGATGTTACACAAGAACCAACATCCCCAAAAGTTATTACAGAAGTACCCATGCAGGAAGAACAGGATGTTCAAATTGGAGCATCAGATGATAAGGTATGGACTCAACTTCCTCAGAATTTTATCAATTTGGATTCTGATAATGAAGATCATACTGAAGATGAAGGAATCTAGAGGCTAAAAAAAGAGCTCTCAATCCTAAGAATAGAAGTGAGGAAGTGGAGGAATCAGGTGGAGAGGTGCCAAGAAGGGATGGTTTCCCTTGCTGAACATAGGAAGACCATCAAGGAATTAAAGGAAAGATGGGCAGAAGAACTCATGTTCCAGAAACTATGTTGGGAATAGATATAGAAGGAGCTGAAGGAGCTAAAAAAGTTCAAATCCATGCAGGTGGAAAAAGATCAGTTGTATACACTTTCTTAGGAATTGTTGGGTACCAGAGTACCATCCTCCTCTTACCCTGTGTTTTTATTTGAGCGGTTCATTTGGTTGAAACTAAAGGATGTAAAAGAAGGAAGACCTTATGAAATAGCTACCTCATCTAAATTCCTGGAAACATTTCTGGAAAGTGATTTTGATGAGCAACACTTGCTTTGTGAGCTTTATTTACATGAGATGGCTTGTCCCTTTGACCGCTATTCAAATCCTGCCCCGTTCTTAGGTGATGTTTAGCTAAGGGCTTTTGCTTCCCTTGTTAGCAATCATGTTCAGTGGGAAAGATCCTTCCAAAATTTTTCTCATAATGAGTCCCACTCTAACCTTTGGGTTCGAAGTGAACCTCAACTTCCTTTTCATCTCCTAGCTCATCATCAGCATAGACTCACATGTCCCATCCAAACTTAGTAGATGATGGAACTTCAAGAAAAGGTTATCTCTAACTGTGTCAGCCAGATTTCCAAGCAGCAGCAATTGGCTTTGGAAGGTAGCCAACATAGATGGCAAGCTACCTCTTCAACCTTGAGAAATAGAGATCCCTACTGTTACAGGAATTTTAAACATGCACTTTCCAGGGTTGAGGGATATGTTGGATGCATGAAGGAATGTGGAGTTAATTGGCTGGGACTCAAATTCAAATTCCCTCTCATCTGGTGGCTAGCAAAACCATACAGGGAAGACTTCTCGTTGACAAAGGTAGAATAGAAGAAGTGTTGGATATATTGGGTTGTCTATAATGGATTTTTGGAAAAATAGGGAACGCCTGAACTCCCATATAACTTTTCTTCTCTCCATGAACGAAGTACAATGCCAGATTCAAATTCAGACTAATGGAGGTTGTTGCATGGGGACATGCAACATGACAGTTGGGGGGAGATGTTGGGCCCAAAAATGACCCCTTTTTGACCAAATTTACCTACCCCTTTTTGCCTCAGCTTACTCCATTATGTATACCAAACAGATGTTTTCCTTCACTTGATTCCCCAATTCATATAGGTATGGTTAATTATTATTTTATCTTATTAATACTTATGATTGTTGTAATCAGGGCTCTATATCTTGAATTATGCTAACATATGGTGATTTTATAAAGATAATTCGAGATGTAAAGGATACAGGTGTAGCAAGATGAACATGCCAAGAGAGGGATCGACATTCATTGCTGAGATAATCGCCATCTATTCCATCGTTTCCCAAAGAACACAGTCAAAGGTCACTATTGTAATACCCTGGTTTTAACCCCACTTGCATTAAAAATACATGATACATATATTGTAAATAATCTTGGTGCGGAGCTAAAGGCCAAGGCCCCACCATCGATTTGGTTATGTTGTGTTTCTGATTCGGAATGGTCACCGATGGTATATCGGGACATACGACATATATTTAATTGTGGCATCATGTAAACATGCATTTTAATTAAATAACCCTACCAGCTATGTTTGCGGCAACTAAATTGAGAAGGGGTATGATTCCAAAGGATAAGGAAGGGGGAATGTTGAACTTTGAGTCATGGGGAAGAGCCATGTGTCACCACTCTCTTTTGCTCCCACCACCTTAGTTTTCTGCTTGTTAGTTGGGACACCGATTTGCTGGCAGCAAGACCGCTACGCTCACACTCCCTCCACGACGCATCTTTTAGCCTGTCCACTATCCAACCGTGAGCCTGTTCAGCTTCTCCATGCGGACTGATTTAAAAGCTCCACAATTCATTATCTGGGGGTTCGCCTTCTCTCTCTCTCTCTCTCATGCAATTATCGGTCTACAGGTGGTTTTCATCCCCTGTTCACACAGAGAACTATGTTTCCCCCCCACGCATTGATGGACTGTGCATTGTCCCATCCTTCCTGGTGGATCGTGAGCTGAAGACCTCGACAGTTTTCCTCATATATTGCTGGTTGCAATCTCCTCCACGCATTGCGTTGGTTGTGTATTCCACATTTTGCGGTTGTGTGTTTTCCCTATGGATCAATGCTGAACTGTGACTGTTGGCTGTGTCTTTTTTCCCATTTTCTGCCTATGCAATTACTCTAGCGATTGCATTAAGGATCGGGTGCTGTGAGTTCATAGTGTTGTGGGCTGTTGTTGTCCCACGAATGATTGACTGTGTTTTTCCCTGTAAAAGCTTGAATACCTGTTTGGCTGCTTGCATGCAGTGGTTTTTTCCTCGGACTGCGTTGGAGTGGTGAATGAGGGCCTGAGGTGCTTGATAAACTTGGTGGATTGAGAACCACACAGACAGAGCTACTGAATTGGATTTCTTCTCCACAACCCTTGAATAGCACTGGAGGGAAGATCAGGGTCTGAGGGACTACGTTGCAGAGAAGGGACTGAATTTCTTATGTTGGGTGTGTGTGGGTGTTCTAGAAGCCAGGTTGGTTCTGGTGTTGGTGTCTGCAGCTCTTCAAAGAGCTCACTAGCTTAGCATTATCCTTTCCCAGCTCCTGGATGGCCTGATAAACCCAACTTTGTTGGCTCAGCTAATTTGATGTTCGCCTGATAAACCCAACTATGTTGGCTTGGCTGAACTGTGTACCCTAGTGGTGTTGTTATCCTTGGCTACGTGTAAGCCTGTTAGTTCCTTATTCCTTGGGGAATCATGCCCGGCTTGGGGGTGGCAGCATTGCTGAGAGATTAAGGAGCACACGGGCCTATGGTTGGGTGGAACGTTGCAGTGACGTAGCTGGTTGTGGAACAAGTTCTCTATAAAGATAAGTACTTTGGCCTAACTTGTTTCTGCAATTATATATTTACCATTGATGAATGAGGATATACATGTTAAATGCTGGTCTATATATGCATGAATGTTGATTGATGTGTTTTGCTTCCGTTGTGTATATGAATGATTATGCTCGTAAGATGTTTTATGTTTTAAGTATCATGCTTCAGCACTATATGTATGTATGTTCATGTTCATGTGGCTAGATGCCTGGATGATTTGACGTATAGTAGCATCCTCTTCACCGGTCGGAGGGTTGGGGACGTTACAACTATTCCATGCAAGCTATACAAAGGTGGCTGCAACATATTTGGATGCAACCATGCGTCGCTGCTCAAGGGTAGCTGCAACCGATGGAGCATCTTCTAGATTCATCATGATTGTCATTGCTGGCTCGAGTAACAACCTTCCTATATTTTTTGCTTCTATCTTGCCACAGCTGTAACATCGTATCGTAATTACGGCAGCCTGAAGATCAGAGATATTCATGGCTGCCCGATATCAGTGGATAGAAGTTATGATTGTAAATGTATAAATACTGAGAACTATTACGTGCCAGGGGTTGGAGATTAATTAATTTTACTGTATAAGCTGTGACAGAGGTAGTGTGTTCATATCGCCATTTTAATACAAGGAGTTTGATTCTTCAGATCTCAACGTTCTAACGTGTGCCAACTCCAGCATCTTTGTGCGAAGACTGGTCCCGCCTTCCTACAGAGATTGCTTAGTTAATTAGGTATTTTGTTTATTATGTTGTGTGCTATGAATCTTATGATGAATTCATTTATTTATAGTAGCTGCAATAGTCATCGATTCATTATGCGTTCCTTTGAATGATCAATAATTGCATTCCCTGTAAACTGCAGTGGTGTGGTGTGACAATCGACTGTGTAGGTTAACTTTCTCTTATGCGATTGTGTGATAGTTGTAACAGCCTTGTTCATCCCTAGTTCCTTCAATTGTTGTTTTCTTTAGATCTTTTCAGTTCATCCCTTTACAGTTATAATTGTGGAACTTAATTCCTACACTTTGAATTCATAGATTAAGTTGAATTAAGATAGTTGAGATGGATCTTCAAATGGCTTGGTAATTTAGGATTTAACTTTCTACAAAAGTAAATCTAGATGTTTATTTTCTGAACCTCTCATTTCTAGATAAAGGATTGTAATAAGGTATTTGTGATTCTGCATTCTTAAGAAGGTAAATTAGATTAAGTTGATCTTGGGATGAGTTGGGTTGAACAGGAAAGTACGATAATTCATTTACAGTGTCAGCTACTTAGTATTTAAGCATATACAGTGCACATTATCTTTGAAATAAAATACTTCCCTGGGTTGACAATTTATATTGAACACTCTGTATGTCAGTTTTAATTAACTTGCATATAGGGTGCCCAACAGTCATGTCGCACTACTGGCGACTGAAGTTCATCCTTTTGAGATCTATGAACGAATGAGAGAGCTATGCGTATCTCATCTGCATCACACTGGGCAAGTTCAAAGATGAAGCGAAGAACAACCTTAGCCACATGCACAGCCTGCTTCGTCTCTTGGGGCTACCCTTTCAACGCATTCCAAAAGAAGAGGAGGTGAATATGGAGGAGTCTAGTCATGCGGGCGTCAACGAGGGGAAGAGAAACAATGACTCCCAGGATGAGGCTGAGTCATCTCGCAGATGCCCAGGATGAGGATCTTTGATGGTTTGATATGGCTCTTTGTTGGTTGGGTCTCTCTTTTTGTTGCTATTTCATCCATGTCCCGTCGGCTTATATTCTGTTCTGTTGGTAAGTGTGATCAAGCACCCAAGCTCAAAGGCTGGGTGGCTCTAATGCTCCTTCATCTCTCTATATGGAATATTCTCTTCCTTTTTCTGTTTTGGATCTTTGACCGGTGCCTGACTCCTTGTTTCCCAGAGCAGTGTTTGTAAATATTTTCAATTTATTGTAGTATAGAAGGGAACTTTATTACTTAAAACAAACACAGACACAGACACAATGCGTATTAATAAGAAACCAAGAAACATGAAGTGATCTTTCCATTAGAGAAGTGTTCAATGGGTATTCGACTAAGTAGCATGGGTACCTGTACATGAAGGTAGGATACGTGTACTAGTACCAAATACCATTATCCATGTACTAGATACCCCATACCCACATACCATATTGTACTCGAAGCTTGGTCAAAATACCCAAGACGTTTTTCATGGATTTAGGGGACGTTGATTGCAAAGGGGATCGAGTACCCCTGTTTTGTGGACACCTAGGGACATTCTCCTTATCTTTAATTTTCTATCATTTTACTTAAATTTTTTTCATTTCCATTAATTGTTTTAGGATGTTTGAGAGTGGTTCCAACCTCATTGGACTCCATATGCAAAAAGTAGAATTTTAGATCTCATTCGAATTCAACAAACTTAACAATTTTTAGGATTTCAGGATTGCAATACTTCCACTAGATTCTATCATGTACGAGGGTATGGGATTGGAATTTAATCAATCACATCAACCTCTCTATGTACCTTGATGTTGGTGGTGCTTATTGTTGAACTCCTATGTCACGACCTTAACAAAAATGTACGATTCACTCAAGAAAAATTACTTATTAAACACGAGAAGTTTTTTCTACCTTATTTTAACACTTGGAGTAGGAAGCTTGATGAAAACTATAGGGTGTTAACTAATGTCCTTGGAGGACCAACATCAATATTCAAGGTAGAGGAAAGGGTTAACGCATAAACGAGGGGGCTCAAGGTGTTATCGAAGAATATGATCCCAATATAGGCAAGGATTTTTATATGTAATTATTTGTTGTAGCATGAAGTTTATTTAACTCTATAGGCCATTTAGCCTCTTTGTTTATGTATTTTGGGTTAGATATGGATTGTACTTGATGTTTTTTAGTTTTATGCACCCCTTTTATATACATGAGAAACTTTGCATATTCGTGTATAATGGTTTGGATTCATTGGATGTAGGTGAATATATACTTATACTGAAATTGATTATAAACACAAACACACACACACATATCCCCTTGTTTAAAAAAGTAGCATCCCTGCCCCCGCACCCGTCCCCGTCCCCAAGTTTCTTGGCAACTTAGGTATTCGACGAAGAAAAATTCTACAAAAAGTAAGAGTTGTAATTAGTCTATGTGTTGATATGATTGTTGTCATTAGTATTGAGAATGGAGTCTCCTCACACAACTAAAATAGAAATTGTGGGGTTCCTTGACCTTGGACCACATTTGAGACAAAAGCGATAAGTATGCGGAGTGAAAGTTATTATTTATGGCATAAATCTACAACAAATGGTATCACTTAAGAACTCAATTTGATTTCTATTTTAAATTTGAAGAGAATTCCTTCTTCACATGATAGAACCAATTTTACTTCTTTCCCATTCCTATGTAATCACACTCAATAAAGAATCTCAAGAATACACAGAAGAGATTTAACTTAGGATATAAGTACAGTTATACCCATATTATAAAGAGTCGCGAAAAATAAGAGATTTAACACAATTCTTATCACCATAGGGTAGAGAAAATATGACAAGACTGGGTTTCAATTTTTTCAAGACTGGCCTCATGAACCAAAAAGCAAAAAGTAAAATCATCTCTAGAATTATTTGCAAAAAAATTAGGAGGATATTATCTTCCAGCAGTATCCAGTAAGCAACCCATCACTTGCCCAAATCATATGGACAGATAAAAATAAGCAAAAAAATTGGATTCAAAAGAAACTGAGATGCCCAAAAATTGGGCGTATTTGCATTATAAGAACAAATATAGCAAGTTTTCTCTTCAAATTTTACAATAGAGCAAAAGTATCACCATGGAGAGAAAAGGTCCACCCAATTGTCTATGAGGACATTGTTGTGCAAATTGCTACTAAAGTTATTTCCTTCCACGGTGTGGGTGTCCTTCCATCAATATCTCTCTTTCCTACAATGGCTAAATTAGGAAGCACACTGGCACACACAAAGAGGATAAGTGACACCAAACATTTCAATTAGGTGATTATATGTGTTGTATATCCCTCTCACCCAAGTGAAAGAAACAACCATTAAGGAAACCATTTTATTGATGACATAATAGGTCTGTAATTTCTAGAAAAAGTGATGTTCTTAATGAATTCTAGCTACAATTTTCACTATACAGGAAAAACAATATGCAACTATCGCCCAAATGATAATAAAAAGAAATGCCAATAACAACATTAATCACAAACAATATTCAAAAAGCATATGCAAACATCTTGTCATAGCTATAGATTTACAAATTAATGTGATGCTTACCTAAGTTAAAAGAATCGACAACGAAGGATTTCAACGCTGAATGTGGAAATAGGTTCGATGAGTTATTAAAACGACCATCAGTAAAGAAAGCTTAGTAAGTGCTATCAGTAGAGAGAAATGAGTAGAGACCCGAGTTGTCCATGTAAATTTTAGGGAGGGTGTTTCCATGCAGGGCCATGATAGTTGTGAAAATTAGTGACGATGAACTAAATCAATTTATTTTACCTTCGATTGATAGGTGTCCTGTTGAAGTTTCTGTCAATTTCAAAATCATCCACATACCCTCACTCTCCATGAAACCGTAGTGTTTCTATTTTGAAGCATCCTCCTCATAAGCATTACCAAGCTCTTGATTGCTTCTAGAATGGACGATGTATATGGAAATCCATTACTTAATTCTCCAAAAAACCTATTCCTATGTAACGATTGAGTGGATTATGTAATTTGGCCATACCTTGATTCTTTGGAATAGAATATTCTTTAGAATAGTATATGATGGCATATTTCCAGAAGAAAAAAAATAGAAATCCATTCCTTGATGCTTGGTTTAGCAATTGATTAATTTATTCAGTTGATTACTTCTAATATGGATGATACATATGCAAATCCATTCCTTAATGCATGGTTTATGAAATGGTATATGAATGACACATACATACAATCCTTTACTTGTTGCACAAGTAATGAGAGACTTGGTGAAAGTGTTACCAATGAGAAATTAGGGTAAGCATTTAGTACATGAGACATATACGACAAGTAAGCATTTACCCTGGTTAGGAATATCACTCAAGGAAACATACATGACTTAAGTATGTGTATTTTTATTTTTGTTTTCACAACAAAAATTAATAGTTGTCAATGATAAAATTAGTCATATCAAGCCATTTTATCTAATAACAAGTTAACAAGTATGTAAAAGCTATTTAAAAAAAACATTTAAATCACAATTTAGAGATTTAATTTTATTCATCTTTAAAAACAAAGAATATATTGATATGGATTCATAGAAACAAGAGCCACAAATGACAATGTCCATGACATGCCAACAAAAGATGCTAGCCAATAGTGGATAGCAGCGGGCATCAGTGAATTGGAAAGCTAGTTAGTAGCAATATTCCATTGCAAGAACATGGAACCCCAAAATATTATTGACAATAGCGAAATGTTGAGAAAACCAGTTGCATTGGAGTCAGATTTCAAGTACTAGCAAGAAGTTGTTAGATTATTGCCATGGAATATCTTACAGTAGGCTAGAACAATGGAATGCTAAATCAATGCTACTTGCAAGCAATTCTATAAATATTTATATAATTGGGAGAGTGTTGGAAATGTTATATTCTTTGCATGTAAATTGACTAGCAAAGTCTTTAGTTGATCAGTATATGTCAGCTAGAGTCAAAGGCCTATACACGGTGGAAGTCTAATTGAATCTATGATAGAAATAGTTTTTTGGTCGAAGGAAAACGATTGGTCAATGGGAAGTCTAAGGAAAGACTACAAGCTCGATGAGAAATTGACTAAGGTTGACCCACTCAAGTCGATTGTAACATAATAACTGAAAGTGGTTAGGAAGTTATGGATTTCCATTAATGAGTAGTTGGTTTTATTGCATCTATAAATAAGATGTCATTGCTATGCAAATAACAGTGTGATTTAATGAATTGTGATTTGACGTCTAGAAAATTACGGTTGTAAACACTAGTTGAAGATTTGATTAATATACGAGTGGTAAGCTCATTGGTTTGTTGACTTTCCCCTAGTAGAGGGGTTTATAGGGTAATTTATATGTATTGTCTTGATGTGTTGTGTGTCATTTATTTATTTCTAATTGTGTTTAACTACATGAATCAAATTGCAAGCCTACTGTAAATTGGTATCAGAACCAATAGTTGGTACCATATCTATATTTGGTTGCAAGGGGTCTCCTTTGTTGCTGAGGGTTTGGATTTGTCTTAGATCTAATGAATACCTATTTCAGTTGGAGTTTCTAGAAACATTGATTTATAGTTAGAATGTCTAACATGTCGACGATAGAAATTCAAAAGTTTAATGGGAATAATTTTGAGATTTGGAAGCTTAAAATTTAAGGTCCCCTTGTGGATCAAGAATAATGGGTGTAGTCAACCCAAGAAATTCTATGATGGTGTGTCGAAAAAATATTGTCAAAAAATCAACAAGAAGGAAAGGATTACAATCCAACTTTGTTTAGGAGTTTGTGTATTGTCGAATATCTCATAAGAAGACATTGCAAGAAGCTATGGGAAAAATTGGGGAACTTGTATTAGTCCAAGTCTATGGTTAAGAAGTTATACCCACTGAGGATGAGTGAATGTGACTCGGTTACAAATCACCTGAATGAATTCAAAACTATGATCAATCTCTTGTTGTACATAGATATTAAGATCACTAAGGAGGAAAAATGTATTAGTTTATTGTGTTCTTTGCCAAATTCCTGGGATAGTGTGATCGTGGATATTGGAAGCAATAATAACACATTAAATATTGACGATGTTGTCACATATCCGTTGCCATAATATATGAGATGAAATAACATGGAAGGTTTGACCCACAATGCCTTAACAGTAAGAGGTTGAATCGTAGATAAAAGAAAAGGTAAAACCACATATTGCTAATGTGGAAAACTTGAGCATTATAGATGAAAATGTAAGTCAAGGGAAATTAATAAAAACAAAGGGTTTGAGGAAGCACACTGTAATGAGGGTAACCCTTCATAAGAAGAGAAATGTGATGTGTATTTGGCCTCCAAAAGTACACAGTCAGATCGTGACCCTTGGTTGATCGACTTCAGTGCCTCATATCATATGACACCACAAAGAGAATGGTTCTATGAATATTAGAAGTTCGATGATGGTGATGTCCTTCTAAGAGATGATTCATTGACCAAGATAGCCAGGAGAGGTAAAGTTTGACTGAAACTTAAAGATGAAAGAACAAGATTACTTACAGGAGTGTTTCATATGCCAAGTTTGGATCGAAACCTAATCTTTGTTAGTAATATGGGGAAAATTTCACAACTACCTGGGAATTAAAGTGACACAAAACCATAAGTACATATTCATATCCTAGAAGAAATACATTGGAGAATTGTTGAACATGTACACCATTATAAAATGTAATCCTCTCTCCACTCCAATGGAATAGAATGAAGCTCGCATCAAATGAATGGAATGAATTTGAGGATGCAACCAAGTATAGACATCTTATGGGAATCCTCATCTACCTTACCACCACTAGACTAAATATTTCATTTGTTGTTGGGATCGTTTCTAGGTTCATGCAAAAAAATTATGAAATAGATTGGTTTGCTACCAAAAGAGTTATAAGATACTTGAAGGGGACTCAAGACTTTGGAATCAAATATTCTAACGTGAATACTTCAAACTTTTTGGGTACTCTAATTCAAACTTTGATGATGACAAATGGAGTGTATACTTCAAGCTACCTCATGAGCCTTGGATCAACAACTATCTCATGGATATCATGCAAATAATTAGTTCTAGTATATTCAACTATAGAGGAAGAATATGTGGATGCTACCGAAGCAACAAAAGAAATTGTGTGGCTTGGGAAAATACTTAAATATTTTAAAGAGAAACGAAAAAAGGTTGACGTAAAACTTCGTAAATTAAAAATATATTAACTAATTTCTCACTTTACCATTAACATTTTTAGTCCTTAGCAAGGCAGGGCTTTATTTTCGATGGGAAGCCAAAGTATTTTTTTTTCTTTGTATTACTTCTTAATTTTTTAATAATGTTTTTAAAAAATAGTTTATTAAACTAAATCTTTTGAAAATTGAAAATATATATTTTATTTTTTTGAAAAAAAAACATTTTTTTATTGGTAAGTATAGTCAGGATTTGACATAAGCCTTTGTTGGATACTTTTTAATTTTTAAAAATTAAAATTAATTTAAAAATAAAGAATTAGAAAATTTTACGTCTGGACACTTTGATTGATAGAATGTAAGACACAGGATTATGCGAAGCATTAATACACCAATAGTTGTCTTAAATTCTTTGAAGCGCAAATCCCAACCAATGAATCACAAAAAACATGATATCTCCAACCATAACCAGTCTTGTGTTTATAAGGTAGTTAGATTATAGATAGTCACCTTATATCTGAACTATCATGTGGAGACCCACAATTGGTATTTTACAACTTTAACAATGAGTAGTCTTTGCTAATAGACCAATACATGTTTCATTCAAGAGGTTGAAGTTCAAGGGAAGAGATTATGGGTACTCCACCTCTACTTCCACTACCAAAGAATATGCTCGTGGTGTTGAATTTAGCCCTGAAAATTAATTCCTTCACCATGGGTATGCTTTCATCATTCATTGAAATAATATCCTGAACATCAACATCTAACAACATAACAAAATCTGGAGGCAAATTAATATTATCTTAGTTTGCAAAGAGAAAATGTAATCGAACTAGAGTAAATTAGTCAATTAAATAATTTAGATAATATTTTGTTAATTATATATCGACATTAGAAGGACACACCTCTCAAATGTGTCTCTTCATTTGCATTTATTGTGAATATTTTCTTGTAAAATCAACATTCAATAATAAATATATATCAGTTTTGGAAAATCCATTCCAAGTTGGTATCAGAGCTCAACGATCTTCTCAACATCTTCTACACCCTACCATTTAAATTAATAGGACTTGACCATATGGTCAAGTCCTTCATTACAAATTAACATTGTGTTTGCATTCTTGACTTTTGATTACGGGCTCAATGAGCTAGTGTTGATTTATACATAAGAGACAATTATGATGTACCTTTGTAGTGTATTTTATTATGAAAGAATTCTATTTGTTGTTGAAAGATAGCAAAAGAGCGGCCATTCAATGCACATCCTCCCCTTGGAATCAGTCCCTAAAATCTAACTAACCAATGTTGTAAAACATTTATATTAATCTTACTTAAGACCTTTGCCAAAGCAATTGCTCTTTCTCTTTCTTGCAAAAGCATGTGGCAATGTTGGGGACATCGCCACCTTGTGGCTCTTGTTGATCTATTATGTTGACATTTTGTATTGTTTTGCAATTACATTTCCTTCAATAGTCAAGTTCCTATTGGATTAGCATATTGAAAAGTATCTCAAGTAAGTGTATTTATCGTTTCAGGTTACATCGTTATTGGCTTATAGATGATAAGAGTTATAAATTGTTGTACATAGTTTTTATGGTGTACTATATAATTGTTGTAAATTGTTGGAATAGCATAGCTTCCTCAAGACTCTAAACATCTTCTTGGTAGTCATCTTTTCAGAGATATGAGGAGACAAATGGTCCTTCACTGAATCTACCAGAATTTTCCTTGCCCTAGAATCATTATTTTTCCACTGAGCCTTCTCAACTTCCTCTTATGGTTTTGGAACATTCTCATTCGTGACCTTTAAGAGATCATTTTATTCTAGGATAAGCAAAACCCTAGACTTCAATGAGCTGAAACTGGAATTCCAATCAGTCCTATCTTCAACCTTCATCCCAATCATCTTAACTGCAAAAGTGGACCAAAAACCCTAGCAAGAGCTAGGCCATAGATGAAGTATAGAGGCTTGAAAAACTGAAACCAAAAACGAATGCACCCTACTAAGGCGAGTTGGAGCAAAGTAAAATTGCTCCAAATATGAGGACATAACACCAGGAATGTGGAAGCCCTGGGTCTTAACCTCAACAATATTAAGTTAAAAATTGAAATTTCTCTGATCAAAATTGGGCAAGATGCACCCTAGGAGGGAGAGTTGCTCTATGCTCCTTTCAAGATGATATGAGGTGGGAAACACCCCAAAACATGGCGCCCTAGATTTCAACAATGAATTTTTCTAGCACCACTCTGATACCATGTTAGAATTTGATAGCTACAAAACCAGGATTACTAGAAGAATGTCAAAGCACAAAAAAATATGTGGAGCTCGTTTAACCACGATGATCCAAGATCATCTCCCAATCATAGAAAAATAATGTCACCCCCGAACTCGCCCTTCCAACAAAAGTAAATCATTCAAAGATAGAAGTACATCCAAATCGTAGTAGCCCAAACCCAAAAGAAGATAAAGAGAAACCTCTCCAAAGTGGAGAACCCCCAAAAAATAGTCTCCTAGTAGCAACAACAAACTTTCTCTTACTAGGGCGAACTTGCATTTTTTTGTCCAAATGAGGGGTCCCTTCTATTTATACAATTTTTTGGGTGATTTTTTACTAGGGTGGACTTGTCAACCAATAATAAATATACCTTTTACTATAATTTATTTCTGGGACGACTTGTCTTATTTCACAAAAAAGTTATTTTATTTTATTGTTTCTTGGACCAACTTGTGAGATAATGTCTCACACAACTACTACACCAACATATTTTCTTCTAATCAATACAATACACATATTCCATGTATTATGCTTGTTAATAATAATTTGTGCTTTGCATTTATGGTGTCCTTTTCTTGTGAATTCTTGTGAATTAACTGTTTGACACCAAACACCCCTTAGTGGTGTAATTATATTGCATATGTAATGCATTATATTATCATTGTAGTGAAAACAAAAGGAATACAACATTTTTTAAATCTCTTTAAGATCATGATTGTTGCTTGGCACCAATGAAAGGTGTAATTAGATGTTTGTACAGTACATAATATCGAAATGATAGATAAGATGAGTAAGATCCAAGACACTATTAGTATATTCTAATTGGAGGGCAGCCTTGTTTCAACAATCAGCCTTAACACATAGGTTTTTATACTAGCATTTGCCCCAAAAAGGTGCAATAATATGCCGATAGGTTATTGTTGGAGGTGAAATGACTTAAAAAAAAAAGGAACTAAAACTAAGAAAATGCATAATTTTTTCATTCCTCCTCTTCCTACTTGTATCTAGTTTCGTGTTACTTGTATCTATTAATATTGCTCGTCAACTTTTTTGGTTCAAAATCATTATCTTCAACATTTTAGTTATAATTTCTATAAAGAATTTATTAATATTTTTACATGTTTGGCGATTCTCACTAGATTTATGAATTAATGGTTCTTGTTTATATGATTAATAAAATGGATGATGACATGTAAATAAATCTAAGTGAAGGTTTATGGGGAATAACATATAAATAAATACAAGTGAAGGTTTATGGAGAAATTAAAATGTTGTGTTGATCTTTCATTCTATTGAACCACATACCTTTCTAGTGGCTATTATGATAGACCTATTGGGGATGCTATATCCAAGAATAGCTCAAAATGATAGTCTATCCCTTTCTTAGAGAACCTTACATGATATTTCTACATTACATGGCACTATCTTGAGATAATTTAATAATTCATCCATGACCCTTATAATTATAATCCCACTAAGAACGCTTGCAATTACTATCTCCACTTCAATTTTTTTGCTTTGTTTTTGGCTACTATCTTCACTGCGAATTTTTTGTTTTGTTTTTCGTTTATGAGCAATAATGGTGTGGTGACAGTTGGGGATATGGGATCTAGCGAGCATTGCAAGTTTTGAAAGGTAATGTGCAGTACGAGGCATTATAAAAATTTTATACAATTTTTTGGGTGCATCTATACCAATGGCATACATGACTTTTACCCAACCAAATTATATATTTTGTCCATGTCTCTCCATGTCATGATTGCCTTGCCCTAAATTAGACCACAAAAAATTCAAGAATTGAACCTTGTATGCTTTAAATCTTTAT
This sequence comes from Pseudotsuga menziesii, assembly GCA_001517045.1. Lineage (NCBI taxonomy): Eukaryota > Viridiplantae > Streptophyta > Pinopsida > Pinales > Pinaceae > Pseudotsuga > Pseudotsuga menziesii. The sequence continues at coordinate 20,910 of LPNX010625566.1, read as the reverse complement.
GGCCTTGTTATTTTTATTTGTGTTGCATTATCATGTGTGTTTTATTATGCCCTATTAAAGGATCATTGGATCTTAAATTAGTGGTGAACTAGTGAGAAATTTCATCTCAATTTATGATTATATCTTTGTAAAATTAAATTATTTATCTAAAATCATCTATAGGCTCACTACATGGGACTATCAACTCTTAGACTCTATTAATATTTAATTCTGAAATGATTTTATGCAAGCATCCCATACGATCATAGATCCCTCATCTTGACAATTATAACTCTCTCCAAACATAGGTTCCCAAAAATCCAATAGCGTGTCTTAGATTATAATGAAGTTGAATGAATGTATACAAATAATAAACCAACTTACATAAAGCACATGATAGATTTCTTGCAATTTTCCAATGACCATTTGTTAACAAAGCTAGAGAATTTCATGAATATGGACAATGTCTGCTACAACTTGCACGACATTATAACATTATAAAAATAGTATAGATTACAATAAAATGACATTGTTTTCTCATATTGAAAGGGCATTATAAGGGCATATTTCTTCAATACATTAGAGAATAAAATAATAAATTTAAAAAACTTTAATTGTTGAGATTCATGTGAGCATTTTGATGGAAATGTTGTTATAATGAAATGAG
>LPNX010625566.1:4234-19540 GCA_001517045.1 Pseudotsuga menziesii | reverse complement strand
TTCATATGGGTTTAGTCAATCCTGGTTCATATGGGTTTAGTCAATCCTGGACAAATAATCACTTGCTAATAGAAATTCATTATAAATAATGATTTAGTCATTGATGTTTTTCTGGTCTGCTATACTATTTTACTATTCTCTTATGCTTCTTTCAAGGATCGGACTTGGAATCAAGGATAGGAGTTGTGTTCTATTGGGCATGGGTAGGAAGCCTGTGAAGGACAAGGGTAGGTGTCACCAAAAACCTCATTCCAAACTGTATATCACTCTACCTCATACCAGAGTTCTTCCATAACTAACAGCGGCAACAAAAGGCTCACCACATGACGCTTCCCCTTGGTTTCTTCCACAAGTGTAAATGAGAATTTCACAAAATTGTAACGCATGCATCAAATATGTTTGATCTACAACGATGAATAAGCTACAGTCAGTCTATATCACAATTAAAGCATGGAAGAGTGCAAAATAAACGAATAGAAAGTGGGAAAAATTCACAACTTACGACTGTCACCAATGAAATCTGCAGATACCGACTAACCAATATGATAAATGACAAAATCTGTAGATACCGACTAACCAATATGATATATGACAAAATTTGTAGATACAGACTAACCAATATGATAAATGACAAGGTGTAATGGACCAACTGTCCACTATGTCATCTACGACATTAAAGAGTACTGGTTCAACAATCATTTAAAATTTGCAGGTGTACAGGCCCAATACTAATCCTCACCAAAAACTTATAACGATTTCGAAGATTCGTATACAGGTTCGACGCCAAAGGTAAAACTTCAAAACCCAAAGGTAAAGGTTTTATAATTAAAATTAATATCTCAAAGCTCTCAAGAGGTTTATTAAATCTTGTATTTAACAAGCTTAAAACTATAATATATGAAGCTTGTACGAGGAAAGCATACATTTGGAACTTTTCCTTTAAAATACATATTATTTAAAAAGTCCATACAATCATAATAAACTATAAAACCCTTGGTAAAACTGAAGGGTAGCATTCTGAGAGTTAGATTTCATAAAACCCTTGGTAAAACCGAACGGTTAAATATATATCAGTAAACAAAATACAAAGAAAACCATGGATATGGCAAATCCTTGAGATAATACCTAATCTCCTATTACAAAAAACCTGCAAATCAAATTATATAATACTTTTACAATGCCCGAGGGTTAAACCCTACATGTGTACCATAGCATAATTCTTGTACCATAGCATAATTCACTACGAATAGAAAATTTATGGCAGGATAACTCGAATGAAAAGGAGCATTAGTTCAACTTACATAATATAGCCTAAACTCCCTTATTGATTTTAAATCCAAAAATCCATTTGATAAGCTATGCTACGAGAGTGTTATTGAAGAAAATGTAAGAACATGCCTATGCCATAAATCAGATGACGATAAAGGGACACAATAATCAGAGTGAACATCATATGACATTAAATCAACAAAATTCGAAGTTAATAATTTATTCTTAGATATGAGAAAAAAGAAAACTTCAAAACCACTATCCAAGGGAAGAGGTTTTACCAAGTATCTATACAATTTATACTCTTGTGCAAGGTATACTCATATGTAATCCCCCTATGCAAGGTATACTACCCTAGACGTCCAAATAACACTGTCGAACTTGGAGGTTCCAGCTTCACAATTTTGGCGAAAATCAAAGTCAAATCCTCTCTGAACTAATTATGTGCAAGGTATACTCCTCAGGTCTCTAGGATCAAAATATTGAAGTTTCCAGGATGTTCCTCCATCCTCGAATTCCTTGGGGAACAAGCAAAATTAGTTTTGCTATAAACTGTCAACAAGGTTGAAGCCTTTTTCCAATCTAAAGTACTGAACAAATATGACAAATGGAAAGCCCTCATGGACCAACTATCCACCATCTCATCCATCACATTAAAGAGTACAATCAATTCAAATCTGCGGTTGTAAATGGGCACATGGATACCAGCGATCAAAATTGAACATGCCACGACCAATCAAAGCCCTCTCAACACGTCCCAAAAGTGTTAAAAAAAATTTGCATGTCAAAAAAATGATGATTTTTAATTTTGAAATTTTACAAAACAAATGTAATAATTATATTGAAATTTCATTAGAAGTGTTCATTTTTAAAATATATTTCAAATATTTTTAATTGTATTGTTAGGAATCCGGATGGAGCACCAAAGTCCAACTTCCAAGTAGCAGCTTGCAGGTTAGCTGGCAGTAGCCCATAACCCATTCTCGAATCTCCAAACTCCGTCTCGTCCGAGCCTCGAAGAATGACAGACTTAATACCTTCTTAACTCCGCATTTAATCTCATTCAGCCGCCCACTACAGTTGCCCACTACCCAGTGTACACGTAACACGCAACGCGCTCCAGAGTCTAACCTCTAAGGCTCTCACAATTAAACAATAATATGTCTGTCGACGACCGCCCCGATTAACATAATAACTATTAACAACATTAAAGAGTTCGTATAATAATCGTATTAAACAATTTAAGGAGATCTGAAGAAGGACATAAAAGAAAAAAGAAACGTCCAAGTCTCTTTGTTTTTATTCAAAGAGCATTGAAATTTGACACAATCGCGCACTGAACGATATTTTATACTAACCAGTAACCAATAAGCATATCGCTCTCTGTCTCGAGTCCCACCGTCCACGTCCAAGATAGTTGTATGATGTATCGCCTTTCTTTCTTTATGCGAACTCTCTGAGTCCCCAACAATTAAGACCATATCATTCAGGTTACAGGTAGGGTCTCTGTAACTGGTAAAAGGGGAAACCTTGGTAAACTTCTGGTTCGTCAACCTCCCTACCAACGCTGCTAGCACAAAAGAACTGGTGGCATTTGAAGAAACTCCAAATTGCAGTTCCAATTTCAGATAATATATCAGATGCACGCGACAAGACTCACAATTTTGGAGGTGTGGTAACTTGGCCAAAGAAAACCTTATTGTATTTATTTTTTTGAAGTTCACTATAATCAATTTTGTGACCAATTTTGTTAAGATTCAGATGTTAATCAAGTTTTTTTCTATGAATTCAAGTTGCAGGGTGGCCAAGCTTGTGTCGTTGATTTTTAAACTAGACTTTGCTATAAATCAAGGAGGATAAACAAGCTTTTTTTTACGAGTCCTAATTGAATCTGGTAAGTTAAAATCTGCCTCATCCGGGAAGTTACTAAAAGATAACATCATTTTGCTTTCAAGTTTGTAACTGTAATGGTTCATATTGCCATCTAAGGTTTTTAATATTGACTTCTATATATAATGTTATGCAACCTATACCATTGCCTGGATGGCTAGTGCTGGGTGGGTGGTTGGGCCAGTGAAATTTTCATAGTTTTTTTAGTTCTATGTTAATGTTCGAGATCGCTGCCCAGTGGTGATTCACCTGAATAAAATACCCTAGTAAAATAGGGGACCTCTTTTAGAGAGCTCCCCTTCTTGGAGACGTTGCGCCTTCGTTCTATCATGTATAGCCTCACCTCCCTTCTCTTGTATTCATATTCACATGTTTGTTCCACTGAATATGATTGCTTATGATAGTCTCTGCTTTGGTTTCATTCCTTCTGCTGGTTATGTAATGCTTTTTTCACTAGTTCCCAAACTGGTTATCTGAAAATCTGACAGAGGGAGGCATTCTTTTGGGCTTTTCAAGTATTTTTTCTATATATAGATAGGTTCAACACATTGACCGTGATGTTGTTATGTAATGACTAACTGGTGTGAAAAATAACGGTGCATTCTTTGGACCTGGTTATGATACAATGGATGTTACTAGTTAGAGCTGGAATGGATGTTAGGGTTGGGTATTTATTTATTTGTTATTTTTTTAGAACATGTAAATTGTCATTCATTTTCATTTCTGCTGTATGATTGAAGATTAGTTGTAAGAGGTCTGGGGTTTCCTTTGTATATGGATGAAGTAGCCAAATTGAGGAAAAGGATTAAAAACACCCATTTGAAAAGTAATATTTTTCTTAACATTTTTTTTAATGAAGTGTATCATTAATTTATCATTTTCAATTGAAAAGCAAAATTTTATAAAGAATTTAATGCTCCAAGTGTGCATGAATATCTACATTTCAAATTTAAATTAAGGCTAACCCTTCAAATTTGATCACTGATGGATACACGCAGTAGGTGCAGATTGGGTTGAGGGAAGGGGAAGTTCATCAAGTATAGCCTGATGCAATGGAACATGGAGTCATGCGACAGGAGCAGGTGCAATAAACGTCTCGTCTTTTTGGAGGGAAAAATGTGGAACACATAATAAACAACATTGTTTTACGTGTCATGTTTTAATTTGACCAATGGACGACCAAAAATTTGACCAATGGGCGATGAAAAGATGTACAGGTTTCTCAAAACCGACCTCGGAGAAAGAACGCCTTCGACGTAAAAATAAGTTTCTTAATTATACGAGCAAAAACTTTAGAAAAGGAATCATACACACTCTAAAACTCAAAGGAAAGGTAAGAAAGATTGAACCAGCCATTATTATGAGGAAAGATTGAACCAACCATTTATTAATTTGCATATGACAAAGTGCGAACTGAGAGAAGAGATGGTTATGATGCAGAACAAGAACTGGGGCAGCAGTGACACCTTAAATCATCTTTCACGTGGTTATTTAGTGCAACCATTTTTTTGTATTCAAGGCCAATGAATCCTGGCATCATATAATCTGCAAGATTTCTTGACTCAAAGCTGACGAAGCTCAAAGATTGAGCATAACTCAATGTTTCAAGGCCCTGTATTCTCGCCGTGGCTTGGAAAGTTTGCACTTGTTGTTTATGAATTGGTCTAGCCACATATAATTTCACTCATAGTGATCCTAAACAAGTAGTCTAATAGATCCTAACCATGCCTCGACTTCCTACTGTAAGATCTAGTTGTGGATCGAAAGCCTTCACTGGCATTTTAGTCCCCTTTGAATGAAAATCAGACTTTGTTAGAATTGAATTATTGGTTTAGTGGTAATTTGGAGCAGTTGTTGTGAGAATAACCCAAGATGTAAAACATGTGGACATGCTCCTTCCCTATATGAAGTTTGTCAGATGTGGCAAATGATTATATTGAATTTTTATTTTTCACAAGGAAGGACAACTTTATATTATGATAACGCTGCGTCGGAAATAAATAGCTGAAACAGACCTTACAAAGAGAGATTCCGCAGTATGCATCCCAAAAACAGCTCGAGTACATGCTAAACAACACAGAAACATAACCAAGTCCAACAAATAACCATCACCAAAAGCAGTAGCCAGAAAGACTTTACACTTCCCACCCAAAACAGGTGTTCAACAGTCCAAAAAATAACCAAGGAGTCATAAAAACCATCATGGAGAGTCCAGAAAGAGATAACTCGAGCCAAAATACCATCCATCCTCGACCAACAAACATAACATCTATCAAGAGCACCCAAAACAAGGATCAATAGTCTCATGTACATGACAGAGATCCATCAGCAATGATGTACATGACAGAGATCCATCAGCAATGATCACCCCAGAGATTAACTCCTGCCACCCAATCACTCCCGGAGGCATATCAATCCCACATTTGGACAGTCTGCCCACCTAGGAGTTGAATTCACGGTGAATATGATGACATGGCAGAGGAGAGAGAAGATCTAGCAAAGAACAGACACGAGCCAACCAAGGGTGAAGAACTAGCGACTAGAGATGTTGACGGTCCATGGCCCAGTCAATGATCGCACAAGAATCACCTAAGATCAGCTTCAACCCAATATTTTGAACATTCGGAAAAAACATGAGACCCCAGAGCGCTAATAGTTCTGCACGAGTGTTAGTACCTCTGTCGGCGTTCATACATAGATAAAACAGGTGATTTGCATATTCCAGTTTGATGACCATGCCCGCACCACAGCATCCGTGTTGTTCAGGCCCATCAAAACAACCAATACAATCATCCACTGCCAACGTAGGGAAAACAATATGTCGGATGAGAATGCTTAACAGGTAAATACCCAGGACAACAAGGCAAGATTTTAAATAAAATGTGTGCCATATCAATAGGCTTCCCTTGAAAAATAAGAGAATTTCGCATATGCCAAACTTCCCAGAAACATACCAGACCCATCTCAAGGGAAATATCCATATGATCATGAATTTGGAGAAAGAACCCCAAGAAATGATATGCCCTCCAAGACCATTGAACCAAAAACATATCACACAAATGCATCCATAGGCATTGAAACCAAGGGCAGGAAAAAAAGATACGTTCCACAGACTCCGGAGAACAATTACAAAAGGAACATCTGCTAGGTCCTTGGAAACCCCAATGCTGGAGAGAGTCCCACGTAAGGATTTTCTTGTTCAAAACGAGCAATGAGAAGCATTTCACCTTAAGTGGGATATGCAACTTCCAAAGAATAGGATGCCACCACTCCGACTGGGTGTTGTGCATAGAGCTTAAAAGAGAATCGTAAGCCAAACACGCTGAAACAGACCCATCAACTTTGTTGCCGGCCCAAACTAAAGAGTGCTATATCATTGAATATAGTGCCCGCCTCTAATAGGCTAGAAATAAAAGAGTTCCACTCTAAAGCAATCGAACCAGACAGGCCCAAAGAAATGGCAGACAACCACACTAATGGTGCATCCCCACCAATCGACATAGGCTGCCTAAGAACAGTGATATTATTAGACCGAAGACTATGCAAGGGATTACAAGAGAACTGCCAATTTGTAATCCCCACAATCGAAGAGGAACCCAGCAAGATATCGGTGCCCCTGCCAACACGCCAACACAGATCCCGGATGATGACTGGAAGTGGTGAACACAAACTACGCCAGATCATCGAGGCACTGCAAGAAGACCCATGAGAATTGAACAGCCATAAATCGACAGGTAGACGCTTCAAATAGTTGGACTTTAAGATCAAACACCAAAGGTTAGTCTTCATCATGCCACCCCAAAGACTCTTCGCACAAAGAGCAGTATTAAATAAGCCCAAATGCTTAATGCCCCAGCCCCCCCTAAGCTTGGGCATAGATAAAACCTTCCAATCAGCGAAGTGAAATTTAGAAACATCTTGAGAGCCCCGCCACATAAATCGAAAAAACAATCCGCGAAGCTGGTCCAAAATGCACAGAGGATTTCAGAATAAGCCAAACCAATAAATTGGCAGAGATTGTAAAACCGAGGAGACCAGGGTCAAGTGACTCCCCAAAGATAGCCATTTTGAAGACCAACGATTAATACGGAACTGGGCTTTCTTAACCAACTAGTCCCAGTTAGCCTCGCAATAGGCATTAGGACGAAGCAAGAAACCAAGATACATAAAGCCCTCCTCCAGATGCTTACACTGAATAGAAAAAAGAGCTTTGATATCAAGGATAGTCTGACAATCCACCCCAAAGTGCCGAAAACATGATTTGCCAAGATTGAAGAGATCAGTCAACCTTTTAATGAATAACCATTCTTTGAAAGAACCATCGCCAAAGATAATGATGTCATCTGAGTGACAAAAATAGCACCCGATACCTTCACCCCCTTAATATCCTTTGATAACAAAGTGTGACTAAGGAGTAAGCTCAGCCCTTCAATAATGAGAAGGAAAAGATAAGGAGACAAGGGGCAGCCTTGGGGAATGCCTCAAGAACCCTTGAAGTAAGAGGTAGGGGAACCATTAACCAAAATAGCAAACGAGGCAGAAGTTACACAAGACATAATCCAAAGGGAGGTGCTATGAGGGATGCCAATCTGAAGGAGAACCGACTGCCAAAAAGAGCAATCCACCTTGTCATAGGCTTTCTCCAAATCTAGTTTGAGTACCATAGCAAAAAGTTTCTTCATCTTGCTTGAATGGATTGATTCTTGCACAATGCCAACCACATCAAGAATTTGCCGCTCGAGCAAGAAGGGCAAATTGTTCAGCAAAGATAGACCTACCCAGAGCACCTTTCAACCTCCCAACAATTATCTTGGAAATAAGATTATACAACAAATTACAAAGAGCAATGGGTCTATACTCAGCAAAGGAAGAGGATCTGTCCACCTTGGAAATGAGGGTGAGATAAGTAGTGTTGAGAGCATCAGGGACAATACCAGAGATACGGGAATCCTCCATGGCATCGACAATTTCAAGACCAAGCAAAGGCAAAAAGTGAAGATAAAATTCATAAGTCCAGCCATCAGGCCCAGGACTTTTGTCTTTGGCAAAGGCCTTAAGTGTAGATTCAACCTCCAACAGAGAAATGGGAGCTTCAAGAGACACAGTCCACCTCAGAGATCATGGACGGGTAGAGCTTTAGCACCTCCGATTGATCAGAAATACAAGCAGTTTTAGGATCCCGATAAAGACCAGAAAACTAAGATATGGCCCCCAACTTCATGGAATCCTGATCAGAGCACAGCTGTCCCGAATCATCCCAGAATTCCCAAATAGAATTGGAAAGTCGTCGACGATTAGCATATGAATGGAAATACTTTGAGTTCTCATCTCCAGAACGAAGCCAGATAGCACGACTCTACTGGCGAAGTGTCTCCTCCTTATGATCCAAAATACATTGTTTCTGATGAAACACTGATTTTAAATGGTCGGATCTTCCCATCCCAAAAAGGTAATCAACCCAGGCTGCTTCCAATCTGCAAATCTCTTTTTCAATGCACACAAGGGATTCGACTTTCAATTTTTTTACCTTAGTCTCCCAATCCCTAACAATTTGTCGAAGCTTTGATAACTTGTAAATCAAAGGATATAAAGGGGGCAAGTGAGATGGGACCTCCAACTGCAACTTTACCCAAGCCAACGAAACCAAAGAATTAAAACATTGTTGTATAACATTTGAATATTGTTTATATCATTTTCAGAAGAAAAAAAAATTATTGTATAACATGACAAGCTACCAATAAACCTTATTATAAAACATGGTGGGCATGCTCCTCCCCTATATAAAGTTTGTCAGATGTTGCTATTAATTATATTGAATAAGTTGAAATCGTTTTCAGACAAATTATTGTATAATTATTGTATAAGACTGACAAGCTACCAATAAACCTTATTATTCACTTAAATGTAGAGGGAGGGTAGTAGAGAGAGAGAGTTGAGCTTCTTTACCATTGTAAAACTAAGTTTCAAATGTTATTATCAGAATAATAATAAATTCAATTTGCAACAATGAATTATTGATTAATGAAGTTGCAGTGTTACATCAAACAAACAAGCCAGATGCCAACGCTATCACTTGTGAGATCAGTTTTAGAGTTCCATAATAAGAACAATACCATGTGATATGACCCCGTCAGAAGAATGGAGTTTGGAGGCAAAAACAATTCCACTTCAGCCCCCTAATAAAGGAGGAATTCAGCTTGTGGTCTTCAGGTATATCAGTTTCTTAAGGCCAGGTGCCTGACTTTGAAGATGATAACCTACTTTAAGGACGGATACTTCCTCAGCTTGTGGTCTTCAGGTATATCAGTTTCTTAAGGTCGGGTGCCTGCCTTTGAAGATGATAACCTGCTTCAAGGGCTGATACAAGCTTGCAAAATATATAGATTATTGTTAAAAATTGAGATCAATATTGATAAAGGTTAATATATAAATATAGCGGATGCAAAATGATAATAACATTATACTTCATGATACATGAGAAGTCGCTCGACAAGTGCGATCAACAACTTTTCCAAACAACATTTAATGATGAGAATGAAAATTACTCAACCATTTTTCAAAGTTCGTAATGTGGTGTGATTTATCCATACATGCAATCAAAATTCGTTGAAATACATGCAATCAAATGATAAAATGATAAAATTCGAGTCTTCATGGCCCTTCAAAAACGCTTTAACCTATCACAGGAGGGGCGATTCAGCCCTACATTTATCCATACATGATACATCTATTCATCCAAGGGAACTCGAGAACCCGAAAGGCATGAACAGACTGCACGACATAACACCTTACGGGCCTACGAGGTGTGAAGACAAACCAAGATACAATTAATTTTAGAAGTGTTATTATCGTGCCAATTATTAATTTGGGTTTGACTCCTATAAATAAGGACTTCAAATTTGACCACATACCCATGTAATAGAGAGAGCATAATTTTATATCCAAATAAATATATCAATAATGAGAATAGTGAATAAAATCCCAAAATGATAGAGAAAGAGCATAATTTTATATCCAAATAAATATAACAACAATGAGAATAGTGAATAAAATCCATATTTTAAAAACAAAAAAATCTTCTTTGGACTCTTCAATTGAGCCATAGATATGGTGTACATCACTACAATGCAAAACAAAATCTTTACGAAGGAAACAACATCAAAAAGAAGAAAGAAGAATACTAACTCTGGTAACTTTTTGGTTATAATCATTTTGACTGAAACACTCAATACACTTCTCCTTGTCAATGGTCAGCTTTCTACCTTTCCCTCCTTCCATGGTAAATATCCAGCAAAAGTGAGGAGAATTCAGCATTTGAGTTGACATATTTTTCCAAGAAACACTTTTCTGTCAAGGCAACAATCTTCCCAAAACTCACCCCTTTTTTCTGTGGCACTTGCACATGAATAGACTTCAATGCCTCCATTACTCTGTACCTAGGGTACATTCTTGTCTCGACGCTGTATGAAAATAGATTTGGATACTTAACAAGATCAACCAACTGAAGACCAACGATGTTCACCACGAAATCCACATTACGCTTCAATTTTTCCTCTCTGGAGCTGACAAGCTGCGGTTTCTTCCTCCATAAATCCGAAATTTGATTTTCAGAGAAACCTAAACTGCTCATACACTGCCGTTTCTTATTTAGGCGCTCTTTCCCTAGTTCAAGAATTGCACGCCAAGTAACTGCAAACATCTTTGAACCCTTCTTGAACCCCAAATCTTCGGCCAGTTTAAATGACCGTATAACTTTTTCCCCTGGAGCTGTGACCAAGCGAGGCTGCCTTACCAGTAATTCTGACAATGCTTCATCCTTAATGCCCAATTTTTGCAGAAGTGAGATTCCAGATCTAAGCTTATCTTCACTGTAAGTAAAAATGTCTGCACGGCAACAAATAAGTTTGGCCATATCGTCTTTCTTCATGAAAGTCCTGAGCAAGCTGAGCTTAGGCTTTACGTTTCTTTCAGCTCTACTAAAGAAAAAATGAGGGTTGGAAAGGACCACACGACGAATCTGTGCAGGGGTGGTCAAACCACAACCCTTTAACATCTCCAAAATTTCTTCCATATTCTGGATCGGTGATTTTGCACGAAGATGACTATTGCAATGTCTAAATGCTTTTGTAATTTCGGAGTCCGTTAGACCACATTTGGTGATGAAAAACTCCGTGGCGACGCCCCTGTCTGGAGCTGTGGACGGGTTCGATATTTCTGTGCAGAAATTGGCAAAAAAAATGCTGGGTTTTGCATAAAATGCAAGCGAGGGAAGCGTGGATATGCGATGGAAAGATAATGTTACTTCGTTGGTCATCAGCCGTTTCCATATTAACTGGATAGACATCATCTGCAGAGGACAGGGGAACAGTGGATAGCTGATGCTTGGAAGGCCGCAGGTTAGGGTTTTGCGATATGTGACAAATACAACGACATCAAGAGTCGTAACCTTGGCGTACTTCTTTAACCCTAACCCTAACCCTACGCTTTTAAAATGAGTTATGTGAAACGTATTTGGACCTTTACATAGAGAAACGTATTATGGTTCGTATTATTCAACATATTTTTTTTTTTTGGTTGAGCCTCGGCACCATTTGGGGAAGTGAAATTATCTTTCAACAAGTGGCTCCTACTTTAAACCTTTTTCCATGATATTTGAACCCAAAATTATGAGGAAGAAATTCACACAAACAAATTAAGCTAAATTTCATAAACCTTTTTCCATGATATTTGAACCCAAAATTATGAGGAAGAAATTCACACAAACAAATTGAGCTAAATTTCATAGGGAATAAACACTGCCGAAACATAAGACCCTTCTTATCAAAGAGACTCAAGACTCACTCTATCACTATTTAGGATATCCATGAAAGAGGCATATGAAGGGAAGGTAGAGTTCCATGAAAGAGGCATATGTTGGGAAGATATACTTGGGAAGGTTGGTTCGTATTATTCAACATAGTTTTTTTTTTTTTAACGATGCTTTCACCAAGTTTGTAAGAAGTTTAGTTGAGCCTCGGCACCATTTGGGGAAGTGAAATTATCTTTCAACAAGTGGCTCCTACTTTAAACCTTTTTCCATGATATTTGAACCCAAAATTATGACGAAGAAATTCACACAAACAAATTAAGCTATTTCATAAACCTTTTTCCATGATATTTGAACCCAAAATTATGAGGAAGAAATTCACACAAACAAATTGAGCTAAATTTCATAGGGAATAAACACTGCTCGAAACATAAGACCCTTCTTATCAAAGAGACTCAAGACTCACTCTATCACTATTTAGGATATCCATGAAAGAGGCATATGTTGGGAAGGTAGAGTTCACTAGTAAAAATGTTAAGGAAAAATTGTCTACCAACTAAAACCTTGGTGGAGTCCATAATACGTATATATTTATGGATATGCGTGAATGTAAATGTGAGTTAAATAATAAATTAATATAGAAGACATGAAGCTCTAATATTAGACAAAATAAGAACAAATTTGAGTTATAATTGATACTCTATAGAGTTGTAACATATTACCTTGCTTTATGAGCAAGTGCAAAATTGTTGGCTATCTTTAAATGCATGTAGGTCGAACACCTACTTAAGGCCCACAACTTCCTTCATTATGTACATTTGTTGGTTGAGGGGTTGCCCTGAAATAAATTCCCCCTCACTTGTAAGTAAAAGGAATAAGAATTCATTATTATTGATGTCTATTATTTCATTGTTGATTGTATGTTGGGGTCCTTATTCATGACTCACTTTTTATCAAGGTTCTTCCCTTTAGTCAAGCTAAATCTTTATCTCCAATCATAACCATATATATAGTAAGGATGGATTTCACTAAGAACTGATACCTTAATAGGATTATGAATAACCAAATAACATAAGGTTTAATATTAAGTTAAACTTAAGGGGTAGCAGGTGTTGGGGGGGTGCTCTTTGACCCCGAAGAACCACAAGAACTGAAGTATGCATGGGGACTAGGCATAGCTTTGAACAACCAAGCAAAAGATTTAGTTTTTTGGAAGGGAGTCGATCTAGTTATGGATACATGATACAAGAAGCTTACCATCATCGAGGATTTATAAATGCTTATTCACTAACTGGTTCGCAAAGCCCCCCCAAAGATTCCTACTTAAGGATACTAATAGCTAGAGTCCTCATAAGGAACGAGGGATTTGATTCTTTCCAAGCCTTTCATATAAAGCGAAAGCACAACAAGGAGGCGAATAAATAGGATAACCTTGCTTGTTGCTTAGCCGTGGACTTTACTAATTTGTGGGGGGGGGAGACCCATATGACCCACATCCCCTAAGTGCTAGCCTCACCTTTGATACCTTCACATTAAATTCAAAATGACAAGTGTGAAGAGGATTAATTACAATAACGCAAGGTGGCGGAGCGACTTCTTATTATCTTAAGGTGACTCATGCTTACGGTTGTTTCTTGTACCTCCCCAATTGAAGTACAGGTCATTCCATTCCTCCTTTGAAGGGTGTAGGAAATTTCCCAAAATGGAAACAACGAGGGGTGGTGAACATTTCATTTTCACTAAGCATGACCTACAGGCGAAAGAGGAGCATGAGTGTCTAAGGTTGATAAACGCCTAGTTCTTTGGAGAAAATTGTTGGTTGTGGGTGTCTTGGTTCGTGGTGTTGTTAAAGATGGAGTCATAATGGCCAACTCCATCTCTCATTCCATAATTTCTCCCCATTATCAAGAAAGGTGAATAGGAGAGCTGGAGGAAACAGTGGGATTCTTGCTAAGCAAATTGGATGGATGGAAACAAGATTTGGAAAGGAGGACTAAGTTAGAAATAAGGGAAGTCATTCAACGTCACAAGGTTTCTAGTGCCCAATTGGATCAGTTGAAGGACAAGAATTTCATGTTAGAGATGGAGGTCTATTGCTTATGAGGAAGAGGGTGAGAGAAAGGAGAGAAAATTAGGGAGCTTCAAGAGGAGTTTCGTTAGGTGAAAAAGGAATTGGCGCCTAAAGTGAGAAGAATGGAGCACAAGGTGACTTCTTCAGTGTGATCTCCGAAGATATATGAAGAGCCTAAGCGGGAAGAACCTTCGGTGAACAAGAATGAGGCCCAACTTATGCATCCATAGGCAAGCACCAACCAATCAAGTACAGCATGTCAGGTGTCAAGACATGGTCAAGACCTCCAGGTTTTTCTAATGACCATGTTTTTATCTAAATCATATTTTGCCAATGTCAATTTTGTAGTAAAAGCTTCATAAGGATCTATACTAGTCAAATAGTAGTAGTCAAGAAAAGAAATATGAAATCGTGGACAAAATCCAAAGATGTTAGAATTTTTGAATTTGGGTCGATGGAATTATCGTCCTCTTCATTTTGTACTCCTTCTAGCTAGATTGTTCGACTACAGCTTCTTTTCTACTACAAGTTAATATATTTCAATTAAAAAAATATTAAATTGAATTTAAAACATCCCACTTGAAAACATAAATAATGAAAAACACATATTAACAAGATTTAGCAGCAAAGCTGCATATTCCATGCCTTTAGGCAAGCCTAAAAGCTTAAGATGTGAAATATATTTTTTATCATGGTAATTAGGGCAAATCTATACAACTGTCACAATTCTAAAAATTAGTGGCATTGAAACATCTCTATTACGTAAATAAAAACATTTTAATGTCAAGAGAACAAAATAAATTTTATCGATATATCGTTAGATTAGGATAAATTTATAAAAAGAAACCCTAGAAGGGTTCGAAGCTAAATTAAATGAGCACCAGTGTATTAACATTGTGCTTCGTAGAAACCCAAATTGAGAATTGATAACTTAAAGAAATGGATGGTTTGACACCATGGAAGATTCGAGAAATACTTATTCATACATGAATATTTACCCAAATGCTTCTTTATTACTTGATAATGCAAGTATTTGAGTTCACAACAGCGTTGATAAGGAGAGTTTGTATTGGACGACACATTTTTGTTGATATTGAGCACACGAGCATTTTGGACAGAAGCAAAGGAGTGTTCATATCCAACACCGGAGAAAAGGAAAATAAGTGCACTACTCTCCGATTTCACATCTACATAATGAAAGTAATGACACTTGTTAGTTGCATAATTAAATTAGTTACACTAATACTTAAATTAAATTACTGATATTAAT
>LPNX010625500.1:1700837-1724468 GCA_001517045.1 Pseudotsuga menziesii | reverse complement strand
TTTGGTATGGGAATGATCCTTACTTTAGGATGGCATGTACATGAACCAAATTTACAGTCACCTGTCTTCATGTAGCACTGATTTTCTTGTTGACTAGGCATATCAACTTTCAAGAAACTTACTTACCCTCTGGGCACTGCTTGATGGCAATTGCAATGTTGGAGGCCATGTGCCATGGGATCTAGCTGGAAATTGTGAAAAGGTCCACTAGCTGTTTGGCTTTATTTGGGGCATGGACCTATAGATTAAACCATCTCCTATTGCTTGTTAACCTTCTGGAGATCAAACTGAGCCTACCTTCCCTTGCGACAAACGAAAAAAATCTAATTAAAAAATGCAATGATCTCTAAACAGTGTCCTCTCCAACAGAGACAGAAACCCATGGCAATGTATAAACCAAGGTGATTGCTCCAGGACCAAAAAATACAGATCAAGATGATAGTGGTATTAGCTGTTAGAATTTGGACAGCAGAGACTAGATATTCAAGTATCTCCAGATAGACTAGAAAATGCAATGTAACTAGATATTCAAGCACCCACTACTGATGGATAAGTTACAACAATTTTCTAGTCCAACCAGACTCCTAACACCTCATCCCACAAGTCACAAAAGCTATTAAAAATTGAGTTTTCTGGTTTTTTTTTTTTAAATTGAGTTTCCTGAGTCCCCAGTCCAGACCGGCCGGTTCGGCCAGTTTTGGCCGGTTTTGGCCGGTTCCGACCGGTTTCATACCCGGTCTGGATAAAAATCCGGTTTTTCAAAATTTTTTTGCTGACTGGACTGGCCAACCCTGTAAACCGGTCAGACCGGCTGGTTTTACCGGTTCCGATAACATTGTTACCCATCCTAGAACAAAAATGGGAAAGCATCTCAATGGACTTCATCACCGAATTACCCAAGGTACAAGGTAAAGATTGCATATATGTAGTAGTGGATAGACTCACTAAATTTTCTCATTTATTTTTTGTTCCATCCACGTATACATATGCCCAAGTGGATAAATGTTTTTAGAGAAGATTTCAAATTACATGGGTTGCCAAAAACTATTGTTAGTGATAGAGATAACAAGTTTACTAGTGCATTATGGCAAGAATTATTCAAACTGGCAGGAACAAATTTGGTCAAATAGAGAGAATCAACCAATTTCTAGAAGGATACTTGAGAAATTGTATGACAACATAGCAAAAAGCTTGGGTTAGATGGTTGCATTTGAGATAATTTTGCTACAATACAACTTATCACCTATTCATTGGAATGTTTCCTTTAAAGCATTGTATAGTTATGAAGCTCCTACTTTTGTTGACCATTTTTTTGGAGAATGTATAGCCCCTAAAGCTACAGATTGGATTCAAGGAAGCCAAGACATCCTGAAGGAACTTAAAGATAATTTACAAATAGCTCAAAATCAACAGAATTTATATGCAGATAGGCATAGAATAGAGTGTAGTTTCCAAGTGGATGATTTGGCATACTTAAGGTTGCAACCATACAAGAAGTCATCATTGAAGGTAAAGGAGGATGAAAAATTCAATCCATGGTTCTATGGACCCTATAAAATTTTGAGGAGACTTGGATAAGCAACGTATGAGTTGGAGCTTCCACGAGCAAGAAAGATGCACAATTTGTTCCATGTCTCATGTCTCAAGAAAAAAGTTGGCCAACGGGTGAAAGTATCAAAGAGTTCCTTTCTTTGGACAATGAAGGACAATTGGTCTTGGTTCCTAAAATAATTTTGCATGTAAGAGAAAGAAGGTTGATAAATAGGACCATTCGAGAGTACCTTGTTTAGTGAAAAGATCTACCAAGTGAATATGCTACATGGGAAGGTGAACAAATATTGTAGCACCTAGGTTTGCAAATGCTTGAGCACAGGAAATATTGGGTAGGGAGGACTGTATTGTCCCCTCGCTAAGTTCACTAAGGTCACTCAACTAACCTATCTGATTCCCATAGGTTAGGGTGGAAGTTAAATAGACTAGTACATTAAAATTGGCCTATAGTCACTATGGAGATTAAAATTAATTTAAGGAGGAGTAATGCGAGTCATAAACTGCAATGATAATGGAAAAAGAATTAATAAATGAGGTGGAAAAAATTCTACTTAGCGATAAAGGGTGCATAGGAGGATGATTGGGTCAAGGAAGAAGTGTAACCTCCATCCTAGATGGAAGGAATCTAATCATGGGGGAATCTCATGAAGTGTAACTCCTTGGGATAAAAATAGACTATGAAAGGTGCACTAATGGGAAAGTAACTCTAAAAGAATATTCTAAGGATGGATCAAGCCAAGAATATTAAAAAATGGCGCATGGGTGAAGTGTAACTCCTAAATAATCTATGACAATCCTATGACAGGTTCGATGCCGAATTATGGCATTGACAGGTCCTAAAATAGCTAAGGAGGGCGCATGAAGAAATATAGGGACTACACGGCATTTGAAACTCCCCCAAATCAAGGATATCACTCCCTAATTTGAATTTCCAAGGTTAGCTAAGGTCCAAGAGGTCAAAAATAACATTAAGATCAGGTAAAGTGTCATCAATACCAATTCTATCCATTAATTTAAAATTTTGTTATTTGTATTAAGAAAAAATTCTAGAATAAGAGGGAAAGGGGGAAAATGAGTTCATAGAAAGGATGCAGGAACCTTGGGAGAGAAATTTTGGTCATTTTAATTTTGAATTGGAGATCCATAGTGCTTCTTAATATTGGGATATGTGCCCCTTGCCATTGTAATTAGTTTCGGTGGTGCAAGATTCCACCCTAGGTAGCCATGAGAGGAGGAGTTACTCTGATTTCTCTATGGAGTTGTGTTGAGTGAGTTGATGTCCCTATTCAATTTCTGGTTCAATTTCATCTTGGAGCATTTGAATATCATATTATAACAGCAATAGTTTGTTGGTGTTTTTTCGGTAGTTCAAGTGTGTTGTTGGTGTTCTTTTTGGAGTATGGTGCATCAAAGGTTGTGCACATCTATTGGGGATTGATGTATGGGTTGTTTATCTTTTTTAATTGATGGAGGATGCTCTGTACGACACAAATATGAGAGTTGGGGGTCGAAATTAGTCCATGGAAGGAACATTGGTTGAAGCAAAAGTGTCATTTGAAGAGGGATTTATTCTTCTTCTTCTTTGCTAAATTTTGGCATCCTTCTCTATCTTCTTTGAAACGGATTTCTCAAAGGTTTTGCAACTGCTTGGAATCCATCTATGTAATATATGATACTACCCATTTTATAATAAATTTTTATGGAGTTTTTCTCTTCTATTGTGTTTCATTTTCAAGCATAAGCGAGTATGTGCAAATCTGCAATATTTGGGGTTGTTCATTCATAAGTATATGACTGTAAAACCTTCCTAAATTTCCCCTGGAGTCTGCTAGTGGTCCATTTGGAAGGGTTTGAGAGTGCTAGGTTCATTCTGAGTCAGATTGGGACAAATTTGAGCAAATTTTGGGGTGTTTGGGAAGCTCAAAATTAGGGGGTTATGTGTCAATTATTTGGTCTAGTTTTCTCTCGTCGTAAATATTGTCTTAATATATTTTATCTTGGTAGTGGGGATATTATAGATTAAAAAACAAGTAATTGATGAAAACATTTTTTGAATATGAATCACAAGAAGAGGCAAGGAGTAATACCAAAATCAATATCAACGACTGTAAACTTGAGTTTTCTTTTGAAGTTACAAATTAAAATTGTATGGAAGAACCTCAAGTATAGAATGTCACTTCTAAGAACATTACTAGACCTTGCCAAGAATTGCAATTCAACTAAATCAACACACCTTCATATATGAAAAAGGAAATAGTTTTCATATTCCTAACTACTCCACACTAATTCAATTTTTGAATGTTGGATTTCTTGCCTAAAATTTGAAGGGGCAGGATTCAAAAATTAAACAAGTTGATGACCAACACATTGAAAAATGTCTTAATAATTGTCTCTGTTTTCATAGAGTTTCCCATATGGAAACAAGGTGTTTTAATATCATATGCATATTCATTATGGGAAGACAAATCAACTTTCAAATAAATTTTGAAAGGATGATAAAATGAAAATAATTCGTTGTGGCTAGATGCATTCTCGGAAATGGAATCAACAAGTGAAGAACTTGTGTAAGTCTTGCCATCGAGTTTTGACGAGCTTTTCTTTCACCTTTTAATAAAATGCAAATCGAAAGCTGTGCATAAATTATCAACCTAGGGCCACAAGGGCTTATGAGCTACCTGACAAAGTATATGCCAAACATTGTAACTTGGAATGGTTTTAACACAGAGGAGGTCGATGGATTACATAATTAGATTTGAAATGCAACTGTTGGTGAATAAGATTCTAAGAAGATCACAACTTACAGAAAGAATCATGTAATAAAACCAAAAGCACCGACTATCAAATTTAACAAATCCTTTGCTATGATGTAACGTTCTGTTGTGCTACAGAAAGAAATTCATGGCTGAATATGATTGAACACATTGAGAATTTCACACGAAAGCAATTTAATAAACAACAACTACAGTACAGGATTTGGAAAGAGCTAATTTAATTCAACATCATGCTTCTATCATTATGATCTAGCAACATAATCTCAACAACAATTCTAATGCAATCATTCAACATAGAAGTAATCCTAATTCAATGTTCATAATCCATACATTCCCCTATGTTCACTGGTAATGACAATGAAGATTATACTATCTAGTCATGCCACTACTTGAACATTCACATTCAACTATGATCAACACACCAAATCCGAATCTAAAACAATTAAATCAATCATCAACTGCATAAAACATTAATTTCATCAATATCAACTATGTGCATAAAGAAAATAAATTCTAACTACAACAACACCTATCACAGAAGGGAGCCCTACCTTTGGCGACAGGAGCTGAACAAGACACTCACTCATATGAAATTAATTAACACATCCAAAATCAGGATAATATAGGGTTTTTATATAAAATAGTCTGATCACAACAATGTTCAATATATCTATTCAAAATGATGGCTAAACTACTCTGGAAGAGACTCAAATTTCTTATACATCAATGCTCATGAGAGAATTATGAAAGATCATGTAGTTACAACAAATTTCCCAATAAGGCCCATTTGGTGATTCTCAAAAGATCTCATGAGCCATCCCAAGAACTAGTACCGTGGAGGGTGGAGATGATTCTAGAAATATACCGGAGTGGTCAACAACCTCGTTGGATGACCCAACGAGTTATGAGTCATTAAAGACCCAAAATGATGAATTGGACATAGAATATTCAATCCCCGGATTGATTGCATCATCGTTTATGCACTGGGTAGATTACCAAAACGATGTAAAATAACGGTAGGAGCTAAATACATAAACTTGATACCTATCTGTTATAGCTTGAGAATGAGATACAAGTTCTCCAGCTTCCATAATTCCTTCATTCTGCAACATGGAAGTAAAATGATATTGAACCTGAAATGCCACATCTTTAATAGGCAATCATGGCATCATAAGTCTATCCAAATCATCAGCAATCGAAAAATAACAAGGAAAACGAGATTTGTGCTTACCAAAGCCAAAGCTTCGCCAAATGTAATGAAGAGAGTAAGTAGTGATATAGGATTAAATAAAAAAGTTCATAAACTAGGAAAAATATGAGAACAAAAAGGGTCATATACACAACCCTTCATCTCTCCCCAACCAAAAGTTTGCATGTCCTCATGCAAACTAAGACTATGATCCACTGATAGGGGTGCTCGGAGAGCTGTTTAGGAACTCATCACTCCAGTTATAGGAAGAATAGCCACCTTGTATCGCACTGTAAAATCCCCTTTGTTTCTTAACAATTTTACAAAATTCATTGTCCTCTCCATCCATCACAGGACACCAAATTATAGGAAAATGAAATCGAATTCTGATCCAATTGCATTTATGCATACTCAGGCAGTCAAAATAGATTTGTACTCTGTCTAGGGCTCACTTCAACATTATAATAGAGAAGGGATATTTTCTTTTCAAGTATGGACTCAGAGCATTTGTAGACAGAGAAAGACCTCCAACTTGTGAAAGGGAATCCAATTCCTGCATTCTTGAAAAACTTTAAGTTGGGAAGTCTCTAGGAGGGTAACAAATACTTGATCTTGCATAACCCAGTTCCTGGCTGTGAATAATTTTTCAACTAAGGGGGAACCTCTCACCCAAAGAGCATCTTCCCATTCAATTTTTTCCATAAAGGTGGAATCATTGTTCCATCTCAAATGATTTCTCATGAGGGAAATGAATGCCCTCAGTTGTAATTGCTCTACACGAGGGTTTGGGTCCCTATCCTCATAGTCTGTCATAAACAGATTATGCATATATAATTCACATAAAAAATCTTGTTCTTCCTAATTACTCCTGGAAAAAGCAGCAATGAACTGATCTTCTGTCTCAATGTGACCATTATACCCCATGGTTACCATTGACAGTCTAAAAGATATAAGTTGTTCCTTCAAAAACACAGAGTAAAGATTCAAAGGGGGTCTTAGATTCCTCATGGAATGAGCCAAATAATTCATGTATTCTTTTTCAAATTTCAATTTCTCCACTTCTTGACTAAGCCTCCTTATGGCCAAGGCATAATCGTGTTTCTGTAGATGCTCTGTAATTGTTTCTTGCTCGTTCCCTTTCATCCGATCGCCAGCCAAGTTTAGTTTTCTTCCAGTTCCCCCGCCGTTGCTTGCAGTTGTGCTACCATTCCTTCCAAGTTCCTTATTCGGGCTTCATCTGAAGGGGTATCTTCGTGTATCTCTTGATCCTCTGCTTGTTCTACTTCAAAACCCTCCCCAGGTTCTATACTTTTTATTTGCACACTATCCTTTGTCCTTTCATCGCTAAGTGTCTCCTTGAAATATTCCCTTTGTTTGCCTTCCAATTTCACGGCTTCCAATACGGTATCCATCTTATGTTCTCCTATCCTGTGTAATTTCTCTTGCAGGGCTACCATTTCTTTTGTTTGCTTATGATAAGACCTTTTCAATTCCTAGTAATCTTTCCTCACCTTACCATATGCTCTTCGGTATTTGCACAACAGAAAATGATAAAATTTCCTCGTCCTATTGCCCACGGGGGCGTCACCTAGGGACCAATATGATATCACGTCCGTTCATATTGGGGGGGTTAAAATTAAAAAATTAAAATTCAATATATTAGGGGTAAAAAGGTTTTTTTTTACTATTTAAATATCCAATATGCTGGGGGTTATTTTATTCCACATCCCTACCCGCGTCGTTCACCAGTGCTCCAAGCCTGTGAGCACCCTTGTGGTCTGCGTGCACCCTGCAAGACCAAGCCTACAAGCACCCTTGTGGTCTGTGTGCACCCTGTGAGACCAAGACCATGTATTGTTTGAAGAATACCCTTTGTAGAATATTCTTTTTTGAACAACTGAGGGTTCTCTGCGTGCACCCTGTGAGACCAAGCCTGCAAGCACCCTTGTGGTCTACGCGCACCCTGCGAGACCAAGACCATGTATTGTTTGAAGAATACCCTTTGTAGAATATTCTTTTTTGAACAACTGATTCTATATTTAAGGTATGTTCAACTGTTCCAGTTTGGTATGGTTTTCGGGGTATATTTATAAAGACAAGGTTTGATACATATTATATTCCCAAACACTGTGGAAATGATTGTAGGTCATACCTGCTAATTATGGTTTCATTGCTTAGTTGAATGAAGGGTGCCATCTTAAGAAACGCTCCAGTGAATTTCAAGTGGATAAGGTGCAGAAGGACTTTGACCCCAGTAAATTCAACTTCACCAAAGTAGGCGAGGAAGAGGTGCTCTTCCGTTTTGAAGAAAGTGAGGAAGACAAAGTTCATTACTTGGAAAAGGCCTCTGTCTTGGACAGTCCAAACATGGTTGCTATCAATGTAAGTGAAATTAACGATTATGGCAGTACCTTTTATGTAGGGTTTGAGGTATTTTGAATGTTAAAAGATTATGTTAATCGATCATCTTTATTCTCATGCAGGTGAGTCTAATTGAATATGGGCATGTGCTCCTGGTGCCAAGAGTGTTGGACTGCTTACCCCAACGCACTGACCATGATAGCTTACTGTTAGCTTTGCATTTGGCTATTGAGGTTGACAACCCATCTTTTCGTCTGGGCTACAATAGCCTGGGAGCTTTTATAACTATAAACCATCTGCATTTCCAGGTGAGACTATTGTTAATACATTGTGTTAGTTGCAAAAATTGACTTTTCTATGAAACACTCTTTATCATTTATGCACCTTTTGAACAGTAAAGAGATGAGGTTAAAGAGGACATTGTGGTTTCCCTGTTCGATTTTTTTTTTCAATAACTCTTTCTGGATTGTAGAGATAAGATTGCAATGATGATATCTACAAATTTTGAAATTTTGCATAATGAATCAAACATTGTGGCAGGCCTATTACTTGGCCCTTCCTTTCCCTATAGAAAAAGCACCCACAAAAAGAGTACCATGGGAAAGGTAGCGTCAAGATCTTTGAACTCTGCAACTATCCAAATCCTCTGAATTTCTCTGAATTTCTCAAATCCTCTTATTGTGAGGGACTTTGACCCAAATTCGTGTACATGGGCATATGGCATGAATATATTTGACTTGCAAGAATGGAAAAAGCAGGACATGACAAGGATCTATCATAAATGGAAAAACCCAGTAAGTATACATTGACATTTTGCTTTTGGTTTCTTGGTGCTTTATTTGTGGTTTCTGCAATGAAGTGACATTAGCATTTGGTTTTGTCTAAAAATGACTATTGTGTGATGCTTTTTATCTTAAAACAAGGACAGACAACTGTGGAAACTAGGCAGCCTGCCACTTGGGCTGATCACCTTTTACAACCTTAATTATGCACTAGATAATTCTTGGCATGGTCTAGGCCTTGTTTATAATCCTAGTGTTAGTAGGACCAATATTGCAAAGGCAGCACTGAGTAGCATATTTTGGTAGTTAGAGTGAGTCTTGTCCACACTATGTGATTAGCAAAACTTTGAGTTCCTGTAGTTATTCCTCTTTGATTTCAGTAGTACCAAATCTTGTTTCCTGTAGTGATTTCATTCTCTTCCAATAATGAATCAATATTCTAATGTTGAAATTATTTAGACAATCATTGCTTCTTGACAATAATACCTAAATATTCTAGTTATTGAACTCCTTGTTTCCATATTGAATACAGTTGATTGCAAGGTCTAATCTTGTCACAATTGATAGTAAAAAACAAATTTTGATAGTGGTCATATTATCTTCATTAGCACTCCTAATCTTGTACACTTCCTTTTCAACATCCTAATGCAAATGCATTAGGATGACTTGAATTTTGAAAAGGAAAACAAAACAAACAAATAAAGAAACTATTCATATGGAATCTGGATAATAGTAATTAATGTAGTATATCTATTCTTTTAAAATGATGAGCACATAAGTGCAATAATTCTACTTAGTTCCATGATTATGTGGAACAAGTACACTTTACTGGTAGGTCATGGGGATATCCTACTTTTTTTTCCGCACAATGTTGAACCTCAGTAACTAGTTTGTTTGATAAGGAGATTAGTCTTGAATATCTTAGTTTAGTCCTGAATTTTGCAACTTTTGGATCACAGTGGTTAGTGTCAGAGCAGTACTTTTCCTGTTTCGACTACATGCTAGCAGAATGAAGTTGTTTATTACTCCACTTCTTTGTTTCGTAGTGCTGGTATTACTTCTGATGTTGCGGCAAGTGCTTTTATGCTGGCTTTAAATGTCATTGGTTAGTTTAGACTTCTGAATCTTGGTTCTCTTTAATTTAGAATTTTATGTTAATTTGCCAAATATTGTGGAAAGAATGATAGAGCAGCAGCTTATTAGATTAACGAATGGTTCAGTGGGAATAAAAAAACAAAATAAAAATACATAAATAACAGTGTCTAGTAAAGCTGGAAAGAAATTAGCTTATTAGATTATACTCTGACCATTACAGGTATAGCCATGGCCTCTTTTTTAATGGACAATCAAGGAAGAAAGAGCTTGCTTATAACCAGTTTTACGGGAATGGTAATATAGCCTTTGTATCATTTTCATGAATCACTGTATAACGCTTCTCTTTCATGATTTTGAAATATGGTTCCTTTTATCTATTCAAATTTCAGGTCATACCTTCTATTGCTATGTAGAGAAAAGTAAAGTAATTAAATTATGTAAATATTATCTAGGATCTTTTGTATTGCCCCAAAGGTTATAAGCCCCACTTCGAAATTTGATTCTCATAATAATTAGCCATTGCCCGGAAAATGTTGTTAAATGTGTCTAGACTCTAAACAAGGATTAGTTATAACTTCTTGTCAATTCCTTGAAGAGTGGATTCAACAAATAAAAAACACATGTCCTCAACACCTCCCTTATGCTTGTAAATGTTATTGGTATGCTTCCTGATGGTTCCTTCGTTGTGACCTCTTCAACTATCCCTCCTTGGCTTTCTTTTGCAACTTTATTCCTTTTCCTTTATGCTTGTGTAAAATTTCTAGCAATAAATGCTTTAAAATGTTCCAGACAAAACTGGTATATTTGCTGCTCTCTGGTATTGATAGGCCTTCACCATGAATCTCTTCTAATGCAACTATCCACTACAGTGCACAATTAATGGTAGTATCTATGTTGCACTAAAGCAAAGCCCTACATGAGTTTTTTTATTCATAATTTTGCATACAGTTATCTATTCCTGTATTCCTTGCAAGAAGAAACTTCACATTTTGATGTCCTTTACCTTTCTTTTGAAGTTTCATTTTTCCACTTCCTCCAGTAGCAGGAGCTCAAAATCTTTCCTTCATGAATATATCTCCCTCAGTATGTTTCAAAAGAGGCTATACATTTGACTACATTTGACTACCGGTATTTGTTACAAGTAGCTTTGCAATAAAACATGATTTTTTTCTCAAAGTTTTATGACAAGACAAATTTCACCAAAGTTGGTGTACGGAGGATAGGACTAGAGGTGTATTATTTTGAGCAACACGGCATAGTAATTAGTTGTAATGTCCTTGGGCTTTTGTCTTGGATGTTTTTTTAATTTGGGTATTCTCATTGGCTATCACTGAATATCTCATTGGGTAAAAAATTTACCTGAAAAGGGGAATTTTTTTTTGAACCATGGAATTTCTCACAAGCCACAAGGATCTTGAAACCACACAGGGCAGTGCCCTATGATCCTTTCAAACTTATCTTCCATCCACTGTTTTAAATATTTATCTGTTGTAGTACCCTGCCATGAACCTGAACCTTCTGTCAAGTCCATTGATTTAGGCGATACCTCTTTAGAGAAGGGACAATGGACAAGTAGATGACTGATGGTTTCATCTTCAACTTTAGGAAGAGTGCAGCTAGCAGGTACATGTCAGGTTCTTTCCTTTAAAATTGCTTAGTAGTTACTTGTATTGTCCTTGGGGCTTCTGTCTCAGATGTTTTTTTTATTTGGGTATTCTCTTTGGGTTCACTGAATATCTCATTGGGTAAAATTTTTACATGGAAAGGGAATTTTTTTTTGAAACATGGCATTTCTCACAAGCCACAGGGCTCATGAGACCACACAGGGCAGTGCCCTCTTTGCTTATGTATTTTGGGTTGGATATGGATTGCACTTGATGTTTTTTTAGTTGTATGCACCCTTGCAATATACATGAGAAGGGACAATGGACAAGCAGATGACTGATGGTTTCATCTTCAACTTTAAAAGGAGTGCAGCTGGCAGGTACATACCAGGTTCTTTTCTTTAAAATTTCTTAGTAGTTACTTGTAATGTCCTTGAGGCTTCAGCCAAGATGGATATAAGCTTTAGCTCCAGAATATTAGAAGTTCATAAGATGTTTTGTGGCATCTATCTACCATGTGGCGTGTTCTACTACCAATCAGTTGTATCAAAATGTTCATCAATTTACCCATGTCTATTTATATCACAAGTATCACATTGTATGACCATTACAGACATGATGGGTTAATCCCTCATGTAGTTAGTTGCTTAGTTGCTTGGGATGCCATCTACAAAGCAGCGTGCACATTTTCTTAAGAGAGTTGAAAGGCACATCAGTATACCTGCATAGCATAATTACCAATTCAACAGTCCTTAAAAGGAACCGTGGTCCTTATTGGCAAAGCTTTGAATGTCTGTTAAAAACTCTCACTCATTCATCTTTTTGACTCCAAAGGCTGGCTTGTGTCATTCTTTGTACCCTACAATTGAAGTATTTTGAATTCAAACTAGCTGTCTCATATGTATTTTATAAGGATCAATGTTTCAGATTGGCCCGTCTCTTATATCTATTCTAGGTCCTTGCCTCTTAGGTTGTGTTGGGATTTTACTAAGATTGCAGTCATATCATAGAGCTATATAATTTTAGCTGTAGTACATTAACTAGTTTGAACATTGCATGTATAGAATCCTATTCTAACTCATTGCAATTCTTTCAAACTGTATGGATGATTTAGATCTACTAAACTAATTTCCTAAAGTTTATCTTAAGCACAAAGTCATCTACTGATGTGGCGATGTTCATGTGGCTTTGCTGAAAAGTGGTGTATATTTAATTAAGTCTTTGTGGATCCCTCACTCCAGGTAGGGAGATGTGTCTACGTTCCACTATTGAACCCAACTAATAAAGCATTGAAACAAATTATCACTAGAGTCAAGGTGTTCAGACAGTGATATAAACTAAACAAAAAATAGGAGATTTTATTGTTCAGACTTTTTTGACAAGTTATCTGATTCAAAATAAGCAAATCTGCCAGCAAATTAGATTTGTTTTATGAGTATTTCTTAATAATTTATAAGAAGTCATAACCCTAATTTTACTTTTTAAACCTAACTGAATCAAAAAGTTCATATCGCAAAAATGAATTCTACTGCAAAAAGAATTCAAAAAGCATGTTTTTGATTAGTTACAAGGAGTTGGATCCTAATTTTGTTGTTTCAACTCAACCCAGCATTTCTTAATCATTTATAAGAAGTCATAAACCCTAATTTTACTTTTTAATCCTAACCGAATCAAAAAGTTCAAATTGCAAAAATTAATTCCACTACAAAAAGTATTCAAAAGTATGTTTTTATTAGTTGTAAGGAGTTGGATCCTAATTTTGTTTAAAAAATTGCAAAAATTAATTTCACTGCAAAAAGAATTCAAAAGTATGTTTTTATCAGTTGTAAGGAGTTGGATCCTAATTTTGTTTAAAAAATTGCAAAAATTAATTTCACTGCAAAAAGAATTCAAAAGTATGTTTTTATCAGTTGTAAGGAGTTGGATCCTAATTTTGTTGATTTAACTTTTGAAACCTAACTGAACAAAAAGTTCATACTGCAAAATAATTCCACTGCAAAAACATTCAAAATCATGTTAAAAGTTCAGACTGCAAAATAATTCCACTGCAAAAACATTCAAAATCATGTTTTTGATTAGTTGGATCCTAAATTTTTTTGTTTCAACTCAACCTGAACGCCAAAAGCTCAAAGAGTTTACACTGCAAAAAATTGGAATTCGATGTTTTAAGCATGTTTTTATTAATTTGTGAGTTAATTATAAACTTAATTTAGCTTTCTAATCTAACCTAGCGTCAAAAGCAGATTGTCATAAAGTCTGAAGATTCGGATCATGTGATGAGGATGAGAATATTCTTATCATGATGATGCTGGATAAATTTCCACTAAATTTTTGGACAGTTTCCTTCATCCCAGGCATAAAGTTGAATCCAGTACATATAACTTGTGGAATTACTGACAACATCCTAATAACAGTAACATCAACTGATTAAACTAACATTGAAAACTTATTTACTTAAATCTATAATCCAATCATAGATATCTATATTCCAATTCAAATAGATTGAGGATGAAGATGAATCTATGTCAAGGAATCGAAACTTTTAACAATGAGACTGGCTTTTTGTTGTTTCAAATCTCCAAAGAATCAAAATGTTCAGATTGCAGAGATTTGGAATTTGATTTTGCAACAAAATGTTAGATTGCAGAAATTTGGAATTTGATTTTACTTAGCAACCATGTTTTTCTTAATTTGTGAGTAGTTAATAATAAACCTTAATTTTAAGAGTAAGCTAAACTGCTGGCAATTTTTGCTGGAATTTGATGATGTGATCTTTGCTGAAATCTGGCTATTTGAATATTGTTGAAATCACATTTTTCATTGTTTAAAATGTAATTTTGATTGTAGAAATGGATAGCCTTCCCACATGAGCATGGAAAGGGCGCTCCAGGCAGGCTAATTATGAGGGCATCCTTTTACAGGTATATAGAATTTGCTTCAGTAAGCATTATGAGCATGGAACTAATAATGTTGAATTTGAATTTCTAGTTGTCTTGAGGTGAATAGAATGGTTTCTTTATTAAGTTGACATGCCTTCATAGGTTGAGCATCCTATTATAGAGTGGATAGCTGAAATGAACTTACCTGCTGCCCAAGTTGTTATAGGCATGGGCATTCCTCTTTGGCAGATTCCTGGTATGCACTTAGTAAGGCTGTAGGTTGAATTATCTATGTTGATATTCTATTATGACGACACTGATGGAAACCTACTATGCGCTGATGTTCTTGGTGTTCGTATGCCTTAGAAATAAGACGATTTTATGGAAAGGAAGGAGGAACAGGCTATGATGCTTGGCGGAAGACAAAGGTGACAGCTACTCCATTTGATTTTGACTTGGCAGAATCTGTCAGACCAAAAGGACACTGTGTAGCAGCCTGTGTGACAAGTGAAGATCCTGATGATGGTTTTAAGCCTACCAGTAGCAAAGTGCAGGTCTGAAACAATGATATTAGGGACACTTATAGAGAGATATTAGGGTGGAAATAAATTGGAATTTTTTTTTAGAAATTAAAACATAGATACCTTTTGTGGATAGTTATTTTGTGCTTGAAATTTGTCTTGTATTTGTGAAATATTTGTAGGAACTCAACTTTAAAAGCAAGCCAAATGTATGGGCATATTTCTCTGTTAAGGTATTGACCTCTCTTTGTACATAATATAACTTGAATTGCTATTTCATATTTTCTCTTGCATCTCACCCTCCAAATACATGGAGCATGCTCTTGCCTCATCGAACGCCATATGGGACAGGAAGTAGTGGGTCATTGCATTGAATTTGTGATGCAAAAGCTCTCTACAAATTGGTAGGATCTGTATAAATTCATCTACTTCATGCCCTTCTCTATAGCAGGGTTATTAGTCTTTGCTTGCCTTGGTGGCAAGATTCCAACTTCAATCACATACAATGAAAAGTGGGAAAAACAATTCTTCATGTGCCCTGTGATTCCTTTAACTAGCTATTGCATCACATCCTCTGGTTTCCATTTGCACATTCATGAATCATGGATTTCAGATAATGTAGCTGTCAAAGTTTCCCCAAAAGACTAAAATTACCATGCCATACCTAAATCCTGAAAGTGTTGAAATTTGTAACATGATTTTGACTAAAACAAACTCATTTGCTTTTCATGTTCATTGCAGTCAGGAGGAGGAATCCACGAGTTTTCAGATTCTCAGTTTGGTATGTACACATTTACTTTTCAGTGGCTTAATAATTGCTTCTGTTAAAGGTATGTACTATTCATAACAAATAGTTATGAGTTTCAGGTCACGCGTTTGCTTTTGGAGAATCTCAAGCTTTGGCCATAGCTAATATGGTACTTGGACTGAAGGAAATTCATATTCGAGGAGAGATTCGTACTAACATTGACTACACAGTTGACCTTCTCCATGTATGTTAATAATTTTAGATATGCAACATTAACAATACATCGTGCTATGAAACTTTCTTAGGTATGGTTTCAAGTAAATCATGTGGGGAAATTTTTACACTGTTATATGATAGTATTGTTTATTATAGAGCTGTGTGAAAGATGGGTGTTCATTTTTAACAGGATGTGGAATATAGAGAAAACAAGATTCATACAGGTTGGCTTGACAGTCGGATTGCAATGCATGTTAGAGCAGAGAGGCCACCTTGGTATCTTTCAGTGGTTGGAGGAGCACTCTATGTAAACCTTTGAATCACGTCAAGTTTTGTAAAACCTTGAGGGACTAGTATGTCCTGTTATTGCCTTTGTTTATCATTTACCCGATATTTAGCTCTAACAAGCTCATTTTATATTAGAAAGAATCAGCGATGAGTGCCACAATCGTTTCTGAATATATTGGGTATCTTGAGAAAGGACAAATCCCTCCCAAGGTAGGCTGTGTAAAGCTTGTACCTTTATGGAAGGAAATTATTACATTTACAGTATAGCTTGTACCTTTATGGAGGGAAATTTGTCAGAGACGTGTCTTATGTGACATTGTGACCCTTTTAATTTTTAAATTTGTATTAATGTATGTTTTTGAAATGTAGAATCTCTCTTTGGTAAACTCTGTAGTGTCTCTCAACATTGAAGGGATCAAATATACAGTATGCATTCCTTTAAAAGTTGACAGTCAGTTCTATCTGTTTTGCTAATTAGTTTATTATTTCAAAGTGGAATAACAGATATTATTTCACAGTGGAATAACATAAGCTATATTTGTATATGGAATTTCATCTTTATTTGTAGATTGAAATGGTAAGGGGAGGACCAGGCAGCTATAGACTAAGGCTTAACCAAACAGAAGTTGAAGCCGAAATACACACACTACATGATGGAGGGCTACTAATACAGGTGCCTCTCTCTATTTCCTTATGTTTTACATTCATACCCTTTGCATTGTATGTTACAAAATAACCTCGGGATATTTTTCCTAACATGGAGTATTTTTATTTTTTCCATTTAATTTTGTTTAATTGAATGGGAAAACAAAATTGAGCCTTCAAAACATTTGAAATGCATAGCAATTGGCCTTATGCAGATATGATAGTTGATATGATCATTTCTCTCAAGTGAAAGGTTTGATTTTTTGTTGTTTTTCTCTAATAGTTATTTGAACATTGATTTGATGATATCATTTGACTTCCCTTCTTGCTATGGTAAAATTTCATGGTTCATTACAGTGGCTTTATTTTGAAATTATTTCAGTCTTCTTTCCTAATGTTTCTTTTCTTATCAGTCTTAGCCAAGGTCAAGGATATTATAGACTTTATCATAGTAGGTAAAGATTTTTGTGTTTGAGGGTGGTTTGAGGCATACATGAACACCTGCAAATACTTGTAAGATGGCATAAAATATAATTAAATTAACAGAGTAATAGAAATAGTGAAATATAGTGATAAGGAATGAAGGTGATAATTCTTGTAGTAATTAGCTATATAGTTCTTTGTGGCAAGAAAATTTGTAATGAATAGGATGTTTTGCTTCTAAATTTTTGAAAGTGATTATGAATTTCAGAACATGCAAACACCCATGTCTGCATGAAAGTCCAGAATGAGAAGAAAATACACAATCGGAGAAGTGGTAGATAGGGGCAAGTCGAAAGTTCGCGATCATCAAGGTTTGTTGTAATGAAACATGGTTTTATTAAAATTTCCTTGTTTTATTTCCAACTTGTTAACATTTGGATCATGGGTTGCAATGTTATATTTGCAAATGGCACTGTTGCAGGATTCTGTGAAATGTTGGATGATTATCTTGAGAGAGCAGAAATTCCTGGAGAAGATGAAGGTGAAGAGGAGGGTGCATGGCTTCCTCTTTCTGAAATAAAACTTCTTGCAAATGAAATCATGTCTGCACATTCAAGGAATACTTTACATCTGGCCCTAGTGGACACTATTGTAAGACTGTTAAGTTTACTTGATCGTCATATACAGCGTGGGCATGACATGACAGTGGATGAAGAAGATGATGTGAGTCTAGATAATGATATGTTTAGTTGAATTTTATTTTCAAATTAACAACATGGCTCAGAGTGTGTGTGTATGTGGTGGGGGGTCCTCTTAAAAACTTTATTTAAGTTCTTCAAGAAAGTCCTTATGTCCTGCAAATCTTATGTTCTTCATTTTAGGCATTGTTAGCTAAACACATTGTTTGACATCTGTTACACAAACTAGATTACCAAGGAGCTCAGGCATGGTAGTACTGGGTGATAGAAATTAGCCTTCTAGGTAATCATTAGGCTTTAGAGTGACTGGAAGCAAAACTGCAAGGTTTTAGGTGACAGGGTAGGCTGTTCTTTAGGATGTTCCACAATGTCCGAGGTATGTGATCTCTGTACTCTGTTGAATAGAGAAGTGAATTAAAGTTTAGGCTTCGATTGTTGAGAATCCATTTTTTTAAGAATGTCACTGTAATACTATTTCATGTGGATGGTCACACAACTAATATAAGACTTACACTTGTCTAAGCTTGTTTTATTTTTCTAAATGCAACTTAGAGAGGATTGATCACAATCCATTAATCTTATGGTCAAAGAAAAATACTAAATAGTAAGGTTTTGTTGTAGAAGAAGTAAGGAACTCAAAATTTCTACTAACATACTATCATGCAGGCTAATACTAAACACCCTATGGAAAAGGCCGTAGTGGATTATACCCAAAAACTGAGAAGCAAATATGGGTCATTTACTCATAGTCTTCATGGTCCATGCATGTCCACTCGAAGTGCATCATCATAAATCAGGAGGATTATTATTTTCTTCTCTTGTTCTCCTTGTTTCCATCAGTATCACGTGCTAGGTATTTCAACAAGGGGTGGCTAGTCTCTTGAGAAGGTCTCATATCCCATAGATCAAGGAGAGGAGTGCATATATTTGTGTGGGGGGGGGGGGGTTTCATAAAGTTCATTTTATTGAACAAAGAGGAGAAAGACCATAGAGGGAGTAGCCTTATTTCATTGTTAAGGAACCCTACACACTTATGAATAATTATTTTTCATGGTGAGGGAAAAGAATGAATGTCGAGTATCATGTCAATATACTAGGTAGAAATCTAAAGGAGTATAAAAAATGTAAATGAAAAAATTGATACATGCAATATACAGTGAAAATAGGGGTTTTTTAAAAATTGGGATGGCATATTGGGAGGGGGTTAAAAAAATTGATTTTGGGAGGTATTTTCCAATATTTTTTGAAAATAGGGGTATTGTTTCATATGCCATGAACGAATGTGCTATGGCATGGTTTCACTAAGTGAAGATCCCATGCTATTGCCTTGCGTCCCCTTGAATCTAGTCATCCACCATTTTCCTTCTTTTTGATGTTCTTCTACATTCTACAACCCAACTTGATTTTCCCAGTTTTCACTGGTTCTCTCTGGCATGGTGAATGCTTCCCATCCTTCATCAAATTCATTGTTTTGGCTAAGCAAATTTTCTTGATATGGTCGCTCTTTTTGATCCCTTGATCTCATCTGGGTATGGGGTTCTTCTATTGAACTGGTTTGGGTTTCAACTTTCAGCTTGTAGGATTCTCTTGTTTCCCGTATGAGCTAATTTCTTCCTTGGGGTTTTTGGAGTATTTTCCAACGTGTTCCTTTTCTTCCTCCCTGTCTTCCTGGTGCTTGAGGATATGCCCACGAATGATTCCCACGTCTGGTTCTGCTTCTGTAGGGAATCTTCCACCATCAATCTAATCAAACCCTGATATGATAGACTAGTGTCTGGATTCTTACTACCCTTAACCATTATGCTCATCAACTCTAAGTATTTCCATAGGAAATACGATATATTGATATATTTCTGATGCCTTAGATGGTTCGGAATTTTAAAGTGATAAGAAAATACTAGACTAAACCAACCTTCACATGTAAGAAATTTGCACACGCAGAGTGCCACCTCGCCCCATGGAATTGGCAATGAATTTCTTCTTGTCCCCTTTTCTATTCCTTGCACTAGTTCACTAGGTTCCAAAAACGCGTCTATAAGCGGCTTTATTGGCACACGTCTCCGGAACCATCTTTCGCCTATCTGTGGTAATCCAAAGACTCTTGGAATTTTCAGCTCATCCACTTGAACTTTCAATCCTCATACCTCTGCAACTACATTTTCATATGTGAGTGCGAACTCCATTGCAATCACAACATCTCCCTTCTTCATTTTATCAAAATAATCCAGCCACCCTGCTTGTTGAAAAATTGTTTTCACTTATTTGTATCCATAGACCATATATGTACTCTTGGGTTCACTACGGATTGATCCCCTCGTTGTGCTTTGTTCTTTGTTTCCCTTCAGAGTCTTACATTGCTTTAGATTTTCCTGTTGACTCTCCGAAGAAAAGGATGGGTTTGGATTACTAGAAGGTGGGTTCATGATTTCACAAGGTGGCATTGTGGTGTTATCAGTACTGGTCTAGCTAAAAATTAGTGGGTAGTGGAGTTAATACTATTTGGGATTAGTAAGTTTCCTCTGGTAAGTGGCTACTATATTTAGAGGCACCTCTAAAGTATGCCCCCCCAACCAACTTGACACACGACCCTGTGTGGTACTAACGACTTCATAAATCATGATTTGTCTTTCTGTACTTATCAAAAGTGGATGAAGGATGGTTACGTACCTGCCTTACCTGAGAAGAGATGGATGGAGTTCACCGGATTGTTGATTGTAGTGGTGCGAAGAAGGACAGAAGGTTCTCCACTCTTTGAGTTGATGGATGTGATAAGTTGCCATCATTTTCCTTTGTTTCTGACAAGTTGAAATGATGTCCCGGGATAGAGTGCTATTGGGTAAAACTGATGTGACTTGAGTTGGCTGCTTAAACTGAATCCGCGATGCTACGTGATTCCTCTCCTCCACATGCTGGTGATGGAAATGATACTGGTCCCATACAAGTAAGAAAGGTTCCGCCATGTGGACGGGGGTAGTATGTGACATGAAAACTAACCGAAAAAGTGACCATTAAAGTGTTGGACTATGTTGGAAAGGGAGCTCATAACATTGTGTGAGATGATTCAATGGTGTTGCGGAAAGGAATGGGGAGTGGAACGGAAAGAGATTTTGTAACATTATGGAAAAGGTATGTGGAGTGGATAAGGGGGTAATGGGACTAAACATGTTCTACAATGGGGCAGAAGGGTCTTCTGCAATAAAACAGAAAAGGTTTTGCAATGGAATGGAAGATGTCGGAAGTGGGTATGTAATGAAATGGAAATGGTTTCCGTAGTGTTGTGGATAAAATAGTAGATGAAATCTATGTAAAACATTCCAAAAAGTATTTATATCCAAGAGAGCAGGGACATTGATGAGCAAGTGATGCTAGGGAAGGGATGTAATGAATGGGATAAGAAGAAGGATTTGTGGCAGAATGTCCTTGCAAATAATCCAGAGATAGATTTATTAGTATCAAAATAATTTTTTTTAAGGGTTGCGTCCCAGGAGGATTTTCATAGTCCAATTTCCATTTTTTTCTCTCTTTTTTTAAAATTATTTATTTTTATTTTTCTTAATTTTCAGAGGTCGAGATAGCAATCTTGTAACGTCCCTGACCCTACGATCAGAGAAGAGGACGCTACCACTGCTGCTATCTACCCGGGAAACTAGCCCCATGAACATACAATGATAAAGATTGAAATGCATTGAAGTAAAACATGCATAGATGCATAATTATTTATCATACAACGGAAGCAAATACATTCCATTCAAGCTGTTAGAATATAATCCGTCGGGATTATTGTAAATAAATAATTAAATAGGAATTTGAATAGTTGCCCGGGAAGGTGAAAAGGTTGGTTCCTAACCGCCTCATTGTAATCTATAAATTAATGTTTTAGTCGTGAATAGAATATTGAATCGGGAGTTATTACCAACAAGTGGTATCAGAGCAGGGCTGTCTGCCATAACTCCTGCTGCATTTCTGTCCATTGTCATTCTGCTTGCCAGTCCATTGCCAGAATGCTCCATAAGTCTGCCAGTGGAATCACATGCATTGTATGCGTTACATTTCCCTCACGCTAAGTTTTTCTTGTGCTGCGATTTTGTTGAGATTCTTCCACTGAACGAAGAAACCCTAATTTTTGCTGTGTTTTAACATCCCATTTTCAATATAGTGTGCCCAGACTTGTGAAGACTGTGCCCTCTTGTAGTGTCCTTCCACATTTCCAGAGAGATGCGATTTCAAATGGTTCTCTTCCATGAAGAGACTGCTGAGTAAGAGCCAGCGTTGAAGACAGAAGGGTGAAGGCGCTGTGTGGAGCTACGTCTTGTAGAAAAATTTGAAACTATGTGTGATAATCATCATTTGAATATCACTTCATGTATTCCACGTTTGCAGGATCGCTGGTGACGACTGCGGACCATTTATCGTTTGGGCCTCTGAACACCAAAGTTTTCTGTCTTTAATGGAGGTCCTCGTATGTGCTTGGGAAAAGACTTTGCTTATTTGCAAATGAAATACGTAGCGGCGTCTGTGTTGTATTGCTTTAAAGTTAGAGCTGCTGATAATATTGAAAATGTGAAATCGAAGCTTGGAGCGACTCTTTACATGAAAGGCGTGTTCAAAGTGAAGCTACATGCCAGGCGAAGCGAATCCTGAGAATCCTCCGCTCGATACAACCTCATTGGTCTTGCGATGCACGAAAACTGTCTGTAATAAATATTGGCTTATACATTCACCCGAAGACTGAATGGTGAAGCTGTGCTTGAAGACTGAACCCGTGGAGAACCGCCTGTCTGCGTTGGAGATAATGCGTTTTGGGAACGCATAAACCCTAATTTTACCCTAGTTTTATGCGGGAAGTTTAATGTGACATTTTATTTTGCATGAAGACGTGAAGAGCCTGCGTGAAGAGGTGAAGAGACTACTGACTGAGTTTTATGCTGCTGAAGACTGCGTTGATCATCTAAGAGCTGCGATGGTCATGTTGTAAGAGCCGCGACTTGTGATTACCTGCGTGGAGCTATGAGCTGCGACCTACGTACGTGGAGCTGTGAGCTGTGAGCTGCTGCCCATTGAGCATGTTGTATGAATATTATATGTGACCATAGAAGACTGCGTGGAGTCTGATCATACATATATATTATATTTTGTGAACTGCGACCCAGTTTTTGGTGAAATCCAGAGCTGCGATTTCAATGGTATGCCTGTTGTATTTTTTGGTTGATACCTGATTGGTTTGCAAAGGAGGACTTGAAACATTTATGTGCCCCTTGATTTGAACTTTAGTTGTAGAATCTTTGCAAAATTCTGCAAATACCTAAACCCTAGGATGCATTCGTACATAATGGGTTTTGCTCAAGTTTCTTAAGGCACACTGAGTCAAAAATTAAATCTGTATATCTGAATTGAATGCCTGAACAGTTATCATAATTTTTTAACATGCCCTACTGGATAAAACTGGCATGGATTTGTTGTCATGGACCTCGAATTTAACATGCATCGAAGTGACTGAGAATAGTCTGCAAATATTTTCATGATGCTGTTGTATGAGCTGCGACTGTGAAGATTATTTGAAGATTGAAGACTCGTTGAAGAGCTGCATGCGTTGGTGGAAAGAGCTGCCTGAGGTGCGTGGAGCTGAATGTGAAGATTATATCCTTGTATTTGCTGCTGCTGTGGCCGAATTGATATATTTTGTATTAAAGAAGCCTATGTATGACATAGCATGGAATTGTTGCGTTCTTTTTCTTTCAATTTGTAACTGTGCTTTGAAACTAAAGTTGTAACCTGCATGAGAAGATTGTTGGTTAATTATAGCATTGACTGTATTGTAAAAGTGCAGAGACTCAGACCTGCATTGTGCATAGAATTTATA
>LPNX010625500.1:1577749-1698474 GCA_001517045.1 Pseudotsuga menziesii | reverse complement strand
AAGGAAAAGAATTTGAAGATGCGACCAAGTATAGACAACTTGTTGGAAGTCTTATCTACCTTACAACAAATAGACCAGATATTTCTTATGTTGTTGGCATACTTTCCAGGTTCATGCATAAACCTTGCGAAGGACACTGGTCAGCTGCAAAGAGGGTTCTAAGATACTTGAAGGGGACTCAAGACGTTGGACTCAAGTACTCTAAAGTGGATGACTTCAAACTTATTGGGTACTCAGACTCAGACTTTGATGGTGATAAGGAGACAGGAGTATCAACTTCTGGATACACTATGAGTCTTGGATCAGCAGCTGTTTCATGGAGATCTCGCAAACAATCAGTTCCAGCAGATTCAACAACAGAAGCAGAATATGTGGCTGCAGCTGAAGCAACGAAAGAAATAGTATGGCTCAGGAAGATACTTGAAGATTTGCAAGAAAAACAAGAGAACTCCACTCCATTGTTGGTCGACGATACTTCTGCAATTGCAGAGATGAAATAGGCACGAATACTTATCTTATGAACAAACTCATCCTGCAACCAGCTATGTTGTTGCAATGTTCCATCCAACCATAGGCCAGTGTACTCCTTAATCTCTCAGTAACAATGCCACCCCCGAGCTGGGCATGATTCCCAAAAGGGATAAGGAAACTAATCAGGCTCACACATATCAAAGGATACCACAAAATTCCGCCAAGCCAACACAGTTGGGTTATTAGGCTATCAGGGACCTGGAAAAAAGCTGATTGCTAAGCTGGTGGGCTCACTGAAGAGTTGAGGACACCTGCACTAGAACTAGCCTGACTTCTAGGACACCCACGCACACCCAATACAAGGAATCAGTCCTTTCTCTGCTACATAGTCCCTCAGGCCCTGACTTCCCTTCCAGTGCTATTTAGGGGGTGTGGAGAAGAAAGCCAACCCTCTAGCTCTATCTATGAGACTACCGAACACACCAGCTTTATCAAGCAGACCAAGCCTTCATTCCCACTCCAAAACCGTCCAAAGACCAACCACTGCATACACACACAGTAAAATCGAGCAATTCTTAGCCCCGGGGAAGAAAAAGGGAAACATTACTGCAGCCAAAATGGTGATACCCAGCTCAGACCGAGCAAGACAATCCCAGAGTTGTTCTTGGCCCTAATGTGGCCAAAACAACTCGGCAATAACCCACACTCGTGGGGAAAACAACAACCACAATTCCTCCACTGAAAACAACAGGAAAGACACATCCCGATCAGAAAGGGGAATCATATGTAACAGACTCTCAACGTGGAGATGGATTCGTATAGATAGAACCACACTGACCTGCAATGTGATTACACACAGCAAAATCCAAAACTGATATTTACACACAGGAAACTTCCACTCGTTTTTGAGAGAGCCAACATGGATGTCTGGTGATGAGGAAAACGTCCTAGACCCAAAATCGTAAATATGAGAACCCACACAGCCAATTCGTGAAGGTAAGGACACACCCCCAGTTCTATGTGTGAGAAAAATATGAAGAATGGGTCCTGGTCTCTT
Source organism: Pseudotsuga menziesii (assembly GCA_001517045.1). NCBI lineage: Eukaryota > Viridiplantae > Streptophyta > Pinopsida > Pinales > Pinaceae > Pseudotsuga > Pseudotsuga menziesii. The sequence goes on along the minus strand of LPNX010625500.1, from coordinate 1,696,946 downwards.
CCTGCCCACGTGAGGGTGAACGTGCTCCTTGGTGGAGTGTGCATGTGGGAAAGGACTGACAGTCTTTCCACACCACTGTCCATGCAATAACTGCCCCAACTAACATCAGAGGATTTAATTTGGTAGTTGAAACATGAATAGGACAAAAAGGTTGTTGAATGAGACAATGGATAAAGGGTGAGTAAGACAAAAGATAGGTGACAACTAAATGGGTTTATTAATTGACACTTGGCTTTTCCCCAATGGATCCCATGGTTAGAAATTTCCCCCTCCTTATCCTTAGGAAAATCATGCCCTTTTCATTATGGTTGCATAGACATAGCTGGTTGGGGTTTTTAATTAAATTGCATATTTACATGATGTAAAAATTATAATGTGTCAGCTAGCATGAAATATACCTTTGACAATGATTTTAATCGCCGAAACATAAAACGATAAATCGATGGTGGGGATTTTTTCTTTAGCTCCACACCACGATTAATTACAATATATACATCATTTACATTTTAATGCAAATGGGGTGTTACATATCTCGAAGTATTTGGTACACCAGCATGCATCAATATTGCGGATGAACGCCTCTTTGGATAATGGCTTCTTATATGGTCTTGGTCTATGACCATTGGCCATAAGAAGCATACCTTCTCCATTAGTGGTTTTGATTCGTACTGTACCATTATCATAAACTGTTTCGATCTCATAAGGTCCCAGCCAACTAGTGTGAAGCTTCCCTTTGAATTTTGTGAATCTAGAGTTGTAGAGAAGAGCCCAGTAACAGTCCTAAAAATACTTAGGTTTTGATGAATTGATCATGCTGCTTGGTTCGTTGTTGTTGCACAATGGATGTACATTTTATGGCGGCCAATCATAATTCGTCAAGCTCATTAAGCTGCTGCAGGAGACTATGTTGGGCCTGATATAGATCCATGTCTAATTGAAATGTAGTTCTTAATGTTTTAATCTCAACTTCCATTGGTAGGGTGACTTTCTTACCATAGACTAGCTGATAGGGGGTGAGACCTGTGGTACTTCTCCATGTTGTTCTATAGGCCCATAAAACTTCAGGCATCCTATCAGCCTAGTCCCTTTGATGAAGCTGAACAGTCTTTGTGAGCACGGATTCCATAATTATATTTGTACCTTCCACTTTCCCATTAGCCTGAGGGTGATATGGTGAAGTTACTCCGTGCTTGATACGGTACTGTGTTGTAAGATCTTTAATGAGTTTAGATAAGAATTGCAATCCCCCATTAGTAACAATCTACCTAGGAACTCAAGATCTTGTGAAAATATCTACATATAGGAAATATGAAACTACCTGCTCTGTTGCCCGTGGGAGTTCCTTCGCCTCAACCCATTTAGTCACATAATCTGTCATACTAGGATATATTATTTCTACCTAGATTGAGGTTTGATAGGGCCAGCAAAATCCAATTCCCATTTCTCAAATGGTTCCACCACAAGCTGAGTCTAAAGTGGAATTTCATCTGACTATAATGGATGTCCCATTCTTTGGCAACTATCACAGCTCTGGACATACTCTCATGCATATTTAAATATCGTAGGCCAATAATAGCCCAATTGTAGAATTTTGTGGGTTGTTCATTTGTCTGCAAAGTGCCCCCCACATGGGACATCATGATAGGTTCTCAAAATTGGATAAATTTCATCCTCACGAACACATCGAGGAATCACCAAATCCGGTCTTGTATAGAACAAGTAGCCGTCAATCCATGAAAATCTGCTACTCCGCTGCACAATCCTCTTCTTTTATTTTGATGTCATATGCCCCAAAAGTTTTCTTGCTACCAAATAATTTGCTACATCTGCAAACCAAGGTACATTAATAGAAATAACAAACAAATGCTCATCTGGGATGCTTAAACAAATTCTCATCTAGGAAAGCATCATCCATCGGTTGAGGTTCCTCATTATTAATTATTCTTGAAAGAAATTCAGCAACCACATTATTTTTACTTGGTATGTACATTATTGAAATATCGAATTCATGTAACAACAACAACCACCGAGTGACTCTGCCATTTGTGATGGCTTTATTCATAAGATATTTGATGGTAGAGTGGTCAGTCTGGACAGTCATTGGATATCCTGTAATGTAATGGCAAAATTTATTTATAGCATAAATGACCGTCAGGAATTCTTTTTCATTCACTGTATAATTAAGTTCTGCAACAGTCATATTTTTACTAATAAAATATATGGCAGAAGGTTTATGATCTTCCTGTTGGCCTAGAACTCCTCCTATGGTGGTATTAGAAGCATCTGTAGAAATTAGGAAAGGAAAGGACCAATTTGATCCTCGTAGGATCGGTGCTGTAGAGACTTTCTGTTTTAAAGTTTCCCATGCTAGTTGGCAGGCATCCGACCTCTCAAATTGTTTGTTTTTAGACATAAGCAGAAATAAGGGATTAACAATTTTTGAAAAGTTTTGAACAAATCTTCTATAATAACTTGCATATTCAATAAAACTGTGTACCTCTTTTTGTGTTCATGGAATTGGTAAATTAAGGATCACCTGAATCTTTGCTGGGTCTAATTTGATGCCATCGGGAGATATAAGATGACCCAAGATGACACCTTGAGTGAGCATCATTCTGCATTTTTCACTACTGAGACAGATATTTACTTCCTTGCATCATGTAAGTACTTTGTCCATATTATTAAAAGCTTCTGCAAAATCTTCACCATGAGAGGTAAATTCATCCATGAAAACTTCCATAGTGTCATGAATAATATTGACAAAGATGTTGAGAACAACTTGCTAAAATGTGGCAGGGGCATTGCATAATCCGAAAGGTAACACCTGGTATGCAAAGGTATCCCGTGGGCATGTGAATGTCATTTTCTCTTGATCCTCCGGTGCTATCCTGATCTGATTGTAACCACTGAAGTCGTCCATAAAAGAGAAATACTTTTTCCCTGCTAGCGTGTCCAACACCTGATTAATGAAAGGTAATGAAAAATGATCCTCATGTGTGGCTTTGTTTAATTCCCTGTAATCAACACAAATACACCAATTTCCGTTCTTCTTAGGAACTATGACCAGTGGAGACACCCACTTACTTTTAGAGATGGGATAAATAAAATTTGCAGCCAGTAACTTTTGAATTTCTTATTTGAACACCTCTCCGAGTGCCAGATTCATCCTACGCTGAGGTTTCCTGATAGGTCTTCAATCGTCTTTTGTTTAAATATGATGTGTACACAATTCAGGGTGGAGACCTTTCATGTCACTGTAATCCCATGAAAATTCAGTTTTTTGTTTCTTTAATAACAAGGTAAGCATTTCGGTTTGCTGCGTCGACAATGTGGAACTGATCTTTAAGATATTACCACGTTCAATTTCCACTTCCCTAATCGCAGAATCACCATGAAGCGTAGAAGTAGTGTCAGGTGTTGTAGATGAACTTGGGATGCTATAAATTTGTTGGGTAGCGCAAATTGAACTAAACAATTCCATAAAGTTTCCCAAAGTACTAGAATTGATAAATTGACTGAGAAAATAATCCTTAGTTGGTGGTTTTGCTGCCAGCGATTATTCAATCATGTAAATTTGTAGGGTTTCATTTGCTTGCTCAAATTCCTCTTCATTTGGCCACAAGGGAAGTTCTTGTTGTATCGGTGGCTTCGAAGGAGGATACAAAGTGAGTTCCTTAAAAACATTATCATGGGATATGTGCATATTTCCTGATCAGAAACCAATATAAGCATCTGCTATGGCCAACCATGGTCAACCCAAAATTAGAGGATAGCTTCCCAAGTTTGATTTTTTCTACAAAACCATAAAGTCCATTGGGTATGCCCATGAATCTACTGAAATAACAACATCTTCCATAATTCCATTTGGTCTTACAGGAGATTGGTCAGCCAACTGCAAAATAGTAGAAGTTTGTCGAAGATTTGTGATTCCCAATCTATCCATTGTCTGTTTAGTCATGACATTAATAGCTGCTCCCAAATCTATCAGTGTATTAGAGAGAGAAATTCCATTGATTTGTACTTTGACAAAGGGACTACCAGGGTCAGAGTACTTAGCAACAAGAGTGTTACCCATCATCAATTCGGCCAAATCTCCTATCACATGAAATGTTGGGGGGTCTTTTCTCTTTCTTCCTGGTTTCTTCAAACATAACTCTATGACAACTTTGGAGTAAATGGGAATGTATTTGATAGCTTGGAATATCGGAATCTTCATACAGACATTCCGTAATTCTCCTAGGAGATCAAATTCGGATTGAGGTATGATTTTGTCTATGATTACGCGCTCCGGATATGGTGGAAGTTATTTTTTCTCTGCTTGTGGCCATTTCTTGGGTGGGATGGGTGGGAAATTATCTTCAGATCGCACCGGTGTTTCTTCAGACTGGGCTGGTAAGATTTTCAGTGTCTTTTCATCTTCTTCCTCTGTAATTATGGGAGAGGTAGTTTTATTGATATTTCTTCCAGAGCATAACTGAATGTCATGGAAGTCCACTGTGAGGATAGAATAGGCTGGATAATTGGGTAATTCGGCAGCCATTATAGGTTGTCCAACCTTATTATTAGGGTTAGGAGGGGGTTGTGCAGGAAGGAGTGGTTTGGGAGGTGGGTTATTCACTGGCAGTGTTAACTTCAGTTGTGGAAGAGATTGTATTAACGGTTATATTGGTGAAAATGAGAATTGAGGATTTAGTATTTGAGGGGTAAATGTTGAATTTGTTGTTGATTCCCAAATCTTGAATTCCTCCAGTTTGATTGCCAAGGGATATTTTGTGGATATGGAGGTGCCCATATTTGCTATGGCATCGATGGATACCACGACTGAGAATTTTTTTGAACTTGTGGAGATTGTGAGACTTGTGACTGATGTAATTGAGCATTATTCCAATAAGTATTAAATGTTTGCATGAGATCTAGTATTGTTCTAGAGGGTTAGGGGTTCCATGGGTGCTTTTGAGAAATACAACAAACAGGTTTTGCATATGTCCCTACTTACTCATATATGGCCTTGAGTCCTGCCAGCGAAGGGAATTCTTTCATAGGATGCTCTTGGTCGCATAAAAGGAAAATTTCCACTTTGTCTAATGGTCAGCTTTTGAGAGGGTGCCTCTTCCTGCATTTAGGGAAAAAAATAGCGAAAGCTTGATCTTCCTCCTCTTTCCTTTTATTTTCTTTAAGCGCATCCAATTGAGAACTTAGGGAACTGAGTATATCAGTTTTAAAACCCTCCAAGAGGTTTCCAATATCCATCCTTGAAACTCCTTCTCTTGAAGTCTTGGTTGTCCTGTTTATTGTGTCTTGAATCCCTCTTACCGATATGGAGGAATTCCTTGAATACCTTCTGCAGAGGTCACATATTTATACATATTTTAGTAGGGACACACCCCCTGTACCCATCAAATTCAGCAGATCAATGAAATCATCTCTGATATCTCGTAAGAGAAGAATTTTCAATGTATCATCATTTAACCCATTCTGTCTTGATCTTTGCAAATTATATTGAAATCTCTCCACATAGTCTTTTAGGTTTTCGTCTTCTTGTTGGGTCATTTTAAAAATTGCTTCATTTTGATCCTTATCTTTGCAATATTCTTGATATTTATCCAGGAAGACCTTCTTCATTTATGCCCACATTACTTAACTGTCCCCTCCCAGCCCCATGAACCACCTTAGTGCCTGGATTTTCAATGTGGCTAGAAAAAGTTTCAGCTTCTCCTGATCTGTAACATAATCGCAGCTCCTGTAGAGGACATCAAATTCAAATAAAAACGTATATGGGTCCTCACTTTCCATACCATGAAAATTGTGCAATGTCGAATGTGGAATGTTCTTCATCTGGTTTGTAAATGTAGATCCGGGATTTCGGATTGGGAATTCGAAAGTATTCGTCCCGATGCTTGATTCTCCATTTGTATTTCCTTGGTGTGTTTCCCCTCCGGTGAGAATGTGCTCTCCCTTGCCATCCATATTTACCCAACAATATTCCGATGTAGATGATCTGACTGACCACGAAGATTCGACAAACAATTTTCCACACTCAAATTATTGTTAACACTGGATTGATTAAGAGGCTCCCCTTCTTGAACAAACTCTTATTCGAGAGCAGATTTTGTCACTGGCATATTCTCATCAACATTCTTTGGTAAGACTGTTTCGTCAATGGGCATGGTAGAGTGCTCAAGTCTTCTAATTTCTTGCTTAGGAATGCCAGTAGAAGGTGTCCTCGATTGAGTGTGTCCTCCTCTTATTGTAATTCCTGCACGGTTAGTGCCTAGGGGGGTATCATATGTGTATACAATCCTATCTGTACTATCTCTTATTCTATGCATGATTAATTTGCATGATCCAGGATCACATGGACTTGCGATGGGCAATATTTTAATGAATGTATTTGTGCGTTTTACTCGTCCCTCCTCCGAAATCACACCAGACTATTTTTAGAGAAAAAAATGTCATACGCAATCCTCTCGAAGGAAAGAAAAAAATTGCAACTACAGAACCAAAATAACCAATAAAAAATGCAATGTCCTTGGCAGCTCCTTGATAACGACACCAAAATGATGATATTTTCTTTCACCTTTTAATAAAATGCAAATCGAAATCTGTGCATAAATTATCAACCCAGGACCACAACGGCTTATGAGCTACCTGACAAAGTATATGTTAGTCACAGTAACTTGGAATGGTTTTAACACAGAGGAGGTCGATGGATTACAGAAATAGATTTGAAATGCAACTATTGGTGAATAGGCTTCTTAGAAGATCATAACTTATAGAAAGAATCATGTAATCAAACCAAAAGCACGGACTATCAAATTTAACAAATCCTCTACTATGTTGTAACGTTCTGCTATGCTACAAAAAGAACTTCATGCCTAAATCTTATTAAACACATTGAGAATTTCACGCAAAATAAATTTAATAAACAACAGCTACAATACAAGAATTGGAAAGAGATCATTTAATTCAACAACTTGCTTCTATCATTATCAGCTAGCAACAAAATCTCAACAACAATTCTAATGCAATCATTCACCACGTAAGTAATCCTTATTCAATGTTCATAATCCATACATTCCCTATGTTCACTAATAATGATAATGAAGATTATACTATCCAGTCATGCCACTACTTAAACATTCACATTCAACTATGATCAACACACGAAATCCAAATCTGAAACGCTTAAATCAATCATTAACTGCATAAAACACTAATTTCATCAATATCAACTATGTGCATAAATAAAATAAATTCTAACAACAACAACACCTGTCATAGAAGGGGGCGCTGCCTTCGGAAACAGGAGCTGAATAAGCCACTCACTCACACGAAATTAATTAACACATCCAAAATCAATATAATATAGGGTTTTTATATAAAAAGGTCTGATCAAAACAATGTTCAATAGATCTATGGAAACTGATGGCTAAACTACTCTGGAAGAGATTCAAAGTTCTTATACATCAGCGCTCATGAGAGAATTATGAAAGATCGTGCAGTTACAACAAATTTCCCAATAAGGCCCATCTGCTGATTCTCAAAAGGTCTCATGAGCCATCCTAGGAGCTAGTACTGTGGAGGGTGGAGATGATTCCCAAAATATACTGGAGCGGTCAACAACCTCGTTGGATGACCCAACAAGTTATGAGTCATTAAAGAGCCGAAATGCTGAATTGGACATAGAATCTCTGATCCCCAGATTGATTGCATCATCATTTATGTGCTGGGTAGATGACCAAAATGATGTAAAATAATGGGCAGGAGTGAAATACATAAACTTGATACGTATCTGTTAAAGCTTGAGACTAAGATACAAGTTGTCCAACTTCCATAATTCCTTCATTCTGCAACCTAGAAGTAAAATGATATTGAACCTCAAATGCCACTTCTTTAGTAGGAAATCATGGCATCATAACTCTATCCAAATCATCAGCAATTGAAAAATAACAAGGAAAACGAGATCAGTCCTTACCAAAGCCAAAACTTCACCAAATGTAATGAAGAGAGAAAGTAGTGATATAGGATTAAATCAAAATTTTCATAAACAAGGAAAAATATGAGAACAAAAAGGGTCATATACACAACCCTTCAAGTTTAAACACGGTAAAGATTTATTTCCATTAAAAAGGCTACAAAAATGGAAAAAATTGATCAATTGTTGAAGATGGTACTTTTAGTCATGATTATGAAACATTCTAATTCAAATTGAAAAAATTGACTCCAAATAGTATTACCTTGTATCATAAATAGGGGGAAGTACACAAATAAAATGAGAAAGACACACTTACAACTCAAAGGGGGGAGTACACTCATGAAGAAAAAATGGATCTCTATGACACCTTAAGAGGGGGAGCGTATTATGAAAATTGGTAAAGGTCAACAAAAACAACCACAAACATGAATGCAATTAGTTAGTGGTCAACCAAAACCACCAAATACATGGTATCAAATTCAATGATTGTTTGCGTTTTTCCTACCCTCGACCCATGTTCAATCCCTTCCCTTATGCACAACAAAGCCCAATATATCGGCCTCACAAAGCAAGTCTCAGTTGGCAGCACCTGCGACACAGATGCATTCTCACCTGAGATATCTTTCTATTGGGTAACTGTCTGAACCAAGTTTCCACATTTGGGTGGGGGGATTTCACGTCCCTTGGTCTTATACCAAGGTGCTCAACGGAGGCTAGTGGGTGGGGTCTTGCTACTTATTATATATAGTTAATATGCAATACAACTTGTCCTTCGCCATGCATTAAACAACAAACCCAATGCAGCATGGATACATTCACACTAACCATGCAATAAACACATATAAGTTATGTTGTAAGCAAATACACAAACATACATTCACAGTAACATAAATATATGACAAGCACATTCATCATTCACACATTTGACATAGAATCTAACGTGGAAACCTATTCGAGAAAAACCACAAGGGCACTCTTCATCTGGCATGAGATATATATGGAACCTTTGTTCTGTGCACTAAGCTTTCAACTCTGTTCTAGATCTTTCTTCATTTATCTATATAGACTTATTTCTCCTCTCATGCTCTTCATTCTTCTATTTCACTACTCTTCCTCTACTTAACTCTACTAATGATCCGCACACAACTTGGATAAACTCAATCTCTCCTTTGAATTTTTCTAATGATTTGCACACAACCTGGATCAACTCAATCTCTACTACACCCCTGTACACTCAGTTGCAGGTTCTTCAACTCTTCTCTACAACTCAACGAATCAACACACTAACAACACTGCAAATTAGACTGTCACTAAATGAACAGATGCTACTTAGACTATCATCAACAGACCCCCCAAGGGCTAACCAACACACATATTGGGTTCCTCCTTTTATAGGTTCTTCATACAATTAGCCAACGGGCCTTCTTTCCTATTTTATCGCCACATGACATTAGGCACTAACGACCTGACTTACAAAGATGCTTCCATACGTGCAGCTCCCGCTGACTCTAGCCGACTTCATACCCACAATATTTCTTAGCTGACACTTTATAACCATTGTGCCACTACATATATTCTGACATGGTTAACTCTGTCGCATCCTTTCCTTATGTCGTTGTTCCTATTCCATCACGGTCTCTCTTATGTCGCTAACTCTCCTCTTTCATGAATTCTCTTCTTCTTATGCTCTTAGCTCTTTCTGATTTTGTTCCTCTTCTGTCGCATCTTCCTTCCTTACTACTTCTTCTACCTTATCCTTCCTTCCATCCTTCCTTGGCTTCTTTTGTCACAGCTCCTTTTCCTTCTTCTCCTTCTTTCTCTACTTCAGTCGCATGGCCTTTTACTTCTTGCGACTTTTCTCTTTTCGTACTTAGGCATAATTCGAGCAAATTCTACCTATCTTTCCCTAGGCCCAACAAGCCCCCAACACTCACATGTGGCTCGCCCCAAGCCATGCAAAAATATTCTTCCATTTCCTTACGTGTGTCAACTTGATCTTGAAAATCGTGCAAGATTTTTCAGTACTTTCTCTACTTCTTGTCGCACATCTTCCTCTGCTTTCTACAAGTTCTCCATAAGGTTGGAACTGAGGTGTTCCGATGGTACGAGCCGTGTTTCTTGTACTTCTCATTGTACTCTCTAATATACATGTTGAATAATGCCTATAAATCTTTCATCTTTTTCCAGCAACTCTTCAACCTTATCTACATGTTGTTGTTGTTGCGTGTGCAACATTGTTACTTGCCGATGGATTTTATTCATTTCTGTCGCCTTAGCCATATTTTGCACTAAGGGTATCTGCTTCATCTCAGTATTCAGTTGAGTTACCGCTATCTTAGCTGTACACAGCTCCTTTGCGAATTTCTCTATTTCGACGTCTTCCATCAAAGCTTCCCAAGCCCAAGAGACTTGGTCAACAGATTTAGCACATAGTGCTTTTGCTTCTTCTATCTTCTTTGTAGCTTTTGTTGCTTCTATTGTTCTTCCTTTTATCGAATAAAGTTACTGTTTTAGAGGAGTAAGACAGATGAGATGGAAAATCTCATCAATAACACTGATTTTGAAAGATGAAGATAGGACCCAAAGTGTATGTGTAGAAATCTGTCATTTGGCCTTTTCCTTCTCATAGGAGGACCATGCTCCTCAACTTCTTCTTTGTTGACAATGCAAATTGGTATCTAACGTCTTCTCTGTTCTACTACTGGTAAAAGCTACCACCTTGTTGACGTCTTCTGCTTGTTCATTGATGAAATCTGCCATTTTATCGACGTTCGACCTTTCGTCATTGGAATCTTCCATCATCTTCTTCTTTGAAGCATCATCACCGTTTATCTCTTGACCTTAATGTAGAGATGATGGTGATGATGGTGGATTGTTTCTCTATTTGTCGTTATCCGAACACTAGTTCATACCAACAAGCTCTAGCAATGGATACTCTGCACTCTGGTGAATTGTTCTGCAAGTCTATCTGACAGATTCAGTGGGATATCATTTGAAACTCAAATTCCAACTGTTTCTTCTTCATTCTTCATCAATAATGCTGAGATGGATTTAATCTTGCGAGAACCAGAATGCTTCCTCATCGGTGAACCCAGTAGGTCTATGCGTATCCTTCTTTGAGGGAGGAATGGAACAATCTCAGCTTCTAATCCCATCCCTACTTGCGATGGAACATATCTGGAAGCATGTCTCTCAACCAACGTAAGGTGACATGACGTCAATCACTGATCCTGTGAGTGCAATGTCGCTAAGACTCATAGTAACCATACTTCTGTAACAACTTACTTCATCCTTGGGTGTTGCAGAGAGTGATTCCTCATTGAAGTGCATTAGACTGAGTTGAAAGTGAAGGGGGATGCAGGAAATGCCTACTTGTTTAGTCTGTCAGATCTTCATATGTGCAACCATCGAGTGGAATAGTGGCAATACGATCGATCACGTGGATCACCTTTCCGAATCATCATAAATAAACTGCCAAAGAACCCGACACTTTTCTCTATGACGTCATTATAATGATGACCGAAGTAACTTAAAAAATTACGCCGCCAGATTCTCGCTGCCTTTTCAACTTAATGCACTCCATATGTCATATCAGAAATGGCTGGCATCTAGCTGTCATATTTATACCGTTCGTATTTTTTGTGACAACGCTGCAGTCCTTATGACATATTTTCTTTTCTTCACCAGATCTCCTTTCCTTCCAATAACGTCACAGTCCTTGTGACTTGTTTACTCTTTTGAAAGATATTATTTTCTTGCAATAGATAGTGTCTGTGCCAGACACTGAGTCTGCGAGATGACATCTTTATCTGCAACACACTAGAAGTCTATGAACAAAAACAATAACACAAATAGTTGTTTCCTCTCTTTCTTTCTATGTTTCTCCTTTCTTGCTCCCTTTTATACGACAAAGTCTTAGCTATCATGATACAACTTTAGTCGACTTCCATTCACTAAGCCTTGAACCTTTGTTCCATCTAAATTTTACAATTTCACAGCTCTTCCATCAGTGATCTTCATGACGATATACGGTCCTAACCAATGTGTTCTCAACTTTCCTGTATGCTTGAGAAATTTATTGGCATACATAAGAACAAGTCCTCCAACGTCAAAGTTATTTCTCTTAATGTGTCGATCATGCCATGTTTTTTGTCTTTGTTTTTCCACATTTTAATGAAAGCCTATGAGAAAACATTTTTCTTCCAGTTGCAAAAGTAGTGAAAATATTTCTTCCACAACATTGACATTCGTCATCTCTGTGATCGTAGCAATCCTTAAGCTCAGGACGATATAATCCATAGGCATCACATATTCCTATTCATAAACCAACCAAAATGGAGTTTGGACTTCCAATTTCTTACAAGTTGTGCGATATGCCCATAATAACACTGAGATTTTCTGATCCCAGTCATCTCTTTGAACGTTGCAAACCTTTGTCAGTGCATTCTCTAGAATTTTGTTAAAGGCTTTGACATCTCCATTTGTTTGAGGGTGATAGGGTGTTGTCCTTCTATGTTGAATCTGGAATTCGTTTGTGAGTTCTGCAATCAACTAGTTGACAAAGTGCATACCTTGGTCACTTATCAAATATCGTTAGGCATCCAAATCGTGTCACGACGTTCTCAAATAAAAACTTTGTAGCAGTCGCAACGATATAATCATTTACTAGAGCTACTTCGACCCATCTAGTTAAGTAATTAGTCGCAGTAATAATATATCGTGCACAAGTGTGCTTTCTTGTCAGACTCATAGGACCTACAAAATGCACAACCCATTTATCGAATGCTTGTAAATCTATTTGAGGTACCAATGGGATTTTTTCCCTTTGTGATGGCTTCCCAGTCCTTTGACAGACATCACAACTACGACAATAGTCCCGAGCATCTGCATGCATGGTGGGCCACCATAATCCTTCTTGCAAAATCTTGTGCACCATATCTTTCCCTGCATAATGACCTCCTACAACACCAACATGTGCTTCATTTAATATCAACAGTCTCTCATGCTTCAAAACGCAACGACGAAGTATCTCATCAAGACCCATTTTATACAATTGTCCAGTAATCAACTGCAAATCTGTAGCTCTTGTAGCCAACTGTTTCTTATGCATCATGGTGAACTCAGATGGTGTATAACCTGTACTCAAAATTGTATGATATCTCTATATTGATCATCAAACATGGTTATGGAAAATAGTTGCGCATCAGGAAGATTATCATCCAGGTTATTAGGATCTTCACCTCTTTATATCATTGTCGATGGTATGGTCCCGAATTCAATTGGTCGGGTTTAACAATTATCTCAAAATCAAATTCCTGGAAGAGGAGAAGCCACCTGCAAATCTCTCCCCAACACTGGCTTATTGACCAAGTATTTCAATACAAAATGGTCATTGTACATCTTAAAATGTCCACCCAGCAAATAATGTTTGAATTTTTGCAATGCATATACCATTTCTAAACCTTCTCTTTTTGTCACGATATAATTTTTCTCCGCAGTCGACAAATTCTTGCTAGTGAAGGAAATGGGATGATCAATGGATCCTTTACCAGGATGTATTAGTACCATGCCGAGTGCGACAAAAAATGCACCGACATAAACATGAAACTCATTTTTCTAGTCTGGAAATACAAGTGTTGGTGTAGTAGCCATCTTGTTTTTCAATGCATCTAGAATCTCTTGGTAGCTCTCTGTCCATTGAAACTTAGCATCTTTGTTCAAAATATTTTCCGTCGGAGTAGTCACCTCCGCATATCCCTTGATAAATTTTCTGTAGTATCCAGTGTGGCCTAGTGTTTCTCACAACTATTTGACTATAGTAGATGGTGGTAGATCAAGAATGATCACAATTTTGGCTGGATCGACCGAATTCCATCACGACAGACTACATGACCTAACAAAGCTCTAAATGGTGCACGCAAAATATACATTTCTTCAAATTTAACGAAATTTGATACTAGCAATATCGTTCCAACATCATTCTAAGGCTCTCAATATGGTTTTTTCTGAGCCCAAATACTTTCCAATCATTAAAGTATACTTCAAGAAATTTATGTATAAAATATTTAAAGGCAGCTACTACAATTCTGGAAAAAATCGCAGGGGAATTCTTAAGTCCAAAGGGCATTACCGTATACTGGAAACATCCCCACTCTGTCGCAAAGGTAGTCTTTTGTCAGTATTCTTTTGCAATCTTGATATGATGGTACCCAAAAAATCCATCAGTGAACGAATACATTTCCTGCCCTCCGACACTTTCCAGTACTTCATCTATTAACAAAGCCAGAATCGGGTCATGCAAACAAGCATCATTCAACTTTCTCAGGTTGGCACAAATTATTACTTCACCAGTGGTCTTCTTGTTTTGGACCATTATTGGACTAATCCATTCTGATTCCTCAACAGTTTCTATAACACCTGCCTCTAACATTCGGTCCAATTCAGCCTTGACCTTTTATTTGTATTGCGGATTCAATCTGTACGGTCACTGCTTGACCGATTTTGCGTCGAGCATCAAAGGTATTTTCATTTCACTGAGATCTATGACTATTCCCTTCATCTCTGAAAACATGGCAGGGAACAAACCCTGAAACTCACGCAATAAGTCATTGATCTTCCCTATAGTCTGTTCATCCCAATAATATCCAATATTGGCGAAGTAATATTTTTTATTAAAAAAATAATAAAATAAAAAAGATATATATTACATTCACGTGTTTTTCTTCCTTTTATAAAAGTGTTGTTCTTCCTTTTATAAAAGATGGTAGATAGGATATATGGTTTTGTAACATTTGTTACAAATTAAGTTTCACTTCAAAGCCTCTTTAAAATAGAGCCGTCGATCCTCCCGGTATGATCACATAAAGCTCCAAAAAGAGTCCCCCATCCACCCATTGATGAAAGGTAAGAGTGATGTGAAATAAAAAGTAATATATTTATCTTTTGTTAGTACATGTGGGATACACAGGCAAAGCTCACTTTTTTGTGCCCAAAAGTTGAAGAACTGTGGGAATATGAAGGGTCGAATTTCAAGTCATAAGCCAAGATCCGGCCATCACCAAATGTCAAGGTTTTCTCACGAGAGAACCAATAAAGACACGATCCTACCAAATGTCATAGCATATACAAAATATTGCACATTATGGTAAATCGTAGTAATCATGAACCAAGAAAGGAAAGCTTAGGATTCTTCTGTATGACAGGAACCACGGTTCAAACTATAGAGTAAGCAGCTCTGGTATTGATCATAACATGTTTGAGGTGCAGATTGTTGCATTGGAATTTTAGTTCATCACCTCCATTGGATACTCTCATTTCATTTTATCTCCAAACTAGAAAACACGGTTTTATGGTTTATATAATTTTCCTTGATGGTTAATGCTTTCATCCTTCTTCGGATTGAACAAGATACAGAAAATCATTGTACAGTGGGTGTGATACTAAAACAAAGCATTTTCAAAGTTTTACAAGGGTAAAAATGAGGCTAAAGTAGGAAGAATGGTCGATTTTTGCGGCATAATTCCTTCTATTATTTCCAGAGTACTGCACAGTTGCAAGTTATGTTCGAAACATTTTATACTATCTCTAAGGGTTCTATGCATACTCATTGTTCATAAGCAATTGCTATTATTCTTCTTTCGAGTTTTAGATGCAGGAATTGAGCATGTTTTCTTGGGCTTATGATGTAAACAACATATACGTAGCAGCA
Source organism: Pseudotsuga menziesii (assembly GCA_001517045.1). Classification (NCBI taxonomy): domain Eukaryota; kingdom Viridiplantae; phylum Streptophyta; class Pinopsida; order Pinales; family Pinaceae; genus Pseudotsuga; species Pseudotsuga menziesii. The sequence continues at coordinate 1,681,263 of LPNX010625500.1, read as the reverse complement.
GATTGAATAGAGACAATTTGTGATGGCGAAATTAGCGAAAGGTAGCATAGTACTCCAGATTCGAAGGTCAAACATTAGAAATGAAAGGATGAGGTGGTGATTAGATAAACAAGTGGAAACCATATACCAGATTTTATGGAAAATATCAACGCTTGAGGACATGTGGAAAATCTCATGTCATCAAAATAAACTGAAAGATTTCAAGCAGAAACCAACATCCGTGGAGATTTCTCCAACAGTTTATCTCTTCGATCAACATCATTTCAATATTTTAAGGAAAATGATTTGGCAAGTTAGCTCCAAATCCTAGATTGATCTCATAGGCATAGGAAAGAGTTCAATTTCAAATGCATCATTTTCAGGTAGAATATTTCGAGCAGATCCAGATTCAATGCTGTGTCAGCAAAAATCCAATGGAACAATAATTTGATTATGGCATTAATTTCTAGTAACTGATATTTGATAGAATTTTCTATAAATAAGATTCATTTTCTTACTGAAATAGGAGAGTTCAAGCTGAGGGCTGAGGTAGGGCATGTATGCACTTTGTTTTTCTTAATGTAGGATGGCTGCTTTGAAATGATTATGATCATTTGAACCTTGTTCTGTTTCAATAAATAAAGTACATGTTATCATGATTCTGTCTATGTGTGGTCTTAATATTCCATACCGTGATTATTTTGATCAATATGTAACTATTTGTAATGTTTTGAAAACAGAACTTGTTTCATGTTTTTCATAAAGTTATGCTTGTAGCCATTTCTTATTATTGCTCACTATAGTGGTGTATTTCCTGCAGTCATGCTTCTATCCTAGCTTTATCTCTGCAATGTTTGTTTATCTAAGATTTCTCTGAGCTTTGACCTGAGCAGTCAGAGTGCAAACTTTAGTGATAACATCTTTTGGCGTCATTGTCGGGGACGGAGGAACGAAGACATACTTCCCTGGGCTGTATGCCAACGAATATATCCATACTTTGATGATGAACAAAGGCTGGTGACATAGTGGTTGCTATATTCACCTGGTGAGACCACTTGGTTTCAAAATGGCAGATTCAGTTTCTGATCAAGTTACTTCATGTACCAAGACAACAGGGTTGGAGGTAGATCTTGCTTTTCTTAAAAATTTCAAAGAATGGATACCTGATAATGATGAATGGAATGAAGATTTATTTTCCTATTTAGATTCTTTTAATATTTCAAGTGAAGAGGTTAAACTTTGTTTTTTGAAGAAGCTTCTGAAAACACTCGAATTGGAGTATGAAATTTTGTTGGCTCATAAAAATTCCCAAAATATTTATGAGATTAACATTTCTAATGGTCAGTATGAAGATATGTGCATGGCTTTGAATAAAGAATTTAATCAGCATATCTTGGAAAGTAAAAAATGGTTTTCAGATGATTGTGAAAAAAATGGCTTTATGGAAATAGTGAGGTCAGAGTTTATCCAAAGGTAGCTTACTTATCTTAAACAAGAAATAGAGATATTTAATCAAAACATGGTTTTAACTATTTTTATGATCTAGTAGCTGCTCATCTCGAGGTTTTTATCAAGTCCATCGATTCAGTTGTGTTCAGCTGCAAATATGGGCTTCAGATTCATGATGAATTGCCTATAAGTTCTTCAATCTTTATTTTAGAGAAGCATATTCCAGGAGTTCAATTGTTAAGTCAATTTTTAACATGGCTACATTGGAAATGGGATTATACTTGATCAAGCAAAGTTCAGTTGATTAGAATAGTAGTGTGAATAAATAAGCTCATCTTTGAGCATTTGTTTTAGTTTGCATAGTGTGATCAGATGGTTGTGTAAGGATTGTTTCAGTTGCAGAGTTGTTTGAATTTCAACATTTAATAAGCAGTGTATTTTCAAGTTTTTGAATGACTCCAGCCCAATGCATACAAGGCACAGGTGTTTCTTATCCTCACTTACAGGTGTCAGAGATGGTTTTAGGAGAAGCAATTTAGTCTACAAGTTATTGGATCCTCACATAGAGGACTCCATCCCCAGCCAGAGCCAGATGTTGGTATCAGATCCATCCCACAAAACTTTTGGATTCTGGCAGCACTCATGTAAAAAGGTATCCAAATTCTTGTTAGCAGAGTATTCACAAATATTTCCGCCAAGGTGTTTCCTCTCGAATCTACACTCTTTTCACTATCCTCAGTCAAATTTGCCTCATTTCCCCAACAAAAAATCCATCAAATTTGTCAAAGTTCCTTGCTATCAAAACTAGACTTGTGTCAAAGTTCCTTGCTATCAAAACTAGTGTCAAAGTTCCTTGCTGTCAAAACTAGACTGGTGAGTCTTCGCTACCAAGAAAACCATTTATTTTATTAAACCCTTTGGCCAATTATTACTTTTAGTAATTATTTATTATTTTAAAATAAAAAGGTCTTATATTCTTTTTGTTTTAAAGTAATATTTTTTATTAAAAAAAAATAAAACAAAAAACAAAAAAGATATATATTACTGCATGGTTGCAAGTTATGTTTGAAAAGTTTTATACTATCTCTCAGGGTTCTATGCATACTCATTGTTCATAAGAAATTGCTATTATTCTTCTTTCGAGTTTTAGATGCAGGAATTGAGCATGTTTTCTTGGGCTTATGATGTAAACAACATATATGTAGCAGCAGATTGAATAGAGACAATTTGTGATGGTGAAATTAGCAAAAGGTAGCAGAGTACTCCAGATTCTAAGGTCAAACATTAGCAATGAAAGGATGAGGTGGTGATCAGATAAACAAGTGGCAACCATATCCTAGATTTTATGGAAAATATCAATGCTTGAGGACATGTGGCAAATCTCATGTCATCAAAATCAACTCAAATATTTCAAGCAGAAACCAACATCCGAGGAGATGTATCCAAGAGTTTATCTCATCGATCAACATCATTTCAAGATTTTAAGGAAAACGATTTGGCAAGTTAGCTCCAAATCCTACATTTATCTCAGAGGCATAGGAAAGAGTTCAATTTCAAAGGTATCATTTCCAGGTAGAATATTTTGAGCAGATCCAGATTCAATGTTGTGTCAGCAAAACTCCAGTGGAACAATAATTTGATTGTGGCATTAATCTATGGTAACTGATATTTGATAGAATTTTCTATAAATAAGATTCATTTTCTTACTGAGATGGGAGAGTTCAAACCGAGGGTTGAAGCAAGGCATGTATGCATTTTGTTTTTCTTAATGAAGGATGGCTACTTTGAAGTGATTATGATCATTTGAACCCTGTTCTGTTTCAATAAATAAAGTACATGTTATCATCATTATGTCTATGTGTGGTCTTAATATTCCATACCGTGATTCTTTTGATCAATATGCAACTATTTGTAATGTTTTGAAAACATACCCTGTTTCATGTTTTTCATAAAGTTATGCTCGCAGCCATTTCTTATTATTGCTCATTACAGTGGTGTATTTCCTGCAATCATGCTTCTATCCTAGCTTGATCTCTACAATGTTTGTTTATCTAAGATTTCTCTAAGCTTTGACCTGAGTAGTCAGGGTGCAAACTTTAGTGATAACAGATAGGATTCTTCTCTTAAAATTGATGATGGTTTGATTATCTATCGCCTAGTAAATCCCTAAAAGTGTAGAATGTGGGTTTGTATCATCAACAATGTCGATCACTTCAAAGTCTGCATATGTCCTCGGACCTTCTATCTCAATAGGTACTTGAGTGAGTCGATCGATGGGTAGAACCTTCGGCTGATTTGTTAATCTTAACTGAATGGAAGGCCAATCCAATCATGGCTTGTTCATGATTTCCCATGTCTGTCTTATTAAGATATTGACATCAGAGCCTAGATCTAGAATGATATATCCATGTCATAGTCTCCTATCTTCCCAGTCATTCACAACTCGTGACTAGTTTTTAATGTTTTCCCAACATGGTTAACTATTTTTTCAAGTCACACTTCTTCTGGAGTTTCTTCTATGAGTGTTTTCAATTCTGCAACAACATATTTATCATGGATTAGTGCTAAAAAACTTTTGAAAAATTATTTTAGCTTACTAACATTTCTTGTCGGTTGCTTCCTCGGTATTTGGTCAAATATTTCGAGCATCTCTCTTACTTGTCTAGATGTCGACGCTTGATTTGTGTCGAAAAATTCCAGTCAGACATCGAGGAACACCTTCTTTTCTTTCTGGACGTCAAAGGGTACTTTCTTTTGTGTCGCATGTCGCACCCGCGGTTGTCCATGATGTGTGTCCTGGTCTGTTGTAGTCGCATCACCTCCTCTTGCGATGACAACAATGTTTGCTTCTCTTGGCTCGACATAAATCATCTGGATGTTCTGGTTAGGATTCTACACAGGGTTGGTATTTCCCATAGTTCGAGCCTACCACTTTGCAATCAGTTGTGGACATTGTTCGACAATATGATCAAATGTTTTACAATACGAACACGTCTTTGCAGAACTTGCACAATCTCAAGAAAAGTGTCATGGTTGTCCACATTTATAACATACGAATTGACCTCTTCCTCTACCAAATCCTCCTCCTTGTTGTTGTTTTCCTCAAATTCAAAAATTTCCACCCCCTAGGTTGAGGGTAGTGTTGTTGTTGTGGATACTAATTTTGTTGACATTGCGGCTGAGGATATTGTGGTTGTTGAAATTGTGCTGGTGGATATTGAGCAAGATGGTATTGAGCTTGCGCTCGTTCAACTTCCATTTGGTCATCATTCTTCATTAAGTAGGTATCCACTGTCTTTTCTTCTAGCAGCTGAAATGCTCTGCAATATTTCTCATCGTGTCCTACATATTTACAAAATTTACAATAAAAACTAGCTGGTGTACTTACAATCTTCTGTAAATACACACATTCTTCTGATTGATGGCCTATATTTTGACATATTCTACGCCAAGGAATCCCTTAGGTGTTTATCGGGTTCGACGCTCCTGCTACGACATAGTTCATGAGTGTTAGACAATTATCTTTGTGGTGTCCGTCTATTCTACATCTTGTACACCATAGCTCTTCTTGAAATTCTTTGCCTTTCTTTATTTCTTGGAGTTGCACCGTAAGATTATCCAGTTGCAACTGAATCTGCATCATTCCTATGCAAGTTTCTTAAATCAGAGAGGATTCAAGCTTCGTTGTTATTTCCATAGCTTCTTTCTGCGACACAATATTTTGTTGCATCAATGGAATCCATATGTGCGGCAACAAAGTGGAAATGAACCATTCCTTTTGTTGTGCATATCACATTTGGAAGCTTACTTTAGCAATTAATGTCTTGAATCTATGGTCAAAGTCCTAGAAAGACTTTGTAGGTAGCTGCTTGATTTCTTTAATCTCTGTAATGTACTACGATTCAGATTTCATCTTTTTGAACTCATCTATTATTTCGATTCGAATCTGGTCGAGTGTTTTCTGCTCAACTCCTACTAACACTATAGAAAAATTCATGTACCAGTCTAACACATGACCTCGCAGAGTCGTGACCATCTGTGATTTCTTTATGTCCTCATCTTGGACATGTCGCACAATCCATACAAATTCACAAAGAAAAAAATGTTGCTCTGGGTCTTCCAACCCATTCCCATTGAACATTGGCAGCTTAATGTTTGTTCCAGACATTATGTTGGTCCCTGATACACTTGGGAAATTTTTTTGAGTAGTCGGACTCCCTTGTCCACTATTCACAGTGTTAGTGATATTTATATTTACAGATCTACTTGGAGACAAGTTTCTAGATCTTACCTTTGGAGATGTATGCGATGTTGTAGGTGTACAGTACTTGTTCTCTAGTCTTGGAGTTTCAATTGATTCTTCTACTACTTCAGATATTGGTCGATATTCCTCTTCTTTGTCGCAAGAGCCTTTGTTCGAGTGCGGCGTAAGTTCGTAGTATCCTCCTCTAGTAGTACTACAATTTCCTCTTCCTGTGACAGTTTTTCTTCACTTTCCAGACCTAAATCTTCTTCCACTTCTTAAATAACCAACATTCATTTTAGTTCCAACATCTCCAAGGAACATCTCACCCTAGTTTGCGTCATTCTTCACACAGTTCTGCTGTGACATACCCACCTTTCTCTGCACAGATTTCAACTGTCACATTCGTAAGATTCCTTTTTCACATATGAGCATTATTATCCAAGTTTTCAAGGAAGACAAACATCTTTCGGGGGGTCCTTGGAATTTTTTTTGCTCCGCCTAATTATACGAGGTTATTGTGTCGAGAACAAACTCAGTAATATATCCTTGCAAGATGTTATTCACCCAGGAATCAACAACCCTCAACACAAGGTTGCTTACACTTTTCAGTCGCTGAATCAACTGAGTATTTTCCACTCCTTCGATCTCCTCCTTGAAAGTTTCTTTTTTGGGTTGCCAACTTCGACAACCACTCATGTAACACAATAGGGAATTCAGAAAAGAAAATTTTGTGAATATTTGTATACATATATCGTCCCAACCACTCTGTTGGATTCTACCGAGATACACCCAATCTTGGATTTCTGCCTTTGTCGAATACCACGACATACCCCTCACCAAAATGGTTTACAGTCTCAGGAATGGAACCATTTATTGGCGTTTTTCCTACCTTTGACCCAGGTTAAGTGCCTTCCCTTGCGCACAAAAAAGCCCAAGATATCGGCCCAATAAAGCAAGGATCAGTTAGCAGCTCCTGCGACGCAAATGCAGTCTCACCTGAGATATCTTTCTATTGGGTAATTGCCAAAGACATGTTTCTGCATTTGGGTGGGGGAATTTCACGTCCATTGGTCTTCTACCAAGGTGCTCGACGGAGGCTAGTGGGTGGGGTATTACTACTTATTATATGTAGTTAATTCGTGGTACAACTTGTCCTTCAACATACATTATAACAACAAAACCAATGGAGCATGGATACATTCACAATAATTGTGCAATAAATACATATCAGCTTTGTTGTAAGAAAATACACAAACACACATTCACAATAACATAAATATATGACTTAAGCACATTCATCATTCACACATTTGACACAGAATCTAACGTGGAAACCCATCTAGGAAAAACCATAAAGGAACTCTTCATCTGGCATGAGAAATATATGGCACCTTTGGTCTGTGCACTAAGTTGCAGACTCTGTTCTAGATCTTTCTTCGTTTATCTTTACAGGCTTCTTTCTCCTCTCATGCTCTTCGATATTATTTTTCACTACTCTTCCTTTACTTAACTCTACTAATGATCTACACACAACTTGGATCAACTTGATCTCTACTATGACTTCTGCTAATGATCCGCGCACATCCTGGATCAAATCAATCTCTAATACACCCCTATGCACTCAGCTGTAGGTTCTTCAACTCTTATCTACAAATCAACGACTCAACATATTAAAAACACTACAAATCTGTTAGGATTATTAATCCTCCCTTGGTAAATGTCTATTAGATTAATTTTGCCTAACTTAGGAACCTTAATTAATTAATTGGGTCCACTTGACCTAATGGGGCCACATGTACCAGTCACTGGAGTGTGGGGAACACTGCTAGAGATTAACTGCCACTTACTGCATGTGCATGCATCAGTTTGGGCGCCTCCTAGACCAATCCCTACATTTTAGGAGCCACTGGGAGTCTCGGCACCAACCTACTTCAGTTAGTTGGAGTTAGTACTAGTTAGTATCAGTTAGCCCCTAGTTACTTTTAGTTAGTTCACAAACAGTTAGCTAGTGTGTGTCTTGCATGGATAATGCATGGATGCATGTGGAGTAGGCGCCTTTGCCCACCTACCACACTCAGTTGCACTGAGTTAACTAGCTGTCACTGATTGTTTGAGTTAGTTGGACATCTGGGAATTGATTTTGGACTCCAATATTGATTGAGAGACCATGAGTTAGAGATTCAGTTAGATAATGTCATATCCACTTGGGAGATTCGAATTGCTACCCCATGCATTCGAATTCTTTCCTATGTAAACTATTGTAACACCGGATATTATTATGGTGAATGATACTGTAAATTCCTAGTCAATACTTGTCTATTTCATGTGTGGTTTGTTTGGTTCAATTTGTATCTTCATTCTCCATTTGCTGCAAACATTATTAGAATTATCTGCTTGAAGATCTAAATGGCATTCAAATTCTAATATGGTATCAGAGCCTTCTCAGGAAGGTTTCATGCTTGTTTCTCCCCATCAAACATCAGAAGCAGTTGGGTTTCCATAGAAGTCCCCTATGATGATTTGCTAGCTCTAGATTTATTTAGAGCAGTGGAGAGGGTGTGACAGAACCAGAAAACATGTTCATACCGGGAGGGAAAGCATGATTCTAACAGTTTATGTATTTTAGTGTGTTATTGCAGTGAAATTGATAGGTGCTACATAGCTTGTGTGAAGTTTTGCAGTACTTCCAACCGGAGCAATTATGAGTTCTAAAACTCCTGAACCACGAATCCTCACAACTTCCAATTATCTTGATTGGAGGATTGATATGCAGCTGGCCTTGCGCAAGCATGGTTGCCACAAGATTATACATGAATGGGATCCTGAGCCTCATCAGCGAGTAGAGTGGAACAAGTTTTTGAACTGTTGTGATGAAGAATTCGGGTACTTATGTACTTATATTTCTAGAGATCTCCTCTTCCACCTAGAAGGCTTGAGTACTCCCAGAGAATCCCGGGAGAAGCTTGATAGCTTGTTTAACAAACAAGATGAGCTTTGGGGACACATTCTAGAGAATGATTTGGTATCTTTACATCCCAGTAGTTTCGAGACTATTGAGAAATTCTTTACTAAATTCAAGTCTCTAGTAATCCAGTGCAGACAGTGCGGGATAGAGTAGAAGGATGAGCAGAATTTCCTTTCCATAGTCAGCAAACTAGGCCCTAAGTATTTTGTATTTGTTTCCATATTTCATTCCAAGAGGGAAAGCTTTCCTGATTGAAAGGTTCCTTCCTTAGATTATTTTTCCGAGTCCTTAATCAAGGAGCAAGACAAGTTGATGAGAATGGGAGTCATCAAGACCTCCAAATATCAAGCTCTCCTAGTTTCTAACTCCTCCAAAGCACAAGCAAAGGGGAAATCAAAGAAGAAGGAGCCAAAGGTAGCTGATTCGAAGCCTAAACAAAATCAACAAACTTCCGAAGGGGCCTTCGGCTCTAAGAAGAAGGAGTTTGAAAAGAAGTTATGTCCTTATTATGAAAAGGGATACCATCTTGAAGATCATTGTATGAGGAAAGAAATTGATGAAATGTCAGCTCTTCTCAAGCAACATAACATTGCTTCCCCAAGAGCAAAGAATCCTGATGAAGAACCACAGACAAAATATATTGAAAGGTGTCATGCTTTGAAAGCAACTATCTCTCCATCCTCAACATACGTAATATGATATGGAGCTTCCAAAGAATCCTTCTCTACCCTCTCACTAACAAAGGGGCCGAACATTCACATGGGAGATGATTCCCAGATTCCAGTAGAAGGAAGGGGCTCAGTCAGAGTGAAGCATGGTGAGTTCAAGAATGTCTTATATGTTCCCTCCCTTGCTACTAACATGTTGTCTGTTTTACCAGATGACTCATACAAGCTCTTCCAAGAGAGTTACATTTGATTCAGAATTAGTTGAGATTACAGAAAAAACCACTTGACTACTTGTAGTGAAAGGTATTGCAAATCACTTTACCAAAGCTTAGAGTTCTCACATTTCTTACCTGTTTCTCCTCCTATAGATTTATTGTCTCATGCTAACAACACTAGCAATATTTTGCATGAGAGATTTGGCCATCTCAATTCAAAATATCTGAAGCTACTCCACAATGATAAAATGGTTGAAGGTTTTCCCTCCATCCAAAATTCCGATGGAGTATGTGATGGTTGCTTGGTAGGTAAGCATCCAGCAAAGAAGTATGATGCTGGGAAGGCACATAGAGCTTCCTCTACACTTGATTTGATACATAGTGATGTAGCGGGACCTATGCCCACAAACTCCATTAATGGTTGCAATTACTTCCTCACCTTTACTGATGATTGTTCATGGTATAGTTGGATCTACTTCATGAAATAAAAATTAGAAGTTTTTGAGACTTTTAAAGTTTTTAAAGCTATGGTTGAGAAACGTTTCACTAAGAAGATCAAGTCAATAAGATCTAAGAAGGGAGGAGAGTACATCAAAGGAGATTTCTAGAGTTTCTGTGAATCAGAGGGGATTCAAATGGAACACTCAGTTCCATACACATCACAACAGAATGGTGTGGCTGAGAGGAAGAACATATCACTGAAAGAGATGGCAACATGCCTTCTCAATGCCAAGCATCTACCTCCTTCTCTTTGGGCTGAAGCATTAAACTGTGCTTTGTATTTGCAGAATAGGGTGCCCCACAAGTCAGTGGTTGGGGTCACTTCATTCGAAGCACTGCAAAGGTATAAGCCCAATGTCTCTCATTTGATATTTTTTGGTTCCAAAGCTTGGGCCAGAATACCACTTGACAAGAGGAAGGCCTTCCAAGCCCAAAGTAGTGAATGCATTCTGCTGGGATATGCAGAAGATGAAAAAGCTTACAGACTGATGGAGGTTGCAACTAGAAGATGCTTCATTGAAAGAAGTGTCAAGTTCAAAGAAGATCAATTGCATGATACTCCTCCAGTAGCATAGGAAGGTAAAACTATTTCTCCACCTATTTTTGATGATGATGATGATGTGCTACAGTTTTCATATTCAGATGAAGAAGATCACATTCAACATGATCCTACTATTGAGACTGAATCTCAAGATACTCTAGATCCAAATCCAGTACCTATTACTAATCAGAAGCCTAAACCCAGATGGGCTCAAAAGCTTATTGATGCAGCTGGAAGTGGTGCTAGAGATCCAGAAGACAAAAGAAGAACAAGGTCCCAGTATTAGAATGAACATGATGCACTATCTCTCACAGATTTGCTCTCTACAATATGGTGCAGCAAGTTCTAGGTCGGTGCTACTTGATTCTGGTGAATGATCAGCTACATGGCCCACATAAGCAGAAACTTGATCATTCCCTACCTTCACCATCCAAAAGAGACAAACATAGTCATCAGTTTAGAAGTACATTGAGAGGTCCACTGATGGATCATGTTGCTGCATAGAGCTGCAATTTTGTAGCAGTGTTTTGCTCAAGTTATTTTTCTAAGGAGGAAGCATCTTTATTCTAAAGATAGCTTGCAGATTGCTATTTTCCTACTTATTTTGAGGGGGGGTTTTTTCCCATGAGGTTTTCCCCCATTTCCTCGATTGTATTAAGCAACAATTTTTACTATATTTTAGATTGTATCTAGGTGACTTATGGTCTTGTTACCAGGGCCCACAGTTGTCCAAGTTAGGATTCATGGGGGTGTTAGTATTATTAATCCTCCCTTGGTCAAATTTCTATTAGATTAATTTTTCCTAACTTGGGGACCTTAATTAATTAATTGGGTCCATTAGTACAATTGGGTCAACTTGACCTAATGAGGCCACATGTACTAGTCACTGGAGTGTGGGGAACACTGCTAGAGGTTAACTTTCACTTACTGCATGTGCATGCATCAATTTAGGCGTGTCCTAGACCAATCCCTACATTTTAGGAGCCACTAGGAGTCCTGACACCAACCTACTTTAGTCAGTTGGAGTTAGTACTAGTTAGTCTCAATTAGCCCCCAATTACTTTCAGCTAGTTCACAAACAATTAGCTAGCGCATGTCTTGCATGGATAATGCATGGATGCATGTGGAGTAGGCACCTTTTCCCACCTACCACACTCAGTTGCACTGAGTTAACTAGCTGTCACTGATTGTTTGAGTTGGTTGGACATATGGGAGTTGATTTTAGACTCTGATATTGATTGAGAGACCATGAGTTAGAGATTCATTTAGATAATGTCATATCCACTTGGGAGATTTGAATCGCTACCCCATGCATTTGAATTCTTTCATATGTAAACTGTAACACCGAACATTATTATGGTGAATGATACTATAGATTCCCGAGCAATACTTGTTCGATTCATGTGTGGTTTGTTTTGTTCAGTTTGTATCTTCATTCTCCATTTGTTGCAAACATTATTAGAACTATCTTCTTGAATATCTAAATGGCATTCAAATTCTAATAAAATCAAACTGTCACTAACTGACCAGAGGATACTTAGACTAACATCAACAGACCCTCCGGAGGCTAACCTGCATACAGCTTGGGTTCCTCCTTTTATAGGTTCCTACATGTAGCTTTTAGCTGACTTGATACAATTAGCCAACACGTTGTCTTTCATATTCTATCGACACATGACAGTAGGAACTAACGACCCGAATTATAAAGATGATTTCATACTTGCAGAGTCCCATTGACTCTAGCCAATTTCGTACCCACGATATTTTTGAGTTGTTGCTTTCTATCCATTGCGCCATTGCACGTTTTCTGACATGGTTAACTCCGTCGCATCCTTCCTTGTCGCATGATTTCATTATGTCTCTCTCTTCCATTGTGGTCTCTCTTATGTCACAAACTCTCCTCTTTCACGAATTCTCTTCTTCTTCTCTTAGCTCTTTCTGCTTCTGTTCCTCTTCGGTCGCATCTTCCTTCCTTACTACCTCTTCTACCATATCCTTTTTTCCTTCCTTCCTTGGTTCAATTATGTCACAACTCATTTTCCTTCTTCTCCTTCTTCTCTACTTCCGTCGTGGGTCCTTTTACGTCTTGCAACTTGGCTCTTTTCGTACTTAGGCAGAATTCTAGTTGAATTCTACCTATCTTTTCTTAGGCCCAACAGTGATAAAAGAGATAATGAAGAGTAATCCAAAGCTCAATCTTGGATCCCTACCACAAAATTTTCACCTTACACCTAGCAAAGGGGGATTAACAACGATGATAGTTAGGCTTCAAGTTTTCAAGTCCTATCAATCCAAATTCAATCAACATTTGGAAATTCCAACATGACAACTAATCTCATCAATAGGCTATCTACAATCCAATCAACTTCAATCCAAATTCAATTAGCATTTGGGAATTCCAATATGGCAGTTGGCATTTTCAACAAGTTATCTACAATAATCCAACTATTTATTGGGATGTTGTTAGACACCTAATTGTGTTTAAATTTAGAGTGTTTTGGACCTTATTTGTTCATTGAGAATAAAATGGTGATCTTATTTGTTCACCAATTAGAAAAATATGTAATTTTCTTCTATTTAAATTACTTGGCAAATTATCAAGTAATCACTAAATGTTTGGAAATGGAATATGTTCACTTCCAAAATTTCTAATCACTTTCAAATTTCATTTCAACCTAAACCATTTAGCATCCAGATTTGGTAGTTTTTCAAGCATATCTTCATCAAAGCTCAGTTCATATGTTTCATGTTGAAAATTAAAGATGATATTAATCTCTATGCTAGTTCATGTTGCCTTATTGGTACAATAACTCAAATTTATGATCAAAGGGGGATTATTGGAGTGAATCTCTAAACAATCACAAAGTGTTAAATCATCTTTATGAGTTGTTATCCATATTTTGGATGAAGTTTCAGCCTCATATTTTAATGAACGTGTATAATATATTGATACCATTGGAAGCACCATTAAAGCAAATATGGGATCTAAAATGGGCCTCCTAAATAAAATAATAAAATATTTTTTTATGAATTTAGAGTGAGGAAAAAACTAGTTTTTCTTTAAGCCTTTTTCGCCAAGCTTTTGTGTGATGTTTACTTTCTCTAATGTTAACAAAACTCCCCAAAAAAGGAGGTTTGATCCAAAATTGGATCGACTAAGAAAGTTGATTGAACAAAGTCAGCTGACAAATAAAAAGAATTCAATTAAATAAAAGATACTACAAAGTCAATTAGCACATCAACTTGACTGGATCTACTAGTGCTCATATGTCAATGACCAAGAAGGATGACTTTTGCTTATAGTCGATGAATGCCTGGGTTGAAGGATTTGTGGAGGCCTTGCCAATAATATTTAAGTGAAATAGATAGAGTTCCATGAAGAAGGGATGTAGCATGGCATTCAAGGCATGTCAATTGGACAATGATATCAATTACCAAAGGGGAAGTTGAACTATTTTGAACACTAAAGTGATGTAGAGATCACAATCATTGACATGAGAACCTTCTAGATTTTTCATTTTTAAATTTATTTTTCAATATTTAAATTTTGTAAGAAACAAAGCCACCCCCATCCTTTTTGACCTCAGTTTTAAAAGCATGTAATTATTTTTTTAAATGGTAAAAAATAAAAATTAAACCCCAAGAAAAAAAGAAAAATGAAATCTAGAAATAAAATCCCCACTTTTGAAAATTAAAACAAAAGAGAACATGCCACTCACTAAACCCCCGCGCACCCCCCCACTCCCACCTCTATCCCTCGTCTCATCCCTACACCCTTCTCTAACCCACCAACCCCACTCCCCCTTCTAGCCCTCATCTCATCCCTACACCCCTCTCTAACCCCCCTCCCCTCTCTAGTCCTCGTATTGTCCCTACACCCCTTCCTTCCACCAAGTTCCCGCTCGTATGCCCATTCCACAAAAGCACCTCTCCATATGAGCGACACATTTGTGGAAGGGGAGGGGTGTGAGGAGGGAGAGGGGTACATAGGGGAGTTGGGGAAGGGAAGGACAATATCATACAAGTGGTTCCTTTAAAGAATGAGATGGGGGGTCGAGAGTGGAGCTAGAAAGGGAGGGGCACATGGAAAGAGGGGAAGGGAAGGAGTATTTTAGGAAACAACCATTTCCCCCTCTCCATATGATGCGGGTTTTTTTGTTTTATTTCCTTATGTTTCATTTTTATTTATTTTTCCTTGTTTTTATTCTTCATTTTTTTCAATCTCTTTTAATTTTGTTAAATTTCCTTTTTTGCCTTGGGGGAGGGGGGGAACGGGTTTAATTTCTAGTTTTCTTATAATTCTTTGAGATTTTTTCATTTGTTTTAACTTTCAAATGTGAGGTGCTTGTTTGCTCACTTTGTTTCTCATTTTTTGTTTTTTCCTTCTTTTTTTTTAATTTTCCTTTTTTCTTCTTTTTCATTTTATGTCTTTTTCGTACTTTTAACTTGTAAAAAGTGAGTTCAAGCAGGATAGAGGGAAGCTTGAGTTTTATTTTTAAGCTATGAAGGACTGGACTCTTTTTTGAGATCATGGGTTCAAAAATGTTACAATTTTAATCTCAAAAAAAGAGTGTGCTACTTATCTAACATTATTTTTCAATTTGAGGGTTGATTTTAAGGTTGTCATCAACAATATAGGATTCTAAGGCTATAGTTGCTAAAAGATGTAATTTCAATACCCAAAAAGATAAAGGTGCTCCCAATGTTTTTATTTAGGGGTGGATTTAGATGTTTTTGACACAACATATGGGTTTTTAAGGCTAGAGTTCTAATTTTGAGGTCATAGTTCTCATTAAGTTGATCACTATGTTAGATACAACACATCTATCTAACGTAATCTTGGGGATGGTCCATAAGGTGGACTATAAGTTGAGAGGGTTTAAAAAGATGAACTATCTACATATTAAACAATCTAAATATGAAAATTGATTGCAAGAGAAAGAACTTGGGAGATATTTTTCCAAGCAAAATCACGAGTCCCAAACAAAGCACCATTACAACTTCTCACCAACATCGCACATGGTGAACTAGGAGATGAATAATGATTAACAATTACA
The DNA here is from genome assembly GCA_001517045.1 of Pseudotsuga menziesii. Taxonomy (NCBI): domain Eukaryota; kingdom Viridiplantae; phylum Streptophyta; class Pinopsida; order Pinales; family Pinaceae; genus Pseudotsuga; species Pseudotsuga menziesii. The sequence goes on along the minus strand of LPNX010625500.1, from coordinate 1,665,642 downwards.
AAATTGAACGTTTGCTTTAAATGGACATTTTCTAATTGATATGCATTTCTATGCATAGAATGCATGTTATGAAAAATTGATAGGAAATCATATTTCCTTTTTATGCTCTCTTAAAACAATGTACAAATATTTTTCACAATAATTGAAAAAAAAATTGACATTAAAATGAAAACTTCCATTCACACATTTTGTCAAACACTTGAACATCTTGGGTTTTTTATTAAAATTTACTCAAACTTAAAATAAAAACCACAACTTCAAGATCTTCTCAAACATTGAAGTATCAATCGTACACATGAGACACAAATGTTTTTGGTCAAAAGACCGAGCAAAACCGCAACTCCGAGGTAAACCCTAGAAGAAGAAAATTCTATTAAGAAGAATACTAAAAAAAAAATTTCATCAACACATGAATTAATTTCTTCAACCCTCATTGACAGAATTACACCAAACTGAAGCAGTAAGCAAATACCTCAAAATTCATGCCAAATAACAGTTGTATGCCTCCCCACACGTGTTCTACGGTTGTACTTTTTGCCTCAAAAATCGTGCCACACATGCCAAAAATAAATGATGTTGTATGGCATGGAAGTCCAATAAACGTGACAACGTTGCCTTAGGATTCATGCCCACACGTGATAATTTAAGGCCTTTGTCAGACTATTGTTATAAAGTCCCCCTGACTGCCTTGGAAAGTGTGTTGTTGCTCCTTGCATTGAGAATCATGCCACTGCTCTAAGGTATATCTTCTCTCTCTTCACTTCTCTTCTTCCTCTCTCTTCTTTAATGGTGTGTCTCATTTGTCCTTTCTCTCTTTGTTTTATACTTTAAAATTTGTAACTACATATCTTAACCACCTAATCTATGGTTGAGATTCTTTTACAAAATCAAGGGTCATCATTTAATGCACTCACATTTAATAATTAATTCACTTTAATTATTAAATAATCACTTAAGTGTGACTCATTCTATAAAGTACAAAACATCACTTTATTTATATAACATTAACTTATTACATAAATATACAAGGACAAAGCTGAAGTCCTCATCACACCCACACAAAAAATATGAGTGAGGACCTTCAAAGTTATCTTTCAACACTCCCTCTTAATGAGGAAGGTCTACAAAACCATCTCCATCTCTGACTCCTGAAACAACTCCCTCCTACTCTGGAATCTCTCTCGGATACAAGTGCTCAACACCATACCGGAACTCTGAATCTTAAGACTCGACATGAGCCTCATCCACATGCTCATCAACACCATCACTGGATTGGTTGGGTTTCCTGCCAATGCCCTGGAGAGAATCACTCTCCTCATCATAACCATGCACATCAGATGCAACTCTCACCTCATCCTTTGACTCTAACAACCACCCAACTGCTCCTGGACGTACAATGTGCCCTCTCAAAACATAGAGCATGTCCCTGCCATCTCCTAACATAATGGTCATACCAACTGGCTCATCTCTCTCATACAGGAAAACAAGGCCAGACCTCACCATCATCCCATAACCTTCATCCTCAAAGGATGATACTAAGAGATTAATAACTCTCATCCTAGGAACCAAAAACACTCAGTGTATCTCCAAGATTTCACCAAGGTCTAGTTGGAACTTGACCGTTCCAACCCCTTGTATCACCATCTATGGACTATCAATATATGTCTGAATATAGTGTCCTAGTCCTAACTCCATGATAATCTGAAAGATATCATAGATTCAAGTCATGTGTCTGGTTGCTCCACTGTCAACAACCCATACATTCTCAAAAACAAAGCTCCCTATACTGGAATCAATAGAGACAAGAGAAAACTCTTGTTCAAAATTCGTTGCATAGTCTTCTACTACTATAGATGCTATCATTTCTCTTTTTTATTTCTTCCTCTCTAGACACTTAGAGGCATAATAATGTCCCATCTGACCACATTGGTAACATCTAACCTGAGTGATGTCTTTCTTCTTCTTGTTAGATTTTGTTGCAAGTGCCACGTTTTGCTCCACTTCTTCACTGACCTAACTACCCAAAGACCCTTCTCGAATCTCCTCCTAAGTAAAGTCATGCCGCAGTCTAGACCAATTAGGAAGTTTTTCTCTACCTACAATGCACTTCACAAATACGTCCCACTTGGTGAAACCCTTTAGGGATATCCTCACCAATTCTGAGTCAGGGACAATATCTCCTACAACTACTAACTTATCCTTGACTTGCACCACACGAGTCAAGTAGGAAGCCACACCCTCATCTTTGTTCATCTTGACATTGTGTAGCTTGTCCTTTAGTGCCATCTTACGATTCTCATTCTTGGCATCAAATAACTGGTTCAATGTATCCCACATGTCTTTAGTAGTTTTCTTCTTTGCTAAATGTGGAATGAGATGATCTTTCAATCCATCCAGGATCACTCTCTGAGCTCTAGCTTTAAGGGCTTCAAACTCATCTAGTGCATTCTGGTTTGTAGGCTTGGTCATCTTGGTGTTAGCAAAACTCCATATCTTCCATTCTTTTAATACGATGGTAATCCTTACTTTCCATGGAAGATAGTTGGATACACCATCAAATCTATCCTTACACCACATGCTCATCATTGGAAATTACTTACAATTTATTTTAACTATGAATCACAATCTTGAACCCTACTTCAGTACAACTTTGATACCATGAAAAAAATAATTGACATTAACATCAAAACTTTCATTCACGCATTCTATCAAACAGTTGAATATCTAGGGTTTTTTATTAAAATTTACTCAAACCATCACTTCAATATCTTCTCAAACACTAAAGTATCAATCATACACATGAGACATATATTTTTGGTCAAAAGACTCGACAAAAGCCAAACTCCAGGAAAAACCCTAGAAGAAGAAAATTTTATTAAGAATACTCAAAAAAATCATCAACAAATGAATTAATTTCTTCAACCCTCACCAACAGAATTACACCAAACCGAAGCAGCAAGCAAATACCTTGAAATTTGTGCCAATTAACAGTTGTACACACCCCCACACATGATGTACAACTGTACTATTCTGCCTAGAAAATCATGCCACGCATGCCAAAAATAAATCTTTTTGTACAACCTATCAGTCTACAATAAATATGGCAGTTCTTCCTTGGGATTCGTTCCCACACATGTTGTTGTATGACCTCTATTAGATTGTTGTTGTACGGTCCTCCTAGCTGCCTTGGAAAGTGTGTTGCTACTCCTTACCTTGGGAATCATGCCACTACTCTAGGGTACCTCTTCTCTCTCTCTTCACTTCTCTTCTTCCTCTCTCTTCATTAATGGTGTGTCTCATTTGTTCTTTCTCTTCTTGTCTTATACTTTAAACTTTGTAACTACATGTCTTAACCACCTAATCTAAGGTTGAGATTATTTTACAAAATCAAGAGCCATCATTTAATGGACTCACATTTAATAATTAATTCACTTTAATTGTTAAATAATAACTTAAGTGAGACCCATTCTATAAAATACAAAACATCACTTTATTTATATAGCATTCACTTATTATATAAATATACAAGGACAAAGTCTCCTCATCGTCATACCCACACCAAAAATACGAGTGAGGACCTTCAAAGTTATCTTTCAACAATAATATAAGCATTTCTTCCACGTAATTTGTTGTGTATGTTTCATTTACTATCTTGTTTCATTTATGTTCATGGTTACCTACCTATGACCCAACCAAATCCATACTAACTATATAAGTTGTCCTCCAATTTGTGGCTTAGAATAATATCAAAACCCTTTTGGGCCCTAAGCTAAAGCACTTGCAGTAGTAAAGTCACATGATTATCATGGGAATCTAGTTCTAAATAATTTGGTATCGAAGTCCATGTGGAAATGCATAAAATTAGGATAAATAAAGATTGATTTTTGTGATCAACAAGTCACCAAAAAATTCATACTTACGATATTAAAGCTTGGGTGAATAACGAAACGACACACCAAAATCATAATCAATGTTACAATAGAGACCAAGACATCATATTTTGGTATGAAAAAAAATTAAAAGTTGTAGGACACCATAATTATTTAGAGCACTTCCCTATATGCAGTTGACAACTTAGCAACTGGACGACGAGAGGAGGAGGACAAGCATCCTCCAAATCCTTCACACCTTCCCAACCTCTTTCATGCATACTAAATGCAGCCTAAAGCCCAAGAACAAAAGTTAATGCAGGATGACTCTTCTAGCTACTCAAAGGTCGCCTCTAGGTATAGGAAAATCATGTTGTTTTTTAAACCTCGGAGGTCACTCCATGTGACAAGGGGGGATATGAATAGTTGGAACGATGCAGGCAGAACAAGAAATGAAGCTTTGGTCTCTTGGCTTAATCAAGGGTGCCGCTCTATCAATCCCAAACACAAGCATGGAGCCTCGAATCTTCTCAGTTCCAGTAGTTTAGCCATTGAAACTATGCCTAAAAGGATGTCGTGTTGTCTCATGGCTACTCCCCGTCGTAGTAGAGGTCAAAGCAGGAGTGTTGGGAGCATTGGACTAGGTAGGCACTCCAATTCAGGGTATGGGGAAAATGTCTCTTTGTGGCTGTGTCGAATGGTTGACAACTTGGGGGCAAAGGTTGTCGCTAGGCATATGTCCAGTTAACAACTAAGCCAGAGGCACACTCATTATTGGCAGGTCAAGAACGTTCTGGCTCAGCTACTGATGAAGAATTCCAATACTCTCTTGGAAAATGTGACGTCTTTGTCTACTTCATCTTATTCAAAGAAGGCTCCTACAAAGTTGGCTACTCATTTCTTGATCCCGTCGTTTCAACAAGATTAAGCACTGCCCTCCATTTTTGAAAAAAAACAAGGCATTTTAAGTGAGCCTAGCAATTGGGAGATTAAAAAGAAGCACGTTGAGTATAGAAATGTTACAGAGCAATCTTCTCAGCGGAAAACCTTTGGCTTACCAGCGAAGTAGGATGAAAGCGATTCTATCAACTCATCAGACTCAGCTATTATGGTTGGTGCCTAGTTACAGAAGAACTCCCACGTGAATCTTCCTCCAAACCAAGGCCTCATTAACTCTGCTCTATGTATTTATGTTGCTACCAGTTACTTTCTGATTTTTAGTTTCATAGTCATTAGAAGGATAGAAGATACTGTCACTAATTTTGGCTGGGCTCATGGTTTAAATAGTATTGTATGGCCTGGTTTCCCTCTTTAGGGAAAGTATATTTTAGCCTATTTCTATAATTTTTGGAGGCTTGAAAGGTGGACCTTTATGTCATGACCACCTTGATTATCTAATAATGACGTCTAGAATTTTTGTATATTATTAATATAATTAAAGAATATATATATAGAGAGAGAGAGAGCTTGGTATAAGTAACATTGTAAGAGTCACAAGCCAAGAAAAATAGCATCAATATGAATTGCAATGCAAAATCACATGATAAATTATCAAAGTTGTATCAGAAGACACAAAATGTACACATCATAGATCACAAAGTCATACCAAAAACCACAGAAAATATATAAGATGTAAAACTTCAAATCAATTGTTATATTGAACTCCTACCTATTTTATCAACAAAAGAAAAATTCAAATTGTACTATACAACACAATTATGATAGTCTCAAACTAATAAATTAAAAAGTTGAGGTTTGGCATCTAATGTGTAAAAAAAAGGAACAATTTCATCTTAAATCTATTATGTTTTTTTTTAAGGTTTACACCAATGTTAGTTAATCATAAGTAATTTAATTGTTATAACTACTTATCTTCCTAGTTGACTTATTCTCTTTACTAATATATAATTTAGAATTATTTTTTATCATTGATTTTATATATTAATTTTAAATTTTTTTTTAAAATTTTTTTTATAAACTTCATTTATTATGGAGTGTCCATTACCAATAAAAGAAAAAGAAAACAAAAAATATTAAAAATACAAATATTTTAAAATTAAAATGTACCTCGATAAATATGATTTTTCCTCAAAGACATACTTTATGCTTAATAAAGTAAAAATTAAGATGTACACAAACATATTTATTTTCAACACAATTAATTGGATGGTTTAAATCTTCTCATTTGAAAGCTTGGCCTCGGAAATTTTCTAGTTACCAAACAAACTGGATACAAGCATCCAACGATAAAACTAAATCTATTTAAGAAAACCAAAGAATCCATTTTAATCCGTGAACAGAATGAGCTAAATAGGAAAGTTTACAGGTTTGTCCCAGTGGTTAATCAAGTAGCCATTGATAATAACATGAATGCATGACTTGTCAACTGTATATAGAATTAGAATGACTTATAATAATATGAATACATGACTTGCCAATTGTAACACTGGCCGGTCGTATAGATTCGATTAGGGGCTTAATAACAAATGACATATTAAGAAATTCTTCCACGATAAAAACAATATAACAGGTTACCATGTGCAATGTTTGTAAAATGATTTCTTCCATTTTGTAATTCAACCTGTCATCATTGTCCTCTCTAAGGAATGACGATCCTACAGCAGCTAGACATCCTTGATCAGTTTGTTATTACAACTTTTGCCGTAACTAGCTCAATCGTGTTAAAACATTCTAGCAATCTTTCTACGTTTTCTTCTTATGTAAATGTACAAAGAAAAGCTTTTTCAATTATATTTTAAGCATCTGAAACAGCCCTGTTTGTAAACAACATTATTCCACGCAAGAAAGAACAAATAAATAAAAATAGAGGAATGGGATCTTATATTAAGAAAGGGAAAAAATGAGACATAAATAAACAAAAATGGGGGATAGGGATCTTCTTTTAAGAAACAAAGGGAAAATGTGCATTGCATAAGATGTTTAACAAAATATTATTACAGATAGACATGACCACAAAATTCTCAAACAAATACCCTACGCAATTTTCTCTTCAACTTTCGTCTTCCCATTTGCTGATGGGTATTTCTCCGGAGTCAATAACCCTCACTTTCTTTCTAGGTTTTCCACTGTAGGTTCCAGCTCCTCCCTCTACCGCATAAACAGTATCCATGCCTTGTATAACCTTTCCAAACACAACATGTTGACCATCCAACCTGGGTACAGCAAGAATGGGATATTAATGATGGTTAATATTCATTTTACTTAAAGTATAAAATGTTTATTGCTTACCAGCTTGCTTTCACAGTCGTGATAAAAAATTGTGATCCGTTGGAGTCAGGCCCTGAATTTGCCATGGAAACCACACCTGAAATAGTCAATAATTTTGTCAGGAATTTACAAATCATTCTGTTACAGTTTGAAGTGGCATATGTGATCAAAACCCAAAGAACAAGGGCTTCAAGACAGCATTCTCATTTTAAATGGAAACGCCCTGGAAACCTGGCCCCTCAAATATTTGAAAACAGGTATAGGTGTTATATATATATATACACACACGATACAAATAGGAGATAAGAGTTTCCAAAATGGGAACACATTACAAACGTGGCTCATCAAAAATATATAATATTGTGTTTCATAATGTTCTTGTTCATTTATTCATAATACTTTCTTTCTTGCTTAGCAACATGTTATACTGAGAATTCAAAAGAAAATATTATGAATAAATGAGTAAGAACATTATGAAACACAATTTTATATATATAATGTGCTATTCTATAAGTAACACGTTATATTGAAAATTTGAAAAAAAATATTATGAATAATGAGCAAGAACATTTAAATGACAAGCAATGTCCCAACATTGCTTATATTGGGATCCTCATCATTAGTATCACTTAGCATCTACCTCGATCCTCTAGGGACTTATTCAACACCATCCAATTTTGAAGAAACTACCCAATGCAAGTCTTCAAATATGGTAGAAAAAGGTTAACATGCCAAATCAATGATTTTGGCTTCGGTGAAAGGGTACATTTTTGCTAAATCCATGACAAAGGAGTTTAGAATAAATGACACTAACATCTGGGTATATAAAGGGCTTGGTGCTGTCAATCCCATATTTTGATAGAATCAAATGAAAATACTGCAATCCTTCTGATTTTGAAATCATGAAAACTGTTAAGTTTATTGAAATTTGAATGGGATATGAAATTCTACTTTTTCCATATAAAATTTGATGAAGTTGAAACCACCCTCAAACATCATGGAACAATTAATAATAATGTTAAAAATTTAAGTAAAAGTTAGACATTTCTTTTACCCTTCTTTGGAAGATAAAGTTACTGTCAACTTTTACTTTAAGAACTTAAAATTACTATTAATTGCTAACATTTTTTGCCACACTTAGTAGGAATAGGCAAAAAGTGGGCAATCTAGGCCCCACAATCAAGCACGTAAGAAATTGGGCAAAAATCAACTGGAAACATGCCTAAACGATACAGCTATGGCCACAAACACATTTCCCACAGGCAAGACACGTTCACAGGGCTAGAAACACATTTCCCACAGGCAAGACACGTTCGCAGGGCTAGAAACGCATTTCCAAGCTGTATCATACATGTTTCTGTTATCGAAAAGCGGTCGGTACAACAGGCCTCAAGGCATTTCTTGCATCATAATTTCAACTTTCACGCCAATCTTCTTGTTCTTGTATCTGCTTTGAATGTCGAGAATTGGCTTCGCATCCATATGGAAATTATTTAGTGGAAATCATAAAAAATACGTAACGAAAAAAATCAAGTGTGGCTAAAATACAAGAGTTAATATCTTATAAATAAAAAAAACATACATTTTTAATTTAAAAGAAATAAAGGTAGACATTCGGTTATTCATTAAAAACAACTTGAAATATATTTCAAATTTGAAACATAGCATAGCATATCATATCATATAACAACGTTTAGGTTGTCATCATCCACATTTAGAACTTCAAAGAAAATATATAAATAACAAAACAACAAATAATGCATAGTAAAATTTGCTCTAAGCTTCACTTTTACATTTTTGGGACATTGTTATTTTTTGAAATCTATATTTTTTAAATAATCATATAAATATTTTTTATGAAAATTTGTATATATAACTTGGACATGAGGCTCAACTTTCAAAAAAAATTAAGTAATCTTAACTCTTAAACTCTTAAATTACTAAATTGGTAAATAGTAAAACCGAAAAATGTAAAACTTAAAATGAAAAACTACATAAAATTTTAAATGATAAAGTATATAATAAAAGGTACAGTGATTAATTACATAAATTAATTAAAAATTGCAGAATCATATTCACTATTCTACAGACAGCAGCATATAAAACCCATGACAAAGTAGTAGAAAGTAATTCAAAATTCAAAATATGTTTTCTAAATGAATGTTTTTGTAAATAAATAAATTTGCCATCATAGAATTTGGTCAATGTATCCCATCCTAACTAGCTGAATATTCACAGTATTTTAAACATGGCCCAAATTTCCGTACAGAAAGTGTCAATACAGCCAAATCTTGCTACTATGGTGGAAATAGAAGGCAAACAAACCTATAGAAGACCAAAGCCAAGTGGTGAATGCTAATTGGGGTGCTTTTGTTGGGGTTTATAACAGTCATGGTGGATACATTAAAATAAAGACTGGCATAAATCTATCAAAGGGGAGCCTTCATCGATTAACAGCTCACATACACCCCCCAGCCGGAAAGAGAGATAGGTCGTTGTTCCAAGGAGAGTTAAGTTGAAGCGGCCTACCCAGGTTAAGAAACTAGTGAACTAGCCATTTGCAGCAACAAATCAGTGATCCTTTCACCGTGCAAATGGTCAGATCTTCATACAGTGTAGGCCTTTTTCAAGTAAAAGCGATCTTCTTTAACCTGAGGTTTGTTCTTCTACAAAGATTTGAGATTCACTGGATTTTGATCAGCGGTCTACCTTCGGAGATTGCACTCAAACAACCTGGCATATGGTTCAGCAATTGGTTTCGTGGCAATGTGTAGTCAAGGTTTTACCTCAGCAACTGACTCTCAAGCAATTCACTCTCATTCGATTTGCAACAACGATTTGTCTTCTTCACAATCTGGTTTAAGATTTGCTTTAATGTTTTCAATCTTTGCAATCTGCCTGTTCCCTCAGCAATCAGCCTAATCTCCTTACTAGCGGTGAGGTGGTTCTCTTTTCCCTGGTGGACATTATCTTATGCAAAGAGTTATCACCGTGAGTTTCAAAAAATTCGTTGCAAACACCTTATAGATTACATTCTTTTAAATTGAAAGGAGGAAATCATATAAGACAAAGTATTTGGACCACATATTTTATTCAAAATCTTCTTGTAAAGTATTCGAGATACAGTGTACGTACAAGTATGGACTCGAGCTACCATAACAATTCTTGGGAACCATTCAGTGTAATTTTGTATAATTTGAATTAAAAGAAAACTTGGCAGCTTAGAAAGGAAATAAGGAAACCTATAAAAGGTGATTGTAAATCCACCTTGTGTGAAGGTACATGTTGAAGGGGGCTCTATTGTAATATCTTGGTAATTATTATTTTTTGCCTTTGACCTTGTTCTGGCCCTAAATTTGAATAGGGGAATCAACGACATTTTGTGTGCTTGAGTACCATCAAACTCATGGTGTTCTTTTTGCTCTAGCCATTGTTTCATATTGCAAGCACAAGCAACTAAGCATCAAATAAACCCCTGCAATTGAAGGCAACTTAGTGTCAGTTTAGACACCTGTAAAACATATTCAGGCATTCAAGTTGTTGATCACATCAGCAATCAACAACAAATCTACATCAGCATTAATTCCAATTTGTCTCAGTTCACCTTCTTACTCAACATTAATTTAACATTTAATACTTGTAAGTTGTAATAGTTCCCTTTTGTAAGTGCCTAATCAAAATTAAGTTGAAATGCATTGTAATTGTCAGGGGCATTCTCAGTTGAACCCAACACCATCCAATTTCTGAGCCTAGATTGAAATGGTTAGGTGTTTTCATCAAGTCAACCACACTTGTTTAACTAAGCATATTTTACCAAGACCTACGTGCACAAGGAGGCCTCATTCAGTTTTTCAAATGTCTCAATGTAAAAAATTATTAGAGTTACTGAACACTATAATATTCAATGTTGAAGAATACACAATCCCAATCCACAAAGGAACTCTTCAATCTTTACGAACTGGTTTGCAAGTTTCGTGAGCCAAAGTTGAACTTCTTCAAACTCAATCAACTCCAGCATGATGAAATACAACTCAAGAATCAGCAACTTCTACAAAGTTATGAACTCGTATTTGCTCAGAACAATCCCTTATTCAAATTTGATGTCCATCAATTTCAAATTCCAGATTCCAATTAGCAGTCGACACAGTATGTAGCTACATATGATGATTCAAATGAAGTTGATACCAGCGTAGATCCAAATCCTAGGCTCTATCAAGCGCTGAGAAGGATCAAATCTATTGATCTAGGATTGAAAATGGTTTTAAAGTCATGGTTTTAACACATGCTTTTAAAACCATGGGTTGTTTAGGAGGGCCTTTTAAAACCATGTGCAAGACCCTCCTAAACCAAGTACAATTAAACCATGGGTTGTTTAGGAGGCCCTCCTAAACCATGTACAATAAAACCATGGGTTGTTTAGGAGGCCTTGTACATGGTTTTAAAACCATGTGCAAGGCCGACATTTTTTTGCGGATAATTAAATTTTTTATTTTTTAGTATTTTGTTAGGTAGGAACATTACAACATCTCCCCCATATTGGGTCGTTTCTTTGGCCGACATTTTTTTGGCGAATAATTAATTTTTTTATTTTTTATCGTTTTGTTAGGTAGGAACATTACAACATCTCCCCCATCTTGGGTTGTTTTTCTGGCCGACATTGGTTTTGGCGGATAATTAAAATTTTTATTTTTTATTATTTTGTTAGGTACGAACGTTACAATTTTGCACTACGACAATGTAAACTGTCATAACAAACATTCAATAAGAAGCCTAAATTGTCCCATTGCAACCAGTAATTCTACATCTGTAAGAAGAAACTATTCTATGGAAAGAGATGAAGAAAACTTGGAACTTGAATTACTTATAGTCGTAGAAGCAAGGGTAATATTAGCTCACATCAAACCTATGGACTGATGCAGGACTCGTCAATGGTGCTCTTGGAGTTATACAACAAATTGTATATAACCCTGGAAGTTCGCCCCCAGAACCACCCACGTATGTTTTAATAAAATTTGATAATTATGTGGGGGTACCATGGGATGAATTGTTGCCTCAAGTTGTTCCTATTACGAGTATTGAAAGAGGTAATACAAAACAACTTACATTGAAACTCGCTTGGGGATTAACAATCCATAAGTCACAAGGATTGACATTGGAGAAAGCTGCTATTAATATTGGAAAGCAAGAGAGGCAGGGTATGACATTTACAACAATATCTCGAGTTAAAAATTTGGCAGGTCTACGATTTCAACCTCTCTTCTCATATGATCGATAAGAGAAGATGTCAAAACTACCAGATGTGAAGATAAGAAAAGATGAATAAAATAGATTGAGAATGATATCTATGTTTTCAACTTAAGCTATTCCTTACAATATGATAATCGTCAAATATATATAATTACATAATGATGATCAATCTCCAGTTTTGTGTCACCAACCACAACTGGAACCAGCCTAGATCCAAATCCTAGGCTCTATCAAGCGCCAAGAGGGATCAAATCTCTTGAGGTGCAAACCTCTTCTTAGGTATTGCACTCAAGGAGCTATCCGGGGAGAGGTTCGACGCTTGATAGAGCCTAGGATTTGGAGTACAACCAAATAGGTTGTATCATTGGTATTAGAGCCTGGCTCCATGATTCGGTCTTTGGCCATAAATTCAGATATTATCTAGTCTATGTCAAAGTCTCTTTGGAAGCTTGGTCATTGACCAAATTTTGGGCCTTTGGCCATTCACTCATTCTCACTCAAACTCATCTTCCACCCACACTTCGCTCATTTCCCCACTGCCTATTCCATCTGTTTCATTCTCCCACTGTCAACTCTCTTCCACCGTCCATTTCCACGCAGGCCCACACACAGTCTTTCTCTATTGGCTCCCCTCCCTCCATCGCCCTTCACATATAGGGTCGCCCTCACGTCGCAGGTTGTCTCCCCATCCTGCATTCTAGTCCTCTGCGCTACCCTTCCCTCTTCCCTCCACCTCACTCCCTCCCGCGTAGAGTTCATCCCTCTTTCGGTTAAGCCCTCTACGTCTCACTCCTGCTTTCCGCTCCAGCCTCTCTCACCCCAATCAAACGCCACCATTCCCTGCACGCATTATCGTTGTCCTCTTGTCCTTCCTTTCACGCCTACCACCACCTTCTAGTACCTCTGCTGCTACACGTCGCATTGACCCCCATTCCTCCTTTCCATCAGCGTTCCACACCGTTCTCGCTTCTGCCTCCATCACTCTTTCACTCCTCACACCCCCATTGCTCCTCTGGCTCCCTCCACGCCTCTACCCAAGTCTTCCCCTCACAACCCTGTGCATTCCCCACCTGACTTCCATCTCATCGTGGACCTGCCATCGTTCACGTCCACTCCTAGGGTTCAAAACCCTCATTCGACCCTATTCAAAATTACAATTAATAATATTATTATTGTTATCATAAAAAAATTAAAGAAATATATATATATATATATATACTATTAAAACTATATAATAATAAATTAGTATTATAATAGTTACTATTTTGAAAATAATAATAATTATTTTGGCAAAAAGAGGAGAAGAAATACCAAAGAGTCAAAAGAAAAAATTTCGTTTCCAAAAAATAACCATTTGGGAAAAAGAAACTGAAGTCAAATAGAAGAATTTTTTTCTCCAAAAAGGACCAGAGTGGGGATTATTACAGCTTTTGTATCTACCCTTGTCGAAGAAGAGAAAACAAAGTTAAAGAGAAGTCATAATCGCAAACGATGGAAAACACATGTAGGAATAAAGTCACAGTTAAAAGCAGCATTGGATGGGTTAGAGCACTATAAACTTATAAAGCAACCAATAATGATCTTCGATTCGAGATTAGGAAGTACAAATTGCATAATCATTAGCAGAACAGGAGAATCATAGCCTAAAAGATCAAAAGCAAGGGTTAGAAAGAACTAATGAAGAATTCATTAAAATGTTATAAAATAAGGATGAGAAAATATCACATTTAAAAAGTCACAATCAAAACCTCGAAGAAAAAATTAGAAAGTCAAAGAATGACGAAGAATCACCTTATAGAAGCAATAACAATTTAGAAGAAGAAATACAACATTCAAAAAAGATCATCATGGACAAAGATAATGAATTCATGTAAGTGTTGATGAAATTTGTCATTGATGCCAACATGGTCTTGATGTCATCGATGTCACCACTTTGTTGAAGCTCTTGAAGAAGCCCTGCTGATGATGCTGAAGACCCTAGAGATGATCCTGAAGCCTTGGTAGACAATGGAGAAGCCCATGAAGTCTTGGAACCCTTGATGAAGACCCTGATGACCTTGCAAAGGTCATGGAGCCCACTACTAGCAATTGGTATGGTTAGATGGCATGATGAGCCTTGATGGAGATGATATTTCTTGAAGATGGTCCTAAGTGCATAAGGAATATCTTGCACCCACTTATATGATGGATAGCCATGACCCTGCATGAAGCTCTTTATACCATAAAAGTTCGTGAAGAAGCCATCAAGAAGAATTCAAGTCATTTCATGATGGCCTGCACAAATTGAAGAAAATATGAGTAAAGGATCTTGTCAATGCAAGCAAGACCCTCATAAGATGATAGCCCTCGTCATGCCCTTTCCAACGGTAGGTGGCACGTCACGTGGTTCCTCATGGTTGATGAGATATTAACTTTTGAAGTCGACCCAACAAAAATTATAAGTCGGCTCAGTCAAACACAAAGTCGGCTCAGTCAAAGTTTTATTAAAAATAATAAAATATTTTTATAGTATGTCGGTCCCATTAAAAATAAATTAAATATGTATGTCGGCCCTAAAATTATGGAGGAGAATCTAGTATAAATACCCCATCAAAATTCATTTTTGATGTGACAAAATTTTCGAATTAGCTCTGCAATTTCGGAGGTCAGACTGAGGTAAATTCGGAGGTCTCTAAGGCAGCCGCAGAAGGAGCAGCGGCACTGTGGAAATTTCGGACTGTCCACTGAGGCAAATTTCGGAGGAGCAGTCTACTGTAAAAACGCAGGAGCAGTCCATTGTAAAAACGCAGGAGCAGAGCCTCAGTCACGAATTTTGAAGAATTTTTTTTGGGTTTTAATATCTTGTTGCTGCTGCTTAGACTTACAAACAGTCCTGAATTCTTCTAGGATCATGACAGCCCACAATACGAATTTAAGAAGAATTTAGCCCTGCAATTTTCATGGACTGAGGCAGTCACAGTGGAGGAGCAGTCACAGTAAGGAAGAAAACCAGAAGTTTGCAGCAGAGAAATTTTGATTTTGTTTTTACTCTTCTATCTCTCGCGAGGAAAGGGTTACAAGTTTTGATGAAGGAACAGTCCGAATTTCTAATTTTGTGCAGCAGACTATTGATTGAGCTCAAACAAAACACAAGTGCTAGCAGCAGCAAAGGATCCGAGTTTTGATGACTGTCCTAATCAACAAATGAACCAGTAAACTCTTTGGAGAAGGAGAGGTGAGTGGATTGGGCAATTTCGTGAAGGCCCTAATTTACTGCAGCAGCCGAACAGTGTTGGAGCAGCATGCACAGACCCTAATATGCAGACTTGATGATGAGTCTATTCTACTCATCCTAAAACAGTCCTAGTTTGATCATGGACACAAACAGTTCCAAAACAGTTCTCAAAATTTACAATTGGTTATGAGGTAAGATGATGCATGCAACTATCCAATGGTATATTGATGATGTGAGTATATGAAGCATGTACAGTAATAAATCTGGTAATGATGATTTATTACAAGCACACAGTGCATAGATCAAACCACTACAAAGATAGCTCATTGGGTAGAAATGAAGAGAGAGTAAGCCATTACACATAAACAAGTCTGAGTTTGGTATTTTATACACATTCAAGCTTAAAAGTGGCATACACAGTCATGTACAGCAAATGAAAGGGCTTCTTCTCAACACATACAAACAGTCCGGATTTGGACTTGTTTGGGTCTTACAAAGCACATAAAAACAGTCCCAATTTTTGGTGGCAGCCCATGCATGAAATGGTGAAGTCAAATAGTGTGTATTTCACTGAGGAAATTAGGACTGTTTAAGAGCAGCAGTAAAAGTTTTTTTAATCTAATGATTGTGGCAGCAGCATAAGTTTGAAGTTTGAATTGTTTTGGGCAGCAGAATACATATATACATATATATATATATATATATATATATATTCTACATCAACGTGCATTTCTCCACGATATCCAAGCATTCAAAGGTGCTCTATCCTAGCAGTAATTCCAAGCATACAATATCTGATCCACACAAGCACAACCATCAGAAATTTCTGGGTTTGTATAGCAGACTTTTCTATGGTCTAACTCAAGCCTTTTGTTTACTGTTAATTGGACTAAGACTGAGGTAGTGGACTGAAGAAGAAAAAAAAATTTCAGGCAGCATAAACAGAGTTCAAGCCTTTTAAGGCTCTCAATGGTGACCAGCAGTAGCAGCTAGCTATCCTATCTACATGCTGTGATGAGGTAGGGTCATACCAACTTGTCTTGGAGACCCTCGGTGGTGAACAAGTCTGAACTTGATTGAGGTATGTTAATGGCATCTATGTTTTACAGTCTTAATTTTGAAAGATGAGCAGCAAACAATAGCCACAGTCTGAGTTGTGTTGAGTTTTATCATAAGTCTGAAACTATTCACTGAAGGACAGTATCAGTTAATACATGAACTAAAGTTTGTACAGTAGACAAGAATGTACAGTCAAATATATACAATGGCATGCACAAGTTCAGAATTGACTGGGTCTGCATGACTGATGAAGTCTGAGGGTGTGTACAGTAGTGTACAAGCAGTAGTACAGCAGTATGTAAAGTGTGTTGTGTGAAGTGATAGTATGTGTAAGTGATATGACAGAGAACTGAAATGACTGAGTCAAAGTCTGACCAAGACATGACTGTCTTTGAGGCTTAACTATATGCATATACAAGCTTATAGGTAGCCAGAGGTATTCTTAGTTTTAAAGATCATTGTGAAGGACAAAGGTATGATGAATGACACATCTTAGAGCAGCAGGAAACTTATATATGACCAGACTTGCATGAGCAGTGTATGAGCAAACCTCTTCATGATTGACAACATTAATTTGACAGCTGAAAGGATGGTGACAGTCACAATTGAGTTGACTGGGCAGTTACAGCCACTGAAGTGGGTTGTGACATAACTAGTGCCAAATGCAGAGCAGATTGATATGATGATTCTGACAGCAGCATGATGTATGCATGGTTATGATCAGAATGATGTGCATGACAGAATGATGATGTGAGCAGCAGGGATGATGAACCAAGATGATGAGCAGCATTGATGAGCAGAAAAGATGAGCAGAGATAAATGGAGCAGCAGTGAGCAGTGGTACAGCGGAGTTAAGAGTGATGAGCAGAACAGATTGAAGGAACAGATTGAACTTTAATTGTAAATGCAAGCTTGTCTTGCTTTTGAGGTTATGATACCTCAAACCCTTGTTAGCAGGGTCTAAGAAAACCAGGCAGGGTCCTGGATGCAGAGTAGGTGCTCTATGTATCAGTGGGTGCTGCTTTTGCCTAACGGTTGTAGCCGAACCAAACTAATATAAAAATATTACAAATTTATATGATGTGGTGTTCCTCTGTGTTATGGTTCTTGATGAGTTAAATGCTATGATATGTGAATGATATGTTTATGAAATGTTTATGTGATTGGTAGATTGATGAATTGGTAGTTATATGTGTCAAGCTAAGAAAAGGTTTAAAATTGGCCTTACACTGATTCACCCCCCCTCTCAGTGTCAACAGTAAGTTCAAAGAAAGTAAAAAAGTCTAGAACCAGAGATATGTCGACATCAACAACAAAAGAAAGAAATCCAGCAGAAATATAACGACACTAAGAAGACACACAAGTTGGATATTTCGAAAATCAATAACATGTTATCAAGCAATACAGAAGAGATATTTCGACTAAAAAATCATAACAAGACAGTTACAAAGATCAAGAAATTGAAAAATAATCGAAAGACGGAACATTCTAATGAAGACTTCGATGGAAAAATACTAGAAAAGCAAGAAGAAAATCATCACCTGAGAAATCTTAATCAAGTACTAGAAGAGCAAATCAAAGAGTTACATGAGGACAAAAAGTCGCAAGAAGAAAGGTTCGAAAAGATTCAGAGTAATAACACTCTATTAGAGAACAAATTAGAGCAAATCTAGAAGGAAGCTTCCAGAGTTTTAGGAAAACAAATTCAAGTTGAGGAACAAGAGACAAAAACATGCTCAATTGAATTATTGTCAAACAATAAATCGCCAGAAACACAAAAAGATGAAGTAATTTGAGTACCTTATCGCCATCCTAATCATAAGAATCATTATACCCGACAACAAAATCAAGAGGAAAATAAACAAAACTACTCCTACAGACAAACTAACTACCTTGAGGGAGAGAAAAGACAACATCGCCAAATTGTTTGAGAGCAGAGAATGAGAAGCTCCATTCCAATGATCGACCAGAAAACAACTCCAATGAAGGTAAATAGCGGGCAGATCACTTCCCAGAAAATGCAATCTCAATTCAGGCAATCAAAAATTATATAGCCTTGTTTCGTCAAGTATCAAAATTACAAGTGTAAAAGATCACAAAAAAGCTTTACGAGCAAAAACATGGGAAAAAGGTCGTCCATAATTATGCTTTTAGAACAAAGCATTTCTAAGGGAGAGGCAATGTAATCAACAAATATATAAATAAATATTAATAATGATAAAATAACATACATTAATTATAATTAATTAAGGGACACATCCCTTTGGTGAATAGCCACCATTTGAGCCTATTTATATGGGCTACAACATTCATTGTAATGATCATCTTTTATATATTTATCAATTATCCATCAATTATATTTTATTATGGAGTTATCGTCCATTGGGTGACTTATCCATTTGGATAGTCTAGAGTACAACCAGATAGGTTGTATCAACGAGCTTTAAGGAGCCAAGATCGAAATTAATGTGTGGTCAAAGGGCTAGATTTTGAAAGCCCTAATTCCTTGACCTCGACAAAAATTAGGTCACATTTGAAAATTGTTAAAATTTGCTTCCACAAGAAGATGTGCCCTTCTAGGGTGAATTCCAATGCACCTAGATCAAACCACAATTGAGGTTGGAAGAGTTCTCTCTTAGAAGACCTAGATTTCATATTAGGCTACAAGTAGTCTCTAGAAATGCCATCTATTAAGCACTACTCTAATACCATGTTAGATTTTTCAACTTCAGCGCTATAATTTTTCATCTCTTTCAACTTTGTTTCATTATTTACTTCATCCCACAATTATAGCATTATTCATTTACAATAGAAGTAAAGCAAGGACCACTGAAAGATAACCATGCACAAGAGACACAAAGATTTTATCCTGGGAATCCCAAATAGGAGAAAACCCAACAAACTTTTCTTAGAAGAAAATCAATCCAATACAAAAACAATACCAATCATGGAGATGAACCTGAATATGAGAGAGGTTCGTCCTCCTCCACAAGAGACCCTAGCAAGGGTAGCGACTCTTCAAAGAGAATCAGATAACCCTAAAATTTCCTTCTTTCCTTGGAGAGAGAAGATGTGTACAAATGAGAAGTGAAGCTCTCTATTTATATTCTTCCATTCACTAAACGTTTCCTCAAATGGGACCGATTTCACTTCCTTCAATGGGCCAACTTCACTAGTTCAATAATTATTTCTTATTGTATTTCCAAGTCAGCTAGTCTTTTGTCTTCATTATCTTCTAGATCTTTTACAATGTTCTTTAGGACTTCTTTAATGGTTTGTCTTAACTTCATGGACATTTCTTCATCATAGAAAATTTATCCTCGTTGATGTCTCATCACATGCGGTCATATTCTTCATCAAAAGCTTTAATGTTGATTTGACCATACTCTAAGAAGTCCCAGACAATTCTTAGAGTTTGTTACCGGTTGAAATTATAGTCCAAGCCACCGCCAAAACATATGCAGAGAAAGTGACCATTGTCACCTTAGTCACTTCTCCTAACTTCTTTGGAAGTCGAAATCTCCTAGAGAAGATCCCTATGTAACTCTGCAAAAGACACTTGAACACCAAGTATATTTCATATGTGTGCAAGGTTAGTGACCTATGCCTAATGGAGCCAATCAAAAAGTGGAATAGATGTACTATGAGCATGCATATGAATTGTGCAAGTTCATCCAAGCATAAGTCAATTACGTATCTAATGAATACTGATGTGCAAATAGTATGATATGTAAATATTAACGAAGTACAAGTAATTTTTCAAACAATCAGAAATGCACATGTACAGCAACATAAGTCATCTATGGTAGCCAAAATTTTTATTTTAGGGTTTTTAACATAAAATTCCAAACCTAAAATTACCCTAATCTACCATGTAAAATGAAAATATAAACATATGAAAATGCAATTAAATTGAAGGAAAATTGTATGAGAATAAAGCCAAGGGTTTTAAGGTTTTACCCTAACTTTAGGGCATCAAGGAAGGTGACCAACCTTCCTCTTGAGAGGTCTTTCCAAAGTTTGGCAAGCTAGGGCCTTCTCCAATAGCCACAAGGGCTCGTTAAAGAAAGCCTAGCTAGAGCAAAACTCAGAGACCTAAGGCCCAAGCTTATAAGGACTCCTTCTAGAGGGCGTCCTTCACAATACTATGGAGATAAAAGGCTGAAAATGACCTAGTTTAGACAAAATGTTGTTGATGTATTTGTAACTTCGGAATGTATTCACTTGTATATCTTATATATTGTACCCCGATGTTTCTATCGGAAAGTATCTGTAATGTAATTGAGTCATGTCATGCCCCGATGTCCCTATCGGGAGATTCAATAATGTAAACACGTCATGTAAAGTCATAGAGTGTAACCCTCCTTATTGATCAAGGGTTAAAGTCCCCGCAGTTGTGGGGCCCTAGGGTTATTAGACTCTCCTAGAGAAGTCGGCCCTAGTGAGTTATTGTCAAGTCGGGAATTAGTATAAATAGAGAGGGAGCCTCTCTATTTAACACACATTCACTCACACTCAGTTGTAGCGCATAACTGAGAGAGAAAGAAGAAGCTAGGACAAGAGAGAGAAACTACTCCTATCGAGAGATCATCTTACTGTCTTTGGGTTTTACTTTTGGTGCTTATTCTATCTCTGAGGAAGTTGCGGGGTTTCTCTAAGGAAGTTGTGGGGTTTTCTCCTTTATGGTTTCCCCGAGGAAAATCTTTGTGTTCATTGTCTCTTGTGATTGATTGTTGTGCTTGTTATTCTCTCAGATAAGATCATACGATCATATAGCTTAAATGATAAAAATCTAACATGGTATCAGAGCTAACCTAAGAAGAAGACATTGTGCAGCTGCTGAAGCTAGGGCTTCCTATTTTTTTGGATCTCTCTCCACAGATCATCAACAAAAGGAGGCTAGGCCGACTCTCCTCTCTAGGGCGCATCTTTCTGTCGAAGGAGAATCTGATTCTGAGGATTTTCAGTTTTTGACCCGACACTACAGCGGGAAATTAGGGTTTTCCACAAAAGTGGAATTTTTGAGTGAGCCCAAGCCAGGATTGATCTCCTCCACAAAATCGAAGTTTAGAGATCAAAATTGAAGTTTTTGGTTGGGTAGAACTCCCGGAAAGTCAAACCCTAATCTACTCCTGAACTAGAAAACCAACTCTACAGAAATCCAGCTCCAGATTCAGTTCAGACATCTTAAACTAGAAAGATCTAAATCTTTTGTATTTCCATTTGAGGTTCTCTGTCAAGATGTCTCATCATACCAAGCTTGATGAGAAGCTTGAGGGAGCTAACAACTTTCGAGCCTGGAAGTATAGGATCTCCCTGGTCCTGAAAGAAAATGAATTGGACTCCTACATAAGTGAAGAGGTTCCAGTTCCATAGGGAGATGAGGCTAAGGCCTTACACAAAAAGAAATTGGTCATGGCTAAGAGGATTATTGTTGATTCAATCAAGGATCAGCTTATACCTCAGGTGTCCCCCCTAAAGACACCCAAAGAGATGTTTGATGCCCTGACCAAGTTATTTGAAGGAAAGAACATAAATCGAAAGATGACTCTAAGAAATCAATTGAAGAATGTAAAGATCTAGAATGTAGAGACTATACAGTCTTACTTTACAAGGGTCTCTCAGATCAAGGAACAACTTGAAGCAGTAGATGAAGATGTAGAGAATGCATATATTGTGATGACCACCTTGAATGGTCTCCCCAGAGCATGGGACTCCTTCATTCAAGGGATCTGTGCCAGGAAGAAACTAACCAAGTTTAGCAGACTGTGGGAAGAATGCTCACAAAAAGAAGCTCGAATAGTAGCTCGAGAAGAAAAGATGGGAAATGAAGATCAAGCTCTCACAATACAATCCAAGAAGAGCAAAACAGACCATCACCAAGGTAAGCACTCTCATCCTAGAAGATCTAACAAGAATCTACCTAAATTCAGATGCTTTACATGTGATGAAAGAGGACATTGTGCTAGAGATTGTCCTAGGAACAAAAATGGCCCTCATAAGAAGAAGGGAAACAAGAAAAGACATCATGCTAACACTGCAGAGGATGATGAACCTCCCAAGAAGAGAATCAAGCAAAAAAGTGATGATTCTTCAAGTGATGAAGAATATGTTCTGATCTCTACCCTCACGGGAACTGTCTCACATGGAAGCAATGATTGGCTTATAGACAGTGGTGCCTCCAAACACATGATGGGATTTAAGGAATCCTTTGTGAGACTATCAGAACATGAATCACCCCACAAGGTGAAACTTGGGGATGACTACCAGTATCCAATAAAAGGTAGTGGTGAATCCTCCTACAAACTAGACTCTGTAAAGTCTATAAAGATGAAGGATGTCCTATTTGTACCAGGACTAAAGAAGAAACTTCTCTCCATCTCTGCATTGGATGCAAAAGGCATGAGGGTTGCATTTATAGATGGCCAAGCCCTCATGTGGCCAAAAGGAAAGACTATTGACGATGCAGTAGAAATTGGAGAACAAGAGGGAGGACTATACAAATTGAAGGGCCAATCAGAACAAGCTTTGGTTCATGACTCGATAGAACCAAATGAACTGTGGCATAGAAGGCTTGCACATGTGCACTATAGGGCACTACCACTTGCAAGCAAAGCTGTTGAAGGTCTTCCAGAAATGCAGGCAAAACATGAAGGTGTATGCAAAGGATGTGTGAAAGGAAAGAACACAAAGAAGACATTTCCAAGTAGCGAGAGTAAGGAAAAAGGAATCTTGGAAATCATCCACTCCGATGTATGCAGTCCAATGTCATCCAGTTCTCTAAGCGGGTATGTATATTATGTTTCTTTCATTGATGATTTTTCTAGGATTACATGGATATATTTTATGAAGAACAAGGATGAAGTATTCAGCAAATTCAAAGAATCCAAAGCCTTGGTCGAGAACCACACAGAGAAGAAGATCAAGATCTTTCGATCAGATAATGGCGGAGAATTCACATCAAATGAATTCAAAGAATTATGCAGAGATTCAAGGATTAAGAGGGAGTTGACCACTCCATATAATCCACAACAGAATGGGGTTACGAAAAGAAAGAACAGAACAATCATGGAAGCAGCAAGGGAAATGCTTCATGATCAAGACCTTCCTATGCATCTATGGGCAAAAGCTGCCAGGACAGCTGTGTATGTACAGAACCATACTCCACATAGAGTACTCGAGAAAAAGACACCTGAAGAAGTCTTTTCCAGCAAGAAACCAAAATTCAGTCATCTCAAAATATTTGGCTGTCCAGTATACATACACATTCCAAAAGAAAAGATGACAAAGTTAGATCCTTCAGGAAAGAAGGGTATATTTGTGGGATACTCTGAGAACTCGAAGGCTTACAGAATATACTTCCCAGGATTCAAGAAGATCGACATCAACAGAGATGTAACATTTGACAAAGACTCAACTTACATCAAGTCCAGAAAAAGACCTGTTGAAGACTTTGAAAAATCGAAAGTACCTAGAATCCGTAATACAACTATGAACGAAGCAACTCCAGAAGAAGATCGAGAAATGGAAGAACCTTAGGAACCTGTAGATCCACCTCAAAAGAAGAATCCTCACAAGAGGAAACCTGCATGGGTACGAGAGGCTATCCAAGGTGCAGAAAGATATGGGCTCCAAAAGAAATGAACAGAGAAAGAAAAAGAACTAGGTCCTACTCCGGATTTGTAGCCTTATTATGTGACATCATCGATAAAGAACCTTCCAAATATGAAGAAGCAACAAAGAAGAAAAAATGGAAGGATGCTATGATCGAGGAGTACCAGTCGATCATGAAGAATGATGTTTGGGATGTTGTCCCAAGACCAGAAGAGAAGTCTGTTGTGACTTCCAAGTGGATCTACAAGGTCAAGCATGCTGCTGATGGTAGCATAGAGAAATATAAAGCAAGATTTGTGGCTCATGGCTTCTCCCAGAAAGAAGGAATAGATTATGAAGAAACTTTTGCACCTGTAGCCAAATACACTTCCATCAGATCAGAACTTGCTCTTGCTGCAGTAATGAAATGGAAGATACACCAGATGGATGTCAAGACTGCTTTCTTGAATGGTGTAGTGGAAGAGGAAGTGTATGTGGAGCAGCCACTCGGTTTTGAGACACATGACAGGGAGACTCATTTGTAAATTGAAGAAAGCCCTGTACGGTTTGAAACAGGCACCCAAGACATGGTACGACAGAATCAACAGCTTCATATCCAGTTTGGGCTTTACTAAGAGTAAAGCAGATTCCAACCTTTACTACAAGGTTGAAGAAGGGAACCCAGTGATACTCCTACTATATGTAGATGATCTGTTTGTAATAGGTGTGGATGGGTTGATTGCTGATACAAAGAGGAAGCTTGCTATCGAGTTCGAAATGAAAGACTTGGGTATGATGCACTACTTTCTAGCCATGGAGGTGTGGCAAAATGCAGATGGAATTTCCCTGGGACAAGGGAAGTATGTAGTAGAGATCCTGAAGAGGTTCGGGATGATGGACTGCAAGGCCATGACCACACCTATGGCATCGAACCTGAAGTTATTGAATGATGCTTCATCAAGAATCGGTTGATGCTATGATGTATCGTCAGATGATTGGGTCCTTGATGTACCTGACAAATACGAGACCAGATATTTGCTTTGCTATGAACACATTGAGCCTGTTGCCCACCTATTTCGACTAGGTGGCAACTCCATGTACACAAAGTTGTACATAATTGTACCTTAGAAAAATCTGAGGATTTTTCACTTCTGCAGGGCTATTGCCCCTTTGTAAAACAAAATGTCTGCTCCCCTGCGTGGGAAAATTAATGTAATTTTATGTGCTAGTATGGGTCATATGATACGGATGCCACACCATGGAACGGGTTGTTAGGGAAGTCCCCTCATCGAGTGTTTTTCCCTTTCCAATTGACCTTGTTGTGTAAACGAGTTTAATCGGTTTGGTTTTCACTCAAAATCCTCCAAAGTGGTGACAGGCGTTCTACCAGTCAATTCCATGAGGTGGCTAAGGCTTCAAAGTGTGATTCATGACCATGCTAGGCATTTGTCTAGAGTCTTGCGGAGTTTCATTGTGTTGTTGTATTTTAATTATTTTTTCGAGTTAATTAATTGCACCCCTTGGTGATTAATTAACTCAGTTTTTGATGTAATAATATAATCGCTCAAGCATGGCATTTTGTAATAGGGGCTATGAATGCAAAGTTAATTGCTATGAAACCCCCTAAGCCACTACTTCAAGTCCCATGTCATTCTGATGAGTGGTTGAGGAGATAGACCATTTTTGTCTAAGCAAGGTCTATTTTTCCTAGGGAATTAATTAAATTCCCTAAGTCAAAATTCACATTTTTTGATTTTGAAGTAAAAAATCAAGAAATGCCATGGTAAGTTAGTTTGGGGATTCCTAAGCCTAGGAAAACTTATTCCAAAGTTTTTCACCCCCCCATGGCCTAGATATAATTTTTTCAAGTTATTTTTAATTTTTCCTAAGTCAATTTTAGGAAAATTTAAAAATTAAATTGAAAATTTTTAAATCTAAGGTGAATTTATTTTAGCCTAAGTCTAAGGTTAAAATCTAATTTGGAGCAAGTAGTTAGGGTCAAAGCCAAATTAGAGGTGGTCTAAGTTTGAAGTGATACCAATACCCTCACTAAAGGAGCCACGTCCAAGTTTAAAAGCATGCCAAATGGGGCGCTAACTTAAAAAGGGAGCCACCAAGTTAGTGGAGGCGCTACCAAATGGAGGCATCACTATATTAAAGAGGGCGCATATTAATCTAGAGGAGACGTCAATATAGTGAGGGCGCTATCAAAAATAAAGGGGCGCTATCCAATATAGTGGACCCCCACATTTGGAGGCGCTAACACATAATGAAGACGCCCCCATATTTAATGGAACGCTAGTATGTAAAGGGCGTTGCTATATTAAATGGGGCGCTACCATATAGATAAACCTTCACCAAATAAGAAGAGCGCCATAATATAGAGGAGGCGCCAAACTAAATGGAGGTGGGCGCTAACTATGGAGGCGCTGTCATAAAAGGGACCCACGCTGTCATAAAAGAGGACCCACGCTATTTTGGAGGAAGGGCGCTACCAAAATAAGGTAGGGCGCTATCATGCTTTTAGAGAGGCACCAGACAAGATAGAAGGAGCGCTACACTTAGATGGCCGCCGGCTAGTTTGGGCCCACGTTTTACACTATAATGGAGGGCGCTAACTTGGAGGATTCCGCCATATTTAGAGGAGGGCGCCCACATTGGGGCCCATGATTTTTCCATTTACCTAAAAGCAAGATCTAAGGGTGAAAATAAATCAAAGACCTAGATCTAAAGGCAAAGATTGCTTAAGACATGGATTAGGCTTCTAAGCCATTGATTTAAAAATTAATCCAAGGGTGTGGATTAATGGAGAAGAATAGAAAGCCAAATACCTAGATCTAGTGGTGGGGATTAAACCCTAGATCTAGGTCTAATCTCAACCATTTATCTTCAATAAGTTGGGGTTTGCCTCAATTATTTAATGAGGGTCTCACTCCCTCATTAAACATGATCTCTCATGTTATTGTTATGCTGCCGAAAATTTCTTGCTCTCATATTCTCTTGCTATACTTTGTATTGAAGATTTGCCCAAGTTGGGCCATTAAATAAAAATTTCTTTGGAGGGATACTATGCTGCAAGCTCTTTCATGATCCGAATCTTTGTAAGGTAACCTTGTATTTGTCTTGTTTGCATTTATTGTATTTTTCTAGTTAGCTCTCCACAAAGTGTTTTGTGGAGAGATTAAAGAGTAAAAGTGTTTTTATTCTTTCTTATGAATGATTTAACATTTCTTTCAAAGTGTTTTGCAGGAAGTGTTAGGTATTCATCTCTAGGATTACAATATTTTTTGCAGGCATAGATTTATTTGCAAGTTATTCAAGCAAGGAGATCTCTCCAAAAAATATCATTCCGACAATATTTTCAATTCGGCCATCTACTTTCAGCCTGTTTAAAACTGGGTTTTATTTACTGTTTAGTGAATATAACCCTTGTTTTAGGGCCCTAACCTCTTATATATTAGTTTGCCCTTTTATTTCTGCTATTTTCACATCATTTAGGTGGCTGGAAACTGAAAACTCATTTTCCAGCCCTCTAAATACCATATTACTGTCACTTTTACATTCAGAATTTTTTTATTGTAAATTTGTAATTGTATAAATACCAGCTTATATTTATTTACACTTTGAGCTTAATCGTGGTATCCCTCGTCTGACCTCAAGCAATTGAGATCAGAACGTGAAGCGCTCAGAGTAGTAAAAAATATTTGTCTGTCATATTTTTATTGTAAATTTGTAAGTCTTGTGCTAATATTTTAACAACAGTTTTAGTGTTGTTTCTATGATTTCCAGCGAAGAGTAGTTCGCTGGTTTATGACAGGTTATGCACATTTTGAAGGAGATTTGATGCCCAAATAGGCCCAAGATCTCTTCAAACTTCAACCGGCACAAAAGGGGTTCCAATCCTCACCTCTCTTCCATATTTTTCTGATTATTGTAAACCCCAAAGAGAGTCTCTTGGGGTATTCTTCAAAGCTTATAAGCTTTTGTAATCTATAATAAATAGAGTAGGAAGTAGGATAATATTTGCTTAAGTTTTTCTGTTTATGCAAATTTTATTTTTCTGTTAAAGTAATCATACAACCCATTAAACCTGTGTATCTTCTATCCACTTGTCATCTCCCTTTAGAGAATTCAAGCTGGATATGAAAAACAGGGGAAGTGGGGGCTTAGGTAATTAGAATAACATTCATTTTTACCCATTACAATCAAACACTTTATTTCCCAAGTCATCTTGGTGATCACTTTAAAATAAACCTTGCATATTAACCATCAAGATTAAAACTAACTTTTAAAAATTACCAACAACAACTTCCCACATCCTGCTCCTCTACTCGGTTATCACCCTCCGGGGTACTCCGAGATACGACCAGGGGAAAGGGAAGTCTTAGTTTAATAGGCATCCATCTAGCGATTTTCGAATTGATTAAAAACAGTGACTCGGAAGCTGCAAAGGGTAGTAGACCGAGAGGGTCTCTAGGCGCATCAACGTCCTCCTTGTGAGCACCGGGCCATTGGGGTTTGACCTGTGAGCTAGGGGTGGGCTTTGCTCCCACCTGTTGAGCGCAACAGCAATCTCTCTTCGGTTTGAGAAGAACTAGATCGGGGTAGTCACACCACCGGATCTAAAACTTAATCCAAGAAGAACAACTTTAATAAAATCAACTAAAATAAACCAAGAGACAATTCAAAACCGGTTCTACAACATCTTCTATTTTCAAGCACTCTTTATTTCCAACAATCCGCACTACAATTTTTTATTCCAGCACTTTATTTTTTGCATCTATTTACTTTCAATCTTGCAAATGGTCATGTGGTAGATGCTTAACTGCTTAAGTTCTTTCCATACTTTTAATTTACTGTTGGTTTGATAACTTTCATTTATAGCATGTTTAGCCATATTGTAAATCTGGTTCACGATCCATACTGGTAGATAATCTGTACATTGTTGAATGTTTTATTTCCTTATTGTCTATAATTATTTGGTTTATTCATATATTTCATTGTTAAACACTTAAGCCATAAGTTCAATCATAGCTTAAATCTCTAAATTGTTTTTTTTGTAATCTTGTAAAGTGGTAACTTATTTTGACTCCATTATCTAGGCACTGGTCTTGTTTTATATAAGGTCTTAGCCTCATTCTGTAAACGATCCCTTTAATTAATCCTTAATTAATTAATAAACCTGGAACATAGTCTTTCCATAGGGACTACCCCCCTTGGCTCTGTTGGGATCTTGCCTAAACGGAGGAGTTGCGGACTGAGGTGACAGTGGTCCCCAGCTCTCACTTGCCCCCAAGGACACACATAGCAGGTTGTGACTTTCCTGCACCTTAAAGTGTGAATTAGGCGACAACAGAGCCAATTCCTGACAAATCCAAGACATGTTCACTTGGTTGTTACAAAGCATATTCAGAGGAACCTGAAGGGTTCAGTTGATTATGGGCTCAAGTATCAAGCGAATCAGAAGATTAACCTGGAAGGTTATGTGGATTCAAATTGGGCAGGCAATGCCATTGATAGGAAGAGCACTTCAAGGTGTTGCTTCAGTATGGGATCAGGTATGATCTCGTGGTTTAGTCGGAAGCAATCCTGTGTGGCACTGAGTACAGCCGAAGCAGAGTATGTTGCAGCTTATTCGGCTAGCTGTGAGGCAGTGTGGCTAAGGAAGCTACTATCTGATTTATTTAATCTCCAGTTGGATGCCACTTGCATATATTGTGACAACAAGAATTGTGTGAAGTTGTCAGAGAACCCAGTGTTCCATGACAAGTCAAAGCATATCGAGATCAAATATCACTATATCAGAGATATAATTGCAGAGCCATTCTGATGTGAGTGCGGCATGTGTTCATCCCACATGATCAGATATAAGTGCAGAGCCTTTCTTACATGGTTGATGTGTTCATCCCATGGTAAGATATAAGTGCCGAGCCTTTCTGACATGGGTGATGTGTTCATCCCATGGTTAGATGTGAGTGCTGAGCCCTTCTGACATGGTTAATGTGTTCTCCCATGGTCAGATATAAGTGCAGAGCCTTTCTTACATGGTTGATGTGTTCATCCCATGGTAAGATATAAGTGTTGAGCCTTTCTAACATGGTTGATGTGTTCATCCCATGGTCAGATGTGAGTGTTGGGCCTTTCCGACATGGTTGATGTGTTCATCCCATGGTCAGATGTGAGTGTTGGGCATGCCTTTCTGACATGGTGATGGATGTGTTCCTCCCATGGTTAGATGTAAGTGTTGGGCGGGCCTTTCTAACTGGGTCAGATATAAGTGCTGAAGAAGATGAAGACCTACCTGGAAGCTAGGCCTACAACCAGCATGAAAAAGGGCTGGCTCTGTAGAACTTCTTGTGACAAGTAGAATTGAGATAGCACCATTTGATCCAGTGATGATCCAGACTTGATGATGATCCGGACTTGAAGATGAAGATGACTTAAAGATGAAGACTTCTTGAAGATGAAGATGACTTGATGATGATCCAGATGATATAGAGAAGAAGACTTGTGCTAATAAATTGTGTCGAGAGAATAACTTCCTAGTTAAGAGGGAGTGTTGATGTATTTGTAACTTTGGAATGTATTCACTTGTATATCTTATGTAATGTACCCCAATGTTTCTATCGTGAAGTATCTGTAATGTAATTGAGTCATGTCATGCCCCGATGTCCCTATCGAGAGATTCAATAATGTAAACAAGTCATGTAAAGTCATAGAGTGTAACCCTCCTTGTTGATCAAGGGTTAAAGTCCCCGCAGTTGTGGGGCCCTAGGGTTATTAGACTCTCCTAGAGAAGTCAGCCCTAGTGAGTTATTGTCAAGTCAGGAATTAGTATAAATAGAGAGGGAGCCTCTCTATTTAACATACATTCACTCACACTTAGTTGTAGCGCATAACTGAGAGAGAAAGAAGAAGCTTGGACAAGAGAGAGAGAGACTACTGCTATCGGGAGATCATCTTACTGTCTTTGGGTTGTACTTTTGGTGCTTATTCTATCTTTAAGGAAGTTGCGAGGTTTTCTCCTTTATGGTTTCCCCGAGAAAAATCTTTGTGTTCATTGTCTCTTGTGATTGATTGTTGTGCTTGTTATTCTCTCAGATAAAATCCTAAGATCATATAGCTTAAATGATAAAAATCTAACAAATGCAACACTAATGACTACCATTCAAACATAACAAACATCATCCATCAACAGTTAACAAAGAGAAATCAAGACAAGAGCATAGATACCTCCTTGTGCATGTGTTAAGCTAACAATTCTAGCATCACCTTAGCAAAGAGCAAGAACCAAAGATACTTCAAGAGATTGCCATTAAACCAGAAAAAGAAGTCTCCTCAAAAGGCGCACATCACTTCAAGAGCCCTAAGAAGGGTAAAAGAGTAACATAATGTTTTATACCATGAGTCTTATGCAAAAATGATGTGAGGAGATCTATTTATATGATCTCACACTCACTTTTTGCAAAAATATCCAAGCCGACATGCCTTTAAAATGTCAATTTGAAATTATAAAATGTCAACTTAAAATTAAAACAAAATAATAATAAATATAGCCATAATGTACGCTCAAGGTAGGCTACATGGGGAATTTTTCCCCTAGGTGCTAAAATTCGCTCAAATAAGCGAATCACTCTGAACAAAAGGCAGGAGTGATATGAAGGGAGGGCGTTATACCCCATCTAACCCCTAGAATGCTGTAAAATCCCTCAACGCCCTCTTCAAAGCAGCAAGAAGGACTGGTATGGATGATATCTTCCTCTAAGGAAATAAGGCCAAGGAGAGAAGGCACCAGCTGACAGAAGGGCTAGGAGGGTGTCCTAAGTGGCATTGAAGGGAGACGAATGTCTCACAACTGAAGCAAAGGCCACCAGAGCAAGCAAATAAGATATGGGGCCATGTGACCCAGTGATTAACCCCTAGGAGTCCCGGACACCAAACTCAAGGTTAAAAACCCCAACAAAGGGCAGTCTGCAGTTCCATTAAGCCATAGTACTCCTAAAGGAAGGACCAAAGGGCCCGACCATGACCACCATTGCTCAATAACACCCCTCTTGGTCGAAAAAAAATGGTTCTCTCCCTGCGGCACATCTGAAGGTGTGCTGGGTACAAATGCAGTGTAGCAGAGCCAATTGTCAACTTCAACATTAGATTAGACTTTGTCTAATATACAGGGAGATAAAATCTCCTTGTAACATAGACAAGTCATTTCACTCTATTAAGAATAGATCACTCCCGCTATGGAGCATGACCACACAGTGAGTATGCAATGTGACCTCTAGCCTACAACCACTCCATTCAACACATGACTGGACTAGGCTAAGCATCTTATCCCTCTATACACATAGTCAACACATGACTAATCCAAGCTACAAAGGGGCCATTCTCTCCATTGGTCGTGTACCTATAAGAGAATGATCTGTAGAATGTTTCCCAATGCTGGAACTCATGTGTAATATCCCAAATACTGATAGTCTCTAATGTTCTATGATAGTGCTGACTCGCACACTCAATCTCATACAAATTTGTAAAATAATTGTGCATGCAAACTCGCCATGCAAAAATGCCCTAAAATATAGCTGAATTAGGGTCAGGGTTTTGCAGGGAGAAATTAACACTTACCACTAATATTCTGGCTAATAATGACTCCATAGATAGCTACATGCATAAGGATCCGAATGGGTGGTCTAATAATGCTCTTTTCCTCCGGTGTTACCGCCCCGCAGCACCGTAAAATTCTAAAAACCCTCTAGATTGAAGGTGACGTTTTTGTAGGAGGAGAGGTCCGTTCAGGCTGAAACTTTGTGATCTTGTCTGCCTGATGATGCCAGAGAGATAGACTGACAAATGCAGAGATTTGGCAGCCTCTAAGTGCCCTAGCGAATTGATCTGTGGTTCTGCTGCTCACGTCCCCCAAGCTCTCTTTTTGCTGATAGCTGCTCCAGATGAGCAAATTGATGGCTGATAATCACTGCATGTCGTAGGATAGGCCTGCTGAGAAAGAGGAAGCTGACATGCAGAGGAAAGACTGGGTTTTGTGGTCCCAACGAATCCTTCAGTGATTTCCCTGCTATTTCCGGCTGCAAACGTGGATCTGCCAATAAAGCTTCGAAATGTGTTGGATCTCTAAATACTGAAATACATAATGAATGCTATGGATAAACCTGGATGATCTATCCCAATAGGAGACTAGGGCAGATATCTCACTGCCAAACCCTCGTTAGCTGAAGACACCGTCTTCAACCCCAACTGCCACGGCTACATACTGTGCTGCTGCTCAAAACTCCAAAATCAATCAACAATAACAATAGATATCTTCTTTGGTCTCATAACCCTCTTAAATAGAGTCTCATGTACTTTTAGGGTTTACATGTCACTTTTAGGGTTTTTGCTTCACTTTTGCATGCATGCATTTCTAATTTGATGTTAACTTTAATAATGACTAAACAAGGTCTGCATGCTCCGCATGCTTTAGGATAAGAACTTTGATGGTCCTCCTTCTACACCGATGACTTAATAATGCTGAATTGATGTACCTTCTGCTCCTACTGCTATCAGTCCTCAGTTATTCCCTTTTTATAAAAAATGGAACATTACATCATGAGATCATCAACAAGAAGAAAGAGAATGAAACCATTTCATATTCCAAAAGCTATTGCACAAGATAGCTCAAGACATTAAACTCAAAGAAAAGCTATCATGTTGTATCATAAAAATTCTTTTGAAAGACCCTTTGTTTTCTATTTGGGAGATAAAGACCAAAGACTTTGAAGTCATTAGTCATCCCAAGATATGGCCAGTCAAATAGAAGAGAACTGGCCTACTTCTGTTAGGACGGATCCCTTTGGTTCCTTTAGAGCCTCAACATCAAAAGTTGAAACCAAACCACGAGCCCTGAATTTCGATTCCTAATACTTTGACATCATTGATTGAGACCCTTAAATAACTTACCACTACTCTTACTCCGCAACATACATTAACAAAAAACAGATTCCTCTAGTTGGAAAGCTCATTGCAGAGTCATATTCAAAGACGAAATCCGGGATGGGACAGGCCTAGAGTTCCCCAAGATCAGACACTGCCAATCCCTATAAATCCAGCTAATATAGTAAACGAAGAGCATTTCCCCTGGTGTAGAAAATGTCAAGATTTGCATGATTAAGGTTCATGTCCACATTACAGATAGAAAAAGAAACTAACAATGAAGATCCAGACGGTCTTAATTCTGTTGAAGAAGTGGACTTCATGTGTAATATTCATGGGAAGTCTTTCGTTGTGTCTAGCGAACAGAGAAAAGAGATAAAAGGGAAAAGTGTCAATTCTAATAAGCTATGCCTTCCCAGGAAGAAATAAAGAGGATAGTGAGGGAAAGAAGTTTCAATACATATTGGAGAAGAAATCTAGTTGGATCACAGAAGCCTCAATATAGGATAAAATCCAGCTGGGTCACAGAAGCCTCAATCTGCGTTTATTTTAGGCATGAAAAAAGTGCATTAAAAGAAGTAATTAGCCATATACAAGTGTAATTTCTCTTTTGAATTGTTATTATGGAAGTAGGGGGGGATTTTGAAGTGATATTTTCTTCATAAACATGTTATTTTCACCCAAAAAAGGAGTTATATTTGGAAATGATTATTCTCATCCTTCCTCTCCCTCTTTAGTTTCTCATCCTTCCCTCTATATATTGTATGAAGCAAAGAGAAGAATGGTGACTTTCTTTTGTGAGATTTTCAGTTGTTGAGTTGATGCTTTACCCCTTCTCCTTTGCTTATTCCCAAGAGAGACTGAGAATGGTAGCTAGCGCGGAGTACATATGCTAGCAAGTTGGTTTTGTTGGGTTGTGACTATTACTATCCCATTCAGCAGAGTTGTTTTGTACCTTGGGATGTTGTTGTCCAAACCTATCAAAGCTTTGTAAGTTTGTTCATCCTACAGCTTTTGATAATAAAGACATAATTTTCTTTGGCAACTACTACAAGTTTTTCATGTATGTCATTTCTATTTTCTTTGGTTTTCATTTGTTACTAATATGGATCTTGAGTTTGAGTGAATAGGCCTCAGATTACCTTCCACCCAGTTATTCACTAATTTTGCACTTAGTTGGATTAGTTGAGGAGCCGCCGATTGACAAACATGTTCAATGTTTGATTCCAGTGTATCAGTTGATCCGTCTTCATGTCTAGCAAATATTGGCTAGCTAGTTTTTCATTTGAATAATTTTGACCATGGCCCCGCGGGGTTTGTAATAAAATGTGCTAGTAGAGTATTTTGAGTGGTTCGGTCTCCTAAGACATAGAATCTCAACTAAGGTATTCCGGGGAGTTTTTTGCCCTTCACAATTATCTTTGCCTATAGCCGAGTATAATTGATGAGGTTTTCTCCTGCTTCCTCCAAAGCTGAAATGCCCGATTTTGAATTTTGGGCCTTGGGGGGTTCTTAGAGCCCAACTAATTGTTTATAAACCTACTAGGCATTGTTAGAATAGAGCATGGTCTTATCCTAAGTCAATAGGACCTTTAAAAATTTTCCGAAAAAAAATTTACCGAACGGGTTAAAAAATTATATTTTAATTATTTCCCTAAGTTTTTTTATTAATTTTTCCATAATTTAAATGGAAAAATCCCATTTGTAATAAGTTAGTCATCCGGACCCCATTTTCAATGATTGAAGGCTCTAACCTTAAGCCAAAAATCATTCTTGATCGGCCAGCCAGTCAGATCCAACTTTCAGATCATCAATTGGACACATAACGCTCATTTTCTCAAAAAAGTCATATTTGGGGAAAAAATGATTATTTTGGAGAAAATTAAAACTCTCCAAATTAAACCAAATTCAGCGAAATAAAAGGCTAAATGACATGGCATGGAGCATTTATGATGATTCCAATCAATATCGATCAGTTTTAGATCAAGTATCGGAGTGTAGCAGTTGAGCTATCAATCAAAACTTTGCCCTCTTTGGTCAAATCTGTTTTTGGTTAAAGTGTGGGTTATCTATTGGTTGGGTGATCATTACGAGGGAGGATGAGCCACCTCACCCCCCTTCATTACTCCAGCACTCAGTTATAACTCAGTTGCAGCTCAGTTCAACTCCAAATCATCATGCCGAGCTCATTCAATTACACCGATGTTACTCTTAGTTTGGTTTTAGGGTTTTAACTTGATCTCATTGTATAAATAGAGGCTCCTTCAGCTCTATTCGGATGGAGAGTTTGGCATAGAAACTCTGTTGGATTTTGTAAGCTTCTTTTGTTAATAAAATATTGAGACTTTGGAGGTCATTTGATGGGCTTTTGGCATTGTGTCTTCATCCTATGTGAAGTAATATCTCTTTCACCCTACCCTTGTATTGCAATTTGATTATTATGTTTATTAAAGACTAACAATTTAGTACTTAAGCTTCTAATCAAATCTGCATGGAGTGTTTGTGTCTTCAAGGATTGCATCTAGTAGGAGCTTTTGGCATCTAATACCTTCACCATACAAGTGTTCCATTATTAACATATTTTGTTTACAGGGTTGCAAGCGGTTCCGGATCTTTCTTGCCTTCTTCAACAAATTTCAAAAAATTCTCTTGGTTACACTGGTTACTACAAGTGGATCTCTATTTTCAAGGTTCTATCCTACCTCTTTTCCACTTTTATAGAAGTTATCAAGTCATTTAAATCTTTATTTCAAGCTTGCTTGGCTTCTAGTAATTTAGATCTAGGATTTCTAGCCTTAGATCTACTTTTTCAAAGCTAGATCCATCTTTCTAAAGGCCCACTTTTAAAGATCTAGTTTCATTTCCAATTTTGTAAATCCATCTTTCTTTTTGCCTTGGAAAACGTGCACTTTTTCTTGAAAAACGTGCAAAATTTCCACTTTAGGGCTTGCTGGTTTTTTCCTGTGTTTTTTCTTAATTCTGGAAATTCATAAAATCAGAAAATTTTCCCAAAAAAAAAATTTCAATCTTTTTTTGTACTTTTTCTCAAAAAACGTGCCATTTCAAGCTCGCTGTTTTTTGGCTGATTTTTGACATTTTTCTACTATTTTTCAATTCTAGAAATTAACCTAAAAATCAGAAAAAATTTCGAGAATTTTTCAAAATTTTATTTTTTAATTTTTTGACCTTTTCTCAAAAAACGTGCAATTTTGCACTTGCTCTTTTTTACTGATTTTCTGCAATTTTCTGTTATTTTCCAGATTCTGGAAATTAGCCTAAAATATTAAAAAATCTTTAAATTTAAATTTGCAAAAAGTCTCAAGTCGTTTCGTCAAAATTCATGCATTTTACATAAAAATCGGTGAGCTTGCCTGGTCCTTTCCAAGTTTTGATTTTGGGTCTCATTCCATTGTTTTGGTCTTTTGTTTCATCTCATAAGGCACTTGTCTTCTCATCCACTTAATCTTTTCGAATCACAAGTTAAATTTGGTTTCCTAACACTCTTACTAGTCCTTGTTTAGAGCTCTTATCCACAGGTGAACTAAAAGCAAAACCAAGCAAAAAAGAGCAAGCAGAACTAGATCCAAAGACAAGGATCCAAAACCAAAAAGAAGTCACTCTCATTTGTACAAACTCATAAGAGTTTTTCATTTTTACTTAACTTAGTTCTCAAAAGTCCTTACAAGGATTAAATTCCCAAGGCATTTGTACTTCATTAATAAAACAAGGCTAAGTGGGATAAGGCCTCTCATACTTAGTTTTTCTTCCCCATTTGGGGAAGAGTGTCTTTGTTCTTAGCTTAGATTTATTCCAAGTACTTAGAGTAGTTTCATTTTTTGCAAAGTAGATACTAATTGTTAGATTAGCCCATTTTGTTTCATTAACCAAGTTGATTACTTCATCTTTTAAGTTTTTTGTACCTTTCATAAGTAATTCAACTATTTAAAGTATAAATCTTCTGAATCTCACTTTGTAGATCAAGAGTGCTCTCTATCGAAGAGTTGTCTTTTCATTGTTTAATAAGTTAATCAATTAATCTCTAAAATCTCTTGAACTTGCCGTAATCCAAGTCAAGAGCACTCTCTATCGGAGAGCATTCCCACTGCATATCATTGCATCAAGCATATAGTTTAGCTAAGTCTCTTAAACTTTTGTCATAAGACAAAGTCAAGAGCGCTCTCTATCAGAGGGTTTTAATCAATTTACTTAATAAAATCTTTCAACTCACATTCCCTCTAATTAATTTACTTCGTTGATATCCTTCACCTAGTATGCTCTGCCGACTTTCGAGTTGGGCTTGTACTCAAAATGGTGAACGGACTTTGCTAAGACCGCAATAACAACAGAAATTAAAACTTTTACCCCATAACCAACGCACCGGCGTTGTCTTGATAAATACTCAGATAGTGGGTAAATTCCAAGTGTGGGCGCCGGGCAACCCAACCTGGACACTCACTGGTTAAGTTATTGAACACCTAGCTTGTGATTCCAGACAGGTCCATCATGTCTTCGAACGGAGCCACTTTCCGGTTAGGTTTCCTAGACACCTTAAGCAAGATCATCGTTAAAATCCTTAAAACTTACCAAGAGCACTCGCACAATTTAACATTCACTAGTTTAATTTCTAGACGTGTGTTTAATTCTCTGGCGCATTTTAGCTTCAATGACTCCATAAAGCACTGGTCCTTGTTTTGTTTTGCATAATTATACTATTTGATCAATTGTCTATGGCTTAGTATAATTGTTATAGCTGAATGGTTAATTGAAGTCTAAAATTTAAATTTATCTTTTAATCTCTTGTTGCAACGTGGATTGCTCTTTGATTTTGTGTCACATTTATAACAAGTATAACACCTTCAAATCATAATAACTCCTAAACAACACCCATCCGCATCCGCAACCTTTAAAGAACACATTAACAACTTAAGAGCCATAGAAACTCTTTTGTAGGGACTACCCCCTTGGCTTCGTTAGGAGTTAACCTAAACGGAGGAGCTAGGAGTAGGTGACAGTACCTAGCTCTGTGCTTGCCCCCAAGGTCACACCTCTCCCACTTTCCTAAGTGAGGAGACAACTTTCAATTGATTTCTGCTGCTAGTGTGCAATCGACGGACAACACACCCCATTCACTTTCTTTTTATCTCTCTTTTCTTTTAACTGCTTAAAAGGCACTAGCTTACTGAATTTTAACTTGGATTATGTACTTAAAATGAGTTTTCATATCAGACATTCAATATCTTGCATCTTAGGCACATATAGGTAAGCATCCACGTCGTATTTTATTCTGTTTTAGGGATATTATGGCAAGATTAGCTTGCTATAATTTTCATTTTGTTGCAGAAACAGAGAAACTATATGTTTTTCTCAATTTTCGTGCATAAAAAGCATAACACAATTAAAAAACAGCATTGATTCTTCAAAAAGTCATAATTCTTCACTGTAATGTTTGTTTTCTGCATTTAATTTAGCATGATTCCATCGTATATTTGAATTGGGGTGCTTTCCCAACTTCATTTTAAATTCCTGCTATATTTTTTGTGCACTTAACAGATCTTAAAACATATATAACTTGTTTTTTCTATCCTAGTATGCAGATTTATCTCAAGCAACATTCTTTTATTTCAATTTGAGTGTTACTATGTATTACATGTAGTTTGACTCATTAAGTCATCTAGGGATTCACTCCCTTGTAGTTAGAAAGCACTAACCCTAAGTGCAGGGAAACTGTGCATGGTGACAGTATATTGCTTCTAGTTGCTTTGGAACAAAATTGGTTTTAAGTGCTAACCCTTAAGTGTTGCAAATTACTAGCACACATCCTACAACTTTGAATGCCCGACATTGTATTTGTATGAATATATAGTATATACAAGATATTTTGTCATTGTTGTTGCCAACCTATTTCTCTTCACAGAATGAATAAACCCTTAAGCCTTCCTATTTCTCTCAGCAGCGGAAGTACTAGCATCTCGTGAAAGAACTGAAACTACTAATGTCTGCAACTCATGGGCATTAGATCCATAATTTAAACACCAAGAGATTGGCCCTTCAAACCACCCCTATCAGTGTTTGCTTGGACATTTCGAAATGTCTTGATAACATTGATAAACATGGAAAACTGATTATGAAGCAATAAGGCCTTGCTCAGATTAAAACATAGTATGGCAAATGTTGCTTTGAATCCATCAACTATGTCCTTATCTCTGTTTGGAGGTGTTGCCGCCTCTTACGCATCTGAGGAAAAACACAGCAGAAATCTTCAAGCTGCTCAGTGCGTCCTTGGGGCCAAGTCCCGAGTCAAGTACTGTCACTTGATCTTGACTCCTCCGTTTAGGCTTAACTCCTGAGTCCTAACGAATACAAGGGGTGTAGACTCTATTAATGTTACTAAGGCTTTTAAGTTCCTAGTTATTTAGATGAACAATTATTGTTTAGGAGTTTTTGGAATTAAAGTCTTGATCAAGACAATTGCACAATGAAATCAACTATACAACATATATAAATATAATAATCACAACAAAATATAGCATAACCGAATGAAGCAAATGATAAATATTAAAGACCAATGTCGCGGAGTCAAAGTAATGTTGCATGTTTTGTGAATGTGTTCTTGGTCAATTTCAGGAATTATTAAAAGGAAGAGTTAATTAAAGGGGGGAAAGGGATTCCCTATATATACCAAATGGTACAGGGAATATGTCGAGATTTTGGGAAAAGTGGCTTTGCAGAGAAAAATGTGGATTAGATGAATTCGTGGGGTTGTGTTCAACACTACACCAACAAGGATGTAACCTAACGATGCCTCACAATCACTTTCTAGTTGTTCCGGCTTTCCTTGAAGAATTTTCCCACTATTCACTGGATTTTTGTAATGTCTTGGGTCCTTGATTTTCTTAATGTGAGTTAATTAATTAAATGTAGAGAATTAATAAGGGCACACTCCCGCTCTTGATATCCCCAAGTCTCAAACAAGGCTACGAGGGGTAGAGCATACATGGAGGAGGCAAATGTTTGTTCCAATATGTAAAGATTGTGTGCTTGTGTTACAAGAAAATTGTGAGACTAATTACTATGGCAATACAATGTCGGGTTAGCATTTGATTACTTTAAAAGGAATTAAAACTTGAAACAAACTTGAATGATCTAAAATTGTTACAATAAGTAAAATCTAATCTAAAAATCAAACCACTCAAGGACAGATACAAGCTTTCCCCTAGATCGGGGAAAGAGGGATGTGAGAGCCGTAATCCCACTTGCTCTTTTATCAAAGATTATTACAACATCATAAATGCTTGTAATCCTTTGAAAAATAGGAACATTAAGCTTACAATTTGTTGAAAAAAAAATTATTAGAAGAAGATAGGAGTGTCTAGGGTGCTCTGGATGGCTGAAAAGTTCAAATTTTCGCCATAGTCTCCTCCTATTTGTTCATCAATGCTGCAAAAACAACAAGCTATTAGTGATAAAAGATGCCCAAAAACACTTTTAAAGTGTCTTTGGACAAATTTTAAAAAATTTACAAAAATTTGACTAAGTTATGATTAAAACAAGTATATGAACCAAGGAAAGCAAGCTTTCCTTGGGATCTTGGGATCTCGGCTTCCCTGTTGGGGCAGCCAATTGAAGCACTTCAGATATTTAATTAAAATCAGCAAACTAACTTATAATTCAAAGCTTTAAATTTCACTACTAAATGACCTTAAAAAGAGAAAATCTAGTTATGTTAGATCTATAAAAATATGCTTTAAAACCAAGATATATATATATAAGATCTTAAATAAGATTTAACTTTAAGATAAAAGAGATATCTGAAAATTAAAAGGACTGGTAACCAAGAAATTTTAATTTTTTTTGTAAAGTAGAAGAAACGGAAACCAGCTCCAATTTTGAAAGAAAGGAGAACTGGATATGCCTGCAACCCAACGAAGTTAAACGAAAGGAAACAAGACTGAAGGTGGATGAAGAAGCAACTGAGCTCAACTTCCTCCTTTAGTCACCTATCATGCACTGCCACAAACACTTACAAGCAAGATTAAATCTAGAATGTATAATAAGAAGAGACAAGAAGGGCATTAGTACAACTAAATACACCTGTTGCAAATGAAAGAAAGACTGCAAGATTTCACTTCAAACCATCAACAAAGTGCACATCAAGTGGAACAATTGCACAATATATGGCCTTCAAAGCCTTCAAAAATATTTCATTAATAGATGATCAAATGATCAAAGAAGATTTACAAGAGCAGAGGTTCAATGCTTCCTCCTGAATGAGTGAAATGACCTTGCTTAAATACAAAAAGAGAGCTAGAGGGGTGTCGCACTTGCTCTGTTGGCTTGAGGTGGAATTGAGAGACTTGAGTCCTACTCAATGGAAACAACAAGAGATAAAGTGCCTCATTCCAAAACTTTGAAATATTTCCCAAAAATTACATTCTTTTCTTGGAGAATGCGGCCACTTGGATAGATGGGCCCCACTTGATTTAGGAAAAATCCCACACTTTGATTAATCTAGGAATAGCAATAATATATCACTTCGAAACATTAATATACTTGTCGCTTTGGTTTTCCAACTCAAAAAGCAAGCTTTCAGCATGTTTCTTTTATTTTATGGGTTGCAGAATTTTTCACTTAATCCATTTATTTTGTCCTTTTACCATTATTGAGTAATATTTAATTTTGGAGATAAATAATTACTCGAGAACTTAGGAAAGTGGGTGCTTTGAGTTGGAAAACGAGCATGCCCATTCCTAATTCCTCCTCCTAACCACACTTTTATGCTTTAGTGAATATTTTTAATTAAAACATGCATGTTTTTTATGGGAAAATTAAAATTTTCCGAAATAATAAAAATCCTAGGGGGTGACTTAGTACATGTTCATATAACTCAAAAACAATGATTAGCGTGGTAATATACATTGTCACATAGGTTTTAATAACCTCCTAAGGCCTAATCACCAAGACATTTACTCTAGCTTTGGAGGATCGTGTGAAAAACTCGAAAATTGTAAGTCATTAAAAAACAACATATAATTCTCAAGGAAAAAACACCCTACAGTAAAGTATTGATGATTAAGTCCTAGGAAGGCCAAACCTTTTACATAATTTCATCATGCTAAGTCATTTATTACAATTCTCCGTAGGGTAAGAACATGTATAAAAAATAATAATAATAAAATAAAAGGGCCACTAATTGGCCTGATGGACTTCAAAACTCATGTGATGAACAATAAAATTGTTCAAGTCTTTGACTGCTCACTGGAAATCCACCAAAGTGCAACTTAGTGAATAACATAAGGCATCCCAAAACTAACTCAATAAGCATCATCATAGTGCTTGGGGTTTAAAGCATATGCCAAAGCATGCAAGTATGGTACTCATCCCACCAGTTATAAATATTTCCTTAATGGTGTTGAACAACTCTGTGTCTTACTACATTAACATATGGATTTTTCTCTCATAAATATCATCCAACTTAGGCACATCCATATAACAAAGCCACATCATCTGAGCCAATGAACTTAGTCACTTCTATAACAATGTAAACTATCTGATTTTTGTTCACATGCCTCAAAGCATCAACTACTTTCAAGAGATATAGCCCTGAGGAAGACATGACTATCAAGTTCACAATGACCTATTCATTGCCTAAATCCAACCTTCAAATTCATTTTGCTGCAATTGAAGCTCAAAATTCAAAATTTGTTGAATTTCAAGGTGAAGTTGACATTCATTCAAATTCGATGAACAAGTTCAGCAAGTCAAATTAGTAGGAACGGCTGCATGAATTTATCACCACAAGGTATTTATCTTCATCGGTTTGTTTGGTTGAAAATATTTATTAAAAAATCAAATGAAAAAAAAAAACTAAGTTCTAACTTACTACGTCACCCGATGCTTCATTTGTTCTCCAACCTTACACTTACAAATTCTCCAGATGCGTCCGCTGCCCACACCAATGCTAGATCTCAAGTTTCAGTCTCACTATAGTTGGGTCTCACCACAGATCTCTCAGCAGGAAGCACTTGCCATGCTTGACTATTCGACGATGCTCAACTGTCCAGTGACATGATTGTCTCAACCTTCACTAATCAAGCAATGCAACTATCTATGAGATAGTCCCACAAACATTCTTAGTTCTACATTTGACTCTCAAGCGACTCAAGGACACCACCTGCTGTGAACAAGTTCTGGACTGTGAACCACTGATACATTCAAGGATTATCTTTTTTGCAGACTCACTCTCTCACACTAAGGAAACTCACTCTGTCTCTACTCTTTGAAAAAAATATGTATATATTGATATA
Organism: Pseudotsuga menziesii; assembly: GCA_001517045.1. Lineage (NCBI taxonomy): Eukaryota > Viridiplantae > Streptophyta > Pinopsida > Pinales > Pinaceae > Pseudotsuga > Pseudotsuga menziesii. Next base: position 1,621,204 of record LPNX010625500.1, on the reverse strand, counting down.
TATTAAAATCCTTGTATATATCAATGTTCCCACAAGTTTTTAGGACGCGGGAGTGCAGGAGCAGGGAAACACACATTGGGGACGTGTCGAAACCACCCACAAGTTTTAGCAAAAATCGAGGGGGACGGGGGGACGTCCAGGTCATAATTAAAATGATAAAAATAAATATTATAAATTATTAAATTTGAGCAATAACAACTCATTGATTCATTTGGATCCCATGTAAAATTTAAATTACTAAAAGTAAATAATAAATAATAAATACTAAATACTAAATTCATCATTGTGCAATATAAATCAAGATCTAACAAATTAATAATACAAACACGTCACACAATTAATCATGATCATTTTCAAATTTGTCATTTGAATCTTGATATTCATATTTCTAATTTCAGTCATTCTAATTGAACATTTGAATCAATGATATTGCATGCTAAAATAGTAAATTACTAAATCCTAAGTCTGAAACAGAGATTAAAACAGTAATTCAAATTCAAATTTCGTTTTTTTTAAACTGGAATTGGGAAAATCGTGGGGGGAGCATCTAGGAGCCCCCAGTTTTGGGAGGGAGCATGTGGGAGCCCCCCTTCACCGAAGTGCACTACAGAATAGGGGACGCACTCTCTTATGCATTCCCAAGAGTTTCTTGATTTTGGGGATGCTGTGAAATGTTTCACCAGGAGTCCGAATACCTGGGGCGTGGGAAGAGAAGAGAGGCGTGCTGCCGACCCTGGGGGATGAGTCCCTGTGTAACACTGGTATATATTAGACAATTATATAGTTTATAAAATTTTAAACTGCTATATTTGCGTTGTTAGAAATAATTTATATATAACTACCAAAATCTACCTTTTCAATCTTAATAGCGAATTTTATCAAATGTTATATGCCTTTGGTGAATTTTTTTCCTAATAATGTCATCAAATTTGAACATGAACTAGGTGACTATTAGTCCAACCATCCAAAATTATCCCTAAGAAGTCAGACACGCCACTTTAGGCCTACGTGTCCCGTGTCTGTGTGTCGAACACGAACGCGCTGACAGATTGTGTCCAACACAACTATCCAGTGTGTCCCGTCTTCGGACACGCGTGTTCGGGCACTGTCACAGCGTGTCCCGAAAACAAGACACACAACCTGTGAAAAAGACGATCGGACCCGCTTTAAAACAATTTTTTCTCTTTTTTTTTTCATTTGCAAATATTGGGAGTGCTCAAAGAGGGTGTTTTTCGCAAGCGAGGAGGATTTGAAGGCTTTTGAAGGGTGCTAAAGTCCAATGAAGGTGGATTTGGTTGGGTGGATTACAAGCTCAACCATCAAACAAGAAGAACAATGTCTCATTCTGCTAGGGGAGGAGCTAAAGGGAAAAGGAAAGGGAGAAATGCCCCATCTATTGTCTCTCCTCCTATTCCTCCAAAAACAAGCTCTTCTACTCCTCTTACTAGTGCTCCATTTGCTGTTAGTGGAGCTCATGCTCCATTGAACCCTGTTTTAGCAAGACAATAAGCCCAAGAGAAGAAATACGCTTTGTAGAGGTATGTGACTAGGAAAGAAGGGCCTGGAGAAAAGCTAGGTGGGGCAGGCAATGTGTCTTGGACTTGCAATTTTTGCAAGAATGAGTTTAAGAGCACATACTACCAAGTTAAGGGCCATTTGTTGGGTCTTCCTTCTTGTGGGATTTCTTCATGTAAAGGTGTGAGTGTTATCCAAAGGAAAGAAATGGGAAAGGAGGATCAAGAAGGCTTAGGCAATGTAGCAGCAACAACCAAGAAAAAGGATGAGGATCCTTTTCCATTCTTAAGGATACCTTCTACAATTCGGCCCCCATTTCCACCTAGCAGAGGTGATACACATCCAGCAAGAAAGAGGCCATCTTCAAGTGGTCCAATGGACAAGATTTTCCAACAAGAGGCACGAGAAGAGGTAGACCTCACCATTGCATTCTTTTTCTACCTCAACTTCATCTCATTCAATGTTGCACGGTCACCATTGTTTTTTGAGATGTGTTGAAGTATCAGTGAACGAGCTCCATCTGGTTATGTGCCTCCTGGTTCGGAGAAGCTTAGAACCACATTGTTGGTTAAGGCAAGGAAGGAGGTGGACAAAATTCTTGAGCCAATTAGAGTAACATGGCCCTCATCTGGAGTGAGTATTATTTCCGATGGATGGACGAATCCAGCACACCATCCACTCATCAATTTCATGGTATCTTCCCAAAATGGACTGGTGTTCTTGAAAGCGGTGGATGCTCTTGGGAAATACAAGGATGCACATTTTATGGGTGAGTTATTCATCAAAATCATTGAAGAAGTAGGTGTTGATTCTTGTGTACAAATCATCAAGGACAATGCACATGTTTGCAAGGTCGTTGGCATGATTGTGGAAACTAAATATCCACTGGTATTTTTATTTTGGACACCTTTCATTGTTAATGCTTTGAGTTGTTAACTTGTTAGTGTTGTAGAGTCATTTATACTTGTCTTTTTTGCTCTTACAGGTTTTTTGGACACCTTGCATTGTCCATTCCTTGAACTTAGCACTCAAATCCATTTCTTCAGATGTGACATGGATTGGCAACATTATTGAAGATGCACGCCATATCCGTAACTTTGTACAAAACCACACAAATGCCCTCACCATCTACAAAGAGTACACACATCATTCATTGCTGAAGATTGCAAATACTCGCTTTGCTTCCTCATTCATCATGCTCAAGAGGTTGAGGGAGGTCAAAACCATTCTTGGGTCCATGGTGATGTCAGAGTATTGGTCTTTTTGGAGAACGACGGATCAAAGTGCTTCAAAAAAGGTGAAGGACATAGTATTGGATGCTGTTTGGTGGGAGAGGGTGGATCTTACCATTAAGATCATGGAGCCACTCATTTCTTTGTTGCGCTTTGCAGACACGGACCAACCCATCCTAACGGATGTTTATGCGGGGTGGGATTCCATGTTGAGTCCATGAGGACCATTGTTATGGAGAATGAGTGTCCCGAGTATGAGACATCAGCAGAGAACTTATGGTCCACCATTTAGGATATTCTTATCTCCAGGTGGGATAAGAATTGCACACCTTTGCATTGCTTGGCCCACTCCTTGAACCCCAAGTTCTACAATCAGGAATGGCTCACTGGTGGGACCTCACATAGAGTCCCTCCTCACATGGATGGAGAGATTTCACAGGGGAGGTGTTGATTTTTGTACCTAGGAAAGTGTTCCCCTAGGTGACTTTAGCCTTGGTCACTTAAAAGGGGAAAATAAAGTGACCCTTGCATTAAATGACTTGAGATGGGCATTTAATTAGACTTTAGAAAATAAAGTCACTTTTTGAAAAATTTAAGTGAGGTGAGTGAATTTAATTTTTTAAATGAGATTTATGAGCATTTAATCTCATCCACTCATCTCATCTAATCTCCACCGTTGGATTAGATGAACCCTAGGGTTCTCACCAAAAAGGCAAGGAAAGGCCATTTCACTCACTTTTGAGATTGAAGTGAGGAGAGGAGAGAAGAGAGAGGAGGCACGAATTTCGAGGCAGCTAAGTATTTTTCTAGGCAACACGAAAATAGAGGTGAAGTTTTTTGGTTTGGCACACATCCCAAGGTGTCCGTACAACACGGTTTTCAAGGACAAGCTAGGCACAAATACCGAGAAGGTTGGCACAGTTTTCAAGGACACGTTTTGCACAGAAACCGAGGCCGTATACAAGCATGTTTTTCAAGGTCCATACAGTCTGTATGGATTGTCCTTTTGCACAAAAATTGAGGACAAATTTCAAGGTGTTGGGCACAGAAATCGAGGGATTGTTTTGCACAGATTTCGAGGCTCAGTTTGGCACATAAATCGAGGAGACATTTTGGCACAAAAAATCGAGGAAGTTTTGGGTGCATTTAATGCAGTAGAGATAAGTTGTACTTTCTGTTGTACTTGTTCCATTTTACTGAAGAAGTAAAAACTCTCTCCTAACAGGTTTTCCCCTTGTGGGTTTTTCCTGGGCATGTTTGCCGAAAATTACTGTGTCTGAAAATTTCATGGTGTGCATTTAATTTTTTTTGTCATTAAAGTTGAGTTACAACAGTGTTTATTCTAGTCTGAAATTTTATGTAATTTCCAGCCTTATGCATTTTTGGGTTGGGCATTAAACTGAGATAATTTTTGACATTTAAACCGGCGGCTGAAACTAAGAAAAACTTACAAGAGGAAGATACCATTTAGGCGGCTATTTCAGGATAGGTGGAGGCGGGCTTTGTAGAGTTTGCTTGTGCTACTGGGAGATTTGGAGGCTATGATGTAGTTGGAGACAGGGGAGTTAAGAAGCCCTATAATTGGTGGGCAACTCATGGGGCAACATGCCCTATTCTACAGAAGCTAGCCTTGAGGATCATCTCTCAAGTTACATCATTCTCTAGTTGTGAGAGGAATTGGATCACATATGGCAACTTGTACAGTTTAAAGAAGAGCAGGCTTGAGCAGTCTAGAGCAGAGACAATGGTGTATGTGCACACCAACCTTCGTCTTATTTACAGGAAGAGGGAGGAGTGGGTGAAGGGAAAGACAAACATGTGGGATGTCTTTCCTGATGATATGGGTTTGGACAGCAGTACTGAGTTGGCATTAGCCAACCTGGATCTTAATGATCCAGTGCTAGAGCCGATGAAATTTGATGATAGTGATCCTTTGGAGGGGTCATCCTCCACACCAGCAGATGGTTGAGGAGGAAGAGGAGGAGGAGGAGAGCAATGATGAGTTTGTTGATTCAGGCATGGAGGAGGACGAGGACTATTGATAGATGAGACTCTTCATTCTTCCATTTTGATCTACACCTTTTTGTATTTACTATTGCCAGTGGCATTCCGACATCTATGTACATTGTAATACATTATACATTTTGATTTTCATGACTTAATGAGAAATATGGTTTTGACTCATGAGTATTGACATCTTGATCTATGACTATGATATCTATGTGTCTCATAATCTCATTGCGATTGCTGATTTCATTTGTAAATGTGTAATACTAATGTTAAATGTGCATTGATTCTGATTTATATTGAATATTTGTAAAAATTTGGATCTATATGTCTACAATTTTAATATATATAATTTTTTAAAAACACATATATATAACGTGTCCTGATTCCAGGAATTAGCATGTCCGCGTCAGACACTCGAATCCCTGTGTCCTTCGTGTCCCGTGTCCCCATGTCAGGTGACTTAGAATTATACACACCACAGTCTTATTCTAATTGAAACAAATCAGTTCCAGCAACCTTTCAACTGTATATTTTCCTGCCACCTAAAAGTGGTGCATAAATTTTCAAAATAGGGTTGTGTAGTCCTTATGAGTTTTATTGATTGATTGAAGCATATCCTGCCAATATGTTCAACAAACAACATTAAACCCCGTCATACTCCAATTGCAACAAATTAGTTCCAGCAACCTTGCCTGTGTTGGTATCTTTGTAGGAAAACCACTAACATGAAATCTTGTTTTGCAAAGATAAAATGTGTTTAGATCAAATTCAGTATACATCCCATCCGTTACAGCTTTATAAAGCATTTCACTTTTAAAGTCGTAGTTGAAGGTCAGCACATTTGTTAGCCTTTCAATTGTTTGACTGATAATATGCTCTTACAGTTTGGTTACTATTAAAACCTTGTTGAACCATCCAAGGACAAGTCACCTTGAATATATGCATTTATAAACTACACAAGAGACCATAATATGCATGTGACAAAATTAAATACAACTTCTATATTATGAAGAAATGTAAGGCGGTATAGAAAGATAGAAACGATTTACCGACCTGCACTGGAATGTTTCAGCTTGAAATTTTCATCAGGAAAAGTGCCTCCATAAATTGACTCACTACCCCTACCATCTCCAAATACTACGTCTCCACCTTGAATCATGAAACCAGGTATGATACGATGGAAAGGAGTTCCCTTGTAATGCAGATCTTTTGCAGTGGCTCCTTTTCCCTTCTCCCCTGTAATAAACAGGGCTTCATGAATCCCTTAAAGATTGAAAATTATCTATGTCCCATATTTCATATTATAAGATTTTTCTGTAAATACTTCAGAACTTATAAATGCTAAAAATGGATGACGATGCACTGTGTCATACCTACCTGTGCAAAGACACCGGAAGTTTTCTGCAATAAAAGACAAATTATCTGTCATCAGTAATGTACAAGGGACCACCAAACAACACTTAATTGAACTGGATATGTAGAAACCACAAATTTGTGTTGCCTTACCAAAAAATCATAAGATCCATTCAGCTATGATCTTATCAGGCTTCAGCATTCAGAGGCAAATAAGATCATATAGCATGTACTAATAACTTTAAAAAGCTGAAGGTTTTGATAGCTTTTTTCCTTTTAAAAACAGTAAAATGTTTATGAGGAATTGAACAAATACAAGAATCAAAACCAGGAAAGCTGAGCCTGTCAAGTATTCCAAGTTTGCAGCACAAGTTTTTACCATCATATGCCTTCTGACTCCATTCAGTTAGAGAAGAAGATTAAGTCATTGAACTTAAGACTATCATGAAAGAAACGGGATGAGAAAAACCTACCTGAATAACTGCGATGTAGAAAAATCACTCAAACATTTTATTACCCTCTAGCTAAAGGTTGATGACACCCATATCACTATAGGAAATAGCTACATGTTAGAAAACATACCTGAATGCATATATGCAAGGGTTTTGGATTTTCATATTTCATTTTAAGACAAATAACTTAATCAGTACTGACATACAACAAAAAAAGCAGGATATGCCATGAAAATGTCCACCACCACAGAAGTTGTATTCACCCAAAAGCTAACTGAATCAGCACATGTACGGCAGCAAAAAACCAAATACATATCAAAGACATGACTAAATTCAAAGTCAACCAGAGACTCGCACATAGCACATTTTTAACGTCATCTTCACAACAGTCAATCGCAAAGTTGAGGTAGACCCCCTAAGGTCTAATATCAGAAAAGAGGTGAGCCTCCTTTGGAGTTTATTTCTAATTTGCACACACTAAACATCACAAATAACGGATTGAACAACATAAGCAACACCAATCCTGACTCCTAACCTTAGGCAAGTTTTGATCATCAATAGAATTTGAAATGAAAATTGAAATTTTATTAATGTCACTAGTGACCAAGCGATCAAGGGGACTCAGACATATTGATATTATCATGTAGGATGCAAGCAGTTGGGGAGTGCCTAAGGAATCCCCCAAAGCTAAAACATCTGACCTAAACAAGAGGAAACCAAAAGTTCAAAACTGAAGTATATCATTGCAATGAACTAACAAAATGGCTACATGCTTCTGTGGTATATACTAGTAACTATAATTCAATCAACAACCAACTAGGTGGTGCCTTGAACCCAAAACAAGCAGGAGATTTCACATGATGCAAACTCTAAAGCCAAACCCACAACAATATAACTGCACAAACACTAGATCTGGGCAGTTTGGTACAAGGTAGATTCATAGAAGACTCTTCATAGTTTATACCTACCATCTACTCTGAAGTTGACCAGAACCTCGCAAAGAACATCAATGGTAGTAAAATCATCTGTGTCTGGGAAGAAATCACAGATTTGATCCCTCTGTAGGACTCTTGGAGAGAACTGTTTCTCACATCTAGAAATGGCAGTGTATGCAATCTTGCATCTAAGGTCCTTGCTTCTGCCCCCATAGATCTAATAGTTTCACAATATTTATGAGGCAATTGAAATGAAGATTCAATTATTGCAATATTTAACTATGAAGGTTTTAAACTTTAGAGTAATGGTTGACACCACGTGACAAAATACCTTTGGACAAGGTTATCTGCCTAAAGTCCTTTAGGTGACTGAATTTGGAACAGAAGTTAAATGAATAAGGACAGCGACCAAGATATAACAGCACCAATGTTTAGTATAAATAAATTTAATAGAAGATAGCCCCAGTATTGGGTTCAATAGAAGTTCATTCTAGTATTGATCCGAAGTAAGCCTAGACAAGTTGCCCTATATTTTGATCTTGGACAATCTCTGTAAGCATTGGCCTTGGTAATAAATCTAAAAGAAAATATATATTGTAGATTGTTGATTGCTTGCAGTGAAAAGGAGGTTCAACAGCTTTGATACTTATATATACTGGTATGACGATGTACCTGATGGATGTTATTGGGCAGAGGCAACATGCTTCCTAATCCTGCTAATGCACTTAAAAGTGAACAAGAAATGTATAAGACACACTGTTTTACCCAAAGTTTCATCAAGATGTTACCCATGCTTAGCACTTCATGAATTAGATTCGCCTTAACAATGCATTAACATCTTGGTAACTAAGCTCATCCTCAATGGCAATTACATGTACTGAAGTACAACCCGTAAGAATATTATCATAGGATTGTGTTTACAACGCTAAAAAAATCTACAGCCCACGGGGATTACAGCAATTGGTAATGAATAATTGGGATGTGAAATTGTAAATGGAAGGTCACAAGTTCAAATGCCCCATGGGTACTTACAAAAAAAACCACTAGACAAGTGTATGCATTGAACTTTAATTAAAGAAAAAGAAAATAATGTTATTGTACATACCCACCGTTTTGGGTACAACCTTGCCATACAAACCGATAACAATCCGACCTGCAAGGCATAAACAAACATATCTTAGGCACGATTTTGCAAAGGCTCAAAAGGAAAACACAAGAATCAATCAAGAATATTTTATAAACATGTTTTTCTTATTTAGCAATCCACATCTCATTAAAGTTGAAATTGAAATATTATTTTACTCTGTCCACAAATTAACAAAAAAGGTCAAATGTCCCCTTCGCTTGGTTATTAGTTGGACTTTTGTCTTGTCCACTATAGTACCTTCTTAGTGAATATAGTTTCTTTATCACTGATTGCAAATTATCGATAATATTTGCATAACAAATTATATTTTCATGAAGTCATGAAACTTCAAACAAAATTATGTCTTAAATCATACGAGCAACAACTCAACAGAGATATTATTTTATGTCAAATCAAAACCTTGCTTATATTAGTAAAGGATAGCTATGTAATCAACATAAATACATATAAATAAATATCAATTAATAAATAATTAAGCAACTGTCACATCTTAATGAAGGGACATGAACTATCATCCATGGAGACCAGTCAATGCATATATAAATATACTGTCCCATGAAACCATAATCATCCTATTCTATTCATCATCTATCTATTATTTGTATTACTCTCCTATATGGATTTTTGTTTAAAGTCCTTGCGTTGGATATTTGTTAGTAAATGAACATATCGTTTCCGATCCTGGCCTTTAGCCACAAATCTCTTTCAGACATTGTCTGACCTGGCTTTTGGCCACAATCCAATTCTTCAGAGCTTCTCTGATTACTCCAGTCTTTGACCACAACCTGGCCTTAGGCCACATTTAAAACAAAACAAAAAAAGAATAAATTAATTAATTAATTAAAAAATCAGAAAGTCCATCAAAGAAAATTCCGCTGCAATTCCAAGAAAACCAGAAATCAAGAAACAGAAGTATGAAGATTACCAAAATAATAATAATAATAATAATACAACGTGAAGAGCCAAATCTGTCGAGCATTCAAGTCTAACAGAAGGGTGCATTGTTATTTGTGGCCAGTGGCAACCAATCACTTCTCTGCTAACACACACAACTGAGAATCCGGACAGTTAGATTGGAGTGGTTTCAAACCCTGGTTAACCTCAAGAGATCAGATTCACAACCCATGCACAAGAATATTAGGAAATTGTGTTCAATTCATTGGTATGATTGAGTGTCTCCTTTGCCACCATTCGTTCGACCTTGTTACGATCTAGAGTAGAGGATGAGGGCATATCCATCCTCACACTCTCCTTGTCCACACCTGGATCTAATTCTTCTGATACCTCTGAATCAGCATCTAGAACAAGCTCCTCCTCACTCCCTTAAATCACCAAAAGAGATACCTTAGAGGACCATACATCCTCATCAAACTTCACATCTCGGCGCACATCAATTTTCATTGTTCTGGAATCAATGTTATCAGACTCGGAATCATGAAATAATTGGCGAGACGAAAGAGCAAAGAGTTTGAATTTAAACGGGGAAACATTGACAAATATAAAAAACAAAGATATACACATATTTTGAATTAAAAAAATCTTTTTTTATTGATATTCAATAAAGCCATGTCCATACATTGCCAAATATCAATAGATATCTAAAATTTCATGGATGAATAGGTATCTCATATATATTACAAGTCTAGACTCCAAAATGAGAGCATATGCTTATTGAAGTTAACTATATTGAAGTCTGACACTAGATAGAAAAAAAACTAAGAAGTAGATTCCCCCATGTCTTTGGCTGCTTGAGCATAAAAGTTCTCCAAGTCCTCGGGGAAAAAAGAGGATCCTCCTCCAACTGAAGCCAATCAGATGTAGGATCTAGCTCTGCCTCTTCCAAGTTCAAATCAATAGTTAAATGATCCAAACCTGTCATCTTTATGATGCATTCAAATATGAATTAAACTTTAAATCAATCCTTCAAATTCGAATGATTAAACCTTAGATAAATTGAGCTAAGTCTCGTATTTCTCAGTGTTTCACCAAGTAATTGCCTCTTGCAAACCCAAGATTGTAATGGACAAAAACAAGGTCAATTAAGTGCTTTTGTGTTAACAAATTGCGCTTTTTGGAATGTATTTTCTCAAATATGTCAATGCACTCACAACTTGAAGCACTGCACATCTTATTTAAGATTCTAATGGCAAATCTCTTAAGATCTGGCGTATCACTGCCAAGTTTTTGCCATGATTGACCTAGCAAATGGCAAGTGTTCAAGTGTTAAGATCGAAGACAATAAAAAAGTTAAAATTTTAAAAGAATCATAATAATAAAATTTAATAAAAAAATTAGGAAACAAAATAAAGAAGATTTTATTGAATTATAATCAAGAATTCAAGGGTACCTGCAACATTTCAGTCCTTTTGCGTATAGCACTAGTATAGACAAACAATTTTCCAAACGTCCTATAATCTTATAGTTGAGCATGGATGCGGCTTTGGGTTTCTTGATAGATCCAGCCACAGAGCTATCAATTCTAGTTGGTCTAGTTTCCGACGGTTGTTTAAGCAAGTCGTTGAGGAAGTTGATTAAGTTGTTGACTCTGCTCATTATGCAGTTGGTTATGTTGTTAATTGAGCCAAACATCCATACCCATATCCAGTAGTTTCTCCAGTGCCATCATCACTAGCATCCCTTCCACGTCGATATTTATACACATATCCAAATCACAATGAAAAGCTCTTTGGAGGGAGGATAAGGTGAAGCGTGGGGCCAGTGTAAACCTAGCCTATAGAGGTAGCAGCGAATACAAAGGCAATTGATTCGGTTGGTTCATCTTTAGATTATGGTTTTGGTTAGAAGGTTAGTTAAGCAGTTGATCCAAGGAAACGAAGTTTGTTGCAAATCTGGTCATTAAAGGATTGAGCTGCAAGGGAGCAACCCCCCACCCCCACCAATGCTTCGCTCTCGAAGAGTGCTCCTAGAAAGGGCAATCAGGAGGGCGCTTCATGATCGCTCCCTTCCAAGAGCGTTTTTTGGGAGCGCGATCTCTGGGAAAAAAAAAACACTTTCTGCCACAACAAGGAGCGCGATCCCTCTAACATTCCGCCAGTTAGAGGCACTTCTTTTTTCTCTCTTGCTTGTGTGAACCAAGACAAGGTTTCAATCATTGGTCTAAGGCTCTAAACCTGGCTAGGGTTCCTTTAGTTAATTAAAACACTCACTAACTTCGTTTTCTCTCATTCTATTTCTCATTTCACTCATTTTATTCCTCTTTTCTAGGTTTTGAGTAGGTTGTTTGCTAGTGTTAATGAGCAAAATTGCGAGAGAGCTTGGAAGATAGATTGAAGGTTGTTGTGTCAAGTCCCACTAACGCGGTTGGTATTCGAGGGATTTCATTTGTTAGGCGTCCCAGGGTTCGAAACTCGACGGTGGTGGGAGGACACACCAAAAATATCCATCCATGCTAAGGGTTGGTGTGGCCCAAGCCTGGTGCGATCTTCGGGTGATTTTGATGGCTTAGATGTCCCTAGGTTGCAGTTTCTTAAACGACGAGCCACTCCCACAAGTTTGGGAAATTCATTCAAACAAAAAAAGGTTGTTGTTTGTGAGAGCTTGGAAGGGAGATTAATGCCTCCATAGTTACATTCAATCACTGTTAAAGAGCTAAAGAGGTAGGCTCTAAAACTCATTTTTTGTTTGTTTGTGTTTTTAAAATTCCACTATGTTGAATTTTGAATGTTCTCTTCTCCTACTCTTTCCCATTTCTCCTTCTCCATCATTCTATGTCAAGTAGCAATTTATTCTCATCTTGAGTCAAGAAGCATGATGGCTATGTGGTTTTTCCTTTCGGTTCTATTTCTAATTATGATGGTGGTGATAGGAAGCTGCAATACCAATGGTGAGAAGGAAGAAATAAGCAATGGCACATACTATGGAGAGGAGGAAGAAAAGAAAGGAGATGATGATAATGAAGCTAATGGTGGTGATGGACAAAAACACAAAGAGACTTCAACACACTTGTGGAAGTATGTGACAAGGCTTGGTTCAGGGAAAGAGGTTGGTACCACAAAGTTTATATGCCCCCATTGTAATTAAACTTACAAGGCTCACATACCCATGTGAGAAAGCATTTATGTGGCATTACGCCATGGAATTAAGTATGACTGTAGGAATCAGAACATGTGACTCGGTGCCAGTAAAAGAGAAACAAATACAAGAAGAGGTCACGCAAAACAAATAAAAAAAACAAGAGTTAAATTTGAGACCTCAAGCTCACATAGAATGTATGGTGGTCGATCCCCGTCGCCCCATGGTAGTAGATTCTCACCAATGATTAAAACAATATCAGATTTCCTTGACAAAAGTTGTGTTATCACCAACATTGTAGTTGCCTGTGTGAGGTGGATCCAGGATGGATGGTAGAGGGGCAAGCAACTAAGGGGTGGAACCAAGACTGCCTAGACTCCCAAATGAATGGTTGTCACGCCAATCAAGGTAGCCTTCACTTTATGTTATCCAAGTTCAAGACAACAACGGGGGAGACCTGGATCTACTCCCGACAGGAGAGATCAGACCTAGACACCAGAACATATCAAATGGGGCTCTGAGGTACGTAAGGTGCAAGGTAAATGGAAACCCTAGCTCTAGGGTTTAGGTACTAGCAACTGATGGAGATAACCACTGTCTTGGGAAACGTAACTGTGACAGGGTGAGCAAAGATAGAGTTGGGACTGTCTAGTACCAAGGAGACAGAGTTAGTAAAAGATAGGTAACTTGAATTATCAATGAATGTTGGCAAAGAGAATGGGAGTAAAGTCAATTTAGGGCTAGCGCTAGATATAGGAGATCAGTGTCTTACGTGCATTGGGCAATGGAGTCATCATTAGCACAATGTTTCAGTGAACCCACCTAGGATATACCCTGATCTATGGACCCAAAAAAGGATTTGGCCCAGAAGATTCAGGTTACAGGAAAACCAGCAGAAGGAGGGCTAGCGCTAGGGTTTGGAGAGGCAGATCTACAGCTCTAGAGCCACCAAGAGACTATCAGCTCAGCGTTGGAGGGGAAATGAGATCAAGATGGCTCGATCTACAAACCCAAGTCAAAAAATTTCAGTAAAGATCAGATCTGGAAAAGTCAAGATCTGATGAGGAGGGCTAGGAGGCTGAAAGTCAGTTTTTTAGATCTAGGGCAACCTGACAGGAACTAGCTCAGCGTTGGGGGTGTTCTGGAGTGCTCAAGCCCTGATCTATCAACCTAGCCTGTCAGATTTCAGAAAAAGTAAACTCCGGAAAAGTCTAGTTTTCAGTGAAGGCGCTAGAGCTGTTTCAGTCTAAAACTCAGATCTAGATCAAACTGCCATGAATCTGGACAGCGCTGAGGGTGATTTGCACTGTGTGGGACGAATCTATCAGTCTATGAAGTCAGAAATCAGAAAAAGTCAAAACCCTAGCAAGTCAAATTTTCAGTGGAGGGTTATTAAGTTTTCAGGCTAAAAATCAGATCTAGGTCAAACCAGCAGGAATTTGACTAGCGTTGCAGTAGATTTAGTGAAGGGGAGGCCCGATCTATGAAACCCAGAAGTGGTTTGGCCAAAGATCGGACGGTTCCCAGATTTAGTACTTTTTAGGGTTTGTAGTATTTTAGGAGTTTTCAGAAGGAAAAAAAATTAAAGAAAAGCAGGTACAATGGATTAAGATCTGAAAAGAAGAGACTTACTTGTTAGATCTTACCTAGAAATGCTTGTAGAATTCTTAACAGTGATGATCCTTGCTATCCCGATCAATTCTGAAAGATCCAAATGATTTCAATGACGGATGTAAGCCACAAGCCACCAATGCGCCCCCTACCCTGCATAAGCAAACGTCAACAATATCAGATTTGTCAATACAAGATAAAGAATCCAAATGCTACAAGAAAGTAAAACGAAGTAATCATAGATCACAATGAAACTAATGAAAACCCCCTTATCCAAGACAAAAAAAACCGAACGAGTTGAGGTCCCCCTGCAAAAACGCTCCAGCCAAAACGCCCTCCTGTAGACAAAACAATGATAGCAGAAAAATATAGATCTCACAAGAATTTCCACAATGCTAGGAAGCAGAAGACTATCCAATCACCATTTGAGAACATCAGATGCAAAGCAGATCCAGAAAATATCCATAGAAAAATCTTTCTATTATTCAGATCCAAGAGCCAAAGACCCCTTACAAATGAGAAGCTCTCTCCTTTAAATAGAAATGAGAGAACCACAATCATAACCGAATCCTAACCACTTTCAAAACGAGTGGCTAAGATTAAGAGATAAAATGTTCTAATCAATGGTTGAGATGAGCTCAACATACAATACATGGATCAATATAACCATAAAGTACCAAAGTGGACTAAATCACCCATAAAAAGGGTAACCCACTCAACAAGAAATAAATGAAGCACATGGTGGGTCCAAGGAGTGTTTGATTAACTCCCTCTGGGTGTCCCCATGGCGCAATAAAATAATATAATAAGTTAATTCTTTGACTTTGTGCCTCCTTGAGGAAATCGTGAGCCTCCCAAAAGCTCTAGAAAATAATATAAAAATACCCAAAAATAGGTGTGGGCCCAATCAGGTGTTGCAACTGCTGAAGAAGGTGTGGAGGACATCACTCTCATCATTGTGACTCATCCCATGTCATTTCCTTGCCTCAGTAGCCCAAATCGATTTCTTCAATAGCCATTTAATCATTTTTTAATCTGCCTCGAGAAACGTGATCCTGCCAAAACAGCCTCCTAGGGTGCCTGCGTTGTCAAACTAAGCCCACGAGGCTCTCTGGGATGGGGGTACTATGGTACAAACAAGTGGTTTCACCCCCTATGCTCATACAACGCCATAGGAAATCCAACTAAAACATCTCCCTGCTCAGACATATCAACCTATGAAGAAAAACTGCATCAAAGAGGCAGAATGAGCTTGATCATATCTGCAAGTGCCCGCAACTAGAAATAAACTCTCATTAGAATCAGAGAGTCCAAATCCATCTAAGGTGTATACTCATACCCTTCACATGTCTCTATCTGATCATCAATCATATCCAATAAACAATATAACCATCTGTAAATGATCAGACACCAATAATAACTCAGACTATCATCCATCTGCTGTAAGTGTTAAAAGGCTAAGACATGCTCTACAACTCATTCAAGCAACAATCACAACAAGTAGCATTCATTTCACTGGCGGTACATCAACCAATACATATATAAGCCTTTATTTATTATTACTCGGACTTAGACTTTCAGGACTATACTCACTTCATAGTTGTAGTCTATTTGCTAGTGAAGGGTGAAAGATGAAATTTACAAGGCTAAAGCAAAGGATGACTTCCTGCTCAACATCATAACACTTTAGATAATGGAAAGGGAATACTCACTATAACCAATGTCAAACAAACAACAACACAAGGAATGGCAGTGCCTCACAAATGGGTGAGTTGTTTGGAGAGTGCTTATTCAATTTAGGCAGCATGGCTACATCAAGCTTGATCCAAGTTCACTAGGATCATCATTTTATTCCATAGCCTTTTTGGCCTATATGACCCTTTGGGACTTCACCAGTGTTTAAAAGCACAGCTAATTGCAGCTTTCATCCGGGACATATTTATTTTTATAAGGTCAGCAATATTTGGATAAAGCATATTTTTAACCATTGCTTTTTTTGGACATTTTCTTATACTCTTCAAGGAGTATTTTAGCATTTCATTGTTCTTGCCCTCTACTATATGTTAAGAAACACAGTTTTATAATTTTCATTTTCCATGGGCGTATATTCAATATTTTCAATATAAGTAGTACATGAGCTTTCAATTTTAGCCAACAACATCTCAAGTGACTAGGGGGAGTTTTGCACAGTGCCAAACATCGGGACAACCGACCAAAATGATTTAGGCATACAATCCAACTTACCAAAGGCAAGTTTTGTCACCAACTCAAAGCCGCGACACAATATAAACAAGGAGGCTTGTCCAACAAATGTTCTAGTGGGGAAAAAAGGTCCTCCATGCCATAAGTCAAGAAGTCAATCGGGTTGAAAACTAAATTGGAAGGTAATGGATGGGTGAAGACAATGAATGATGGAGCCAACACTAGCAAGCCAAAACAATGGTGGGCATGACTACCTCTATTCTCCCTAAGGAGGGTAAAACCAATGAGTATAGATCAAGAACTTCCAAGTCTAAGTTGGGACATCAATACATAGTACAAAATACATCCAAGTCCATATAATTATGGCCGCCAGATCATGATACCACAAGTTAATACATGTCACAAAAATCAGTATAAGAGCAATGATAACCATAACACAATATAAAAAGCTGAGTCATAATCATGCAATATAATCCATCTGAGACACCATCTGTCCAATGAGAAAGTACTGGTATAAAACTGGGCATCAATAATTGCTCTGTAATGACTAAATGGCTACATCGGTCCTCAAATCTGAGTGTCTTGAGACTCAGTCCTGACCAATGTTACAAATATCGGCGATTTATCGCCAACATCGCGATATATCGCGATGTTCCAACCTCGACGATATTATCGCCAAACATCGTGCAATATATTGAGGCGATTTTTTGCTCGAAAAAATCGCGATGTTTGCAAAAAATCGCAAGTCGATGGGTAAATATCACTTGTCTCGCGGATGAGGGAGAAGGTTAAACACTGCTCTGTGGAGGAGAACGCGCGGCCCGTGGGTAATCGCCGGCAGATTGTGGCCCGTTGTTAAACGCCGACAGACAGTGGCCTGGCCCGTGGGTAATCACCAGCGGAGCAGATTATGGCTCGTGGTTAATCGCCAACATATAGTGGCCCGTGGTTAATCACCGGCGGATTGTGGCCCGTGTATTTTCTTCCACGCACGCCTTTATTGACCTGGGACTGAACCGTTGATCACTCGAATCATCACCCAAGATATCTCATTTCATGACCATCAATATATCCGTAAAACCCGGCATTGTTGAACACATCATGATTTGGAGCAGATTTTTCTTCGAATGATATCACTATTTACACTGCTCTGTTCAAAGAGTTTCAAGATGTGTTCGCATGGTCCTCTAATAAATGCTCGGCATCGATCCCCAGATCGTTGAGCATGAAATTTGAACCTATGACAATGCCAGACCTGTCTGACAAAAGTTGCATCAGGGAAATCCCAAGAAAGCCGATGTGATCAAGGCAAAGGTGAAGAAGTTACTTCGCGCTGGATTAATCTCCCTGTTCTTCAATTGACAGATATATAATATATAATATATATATATATATTATATATAATATATATTATATATAATGTATATATTATATATAATATATAGTATATAATGTATATTTTATATATAATATATACATTATATATAATATATATTATATATTATATTATATATAATATATATTATATATTATATACTATATATTATATATACATATTACATTATACATAATACATACATTATATTATATATAATGTATATATTATATATTATATAATACTATATTACTATTTAGTATTTACAATGTACATTTGATATTTATATTTATTTTTTGTTTTTTTAAATTTAATTTAAAACTTAATATATTACATCAAGCCTTCAAAGATCCAAGACACGATTCATTTTTTATGTGTGATGCATCACTAGACTTTTTATACATCTTATATATCGGTTTTATTTCCATATTCATGTAACAATGTGTTTATTTGATGTTCTTGTTGCTTTAGATGTTTAGAAAATTGAAAAAAATTAATATTTTTGTATTATTTTAAGTTGTCGATATATTGCCGATGTTTGCCGACATTTTTGCCGATAAATCCGATAATTTCTTTTTGGACCCTCGGCGATATATTCGCCGACACGATATTTGTAACATTGGTCCTGACATGGGAGAGTACAATAGTCCACTAATACAATAATGATCCATCAAAACTGCTCATCTCAGCATCTTGTATGTAAGAGATCTGGCTAAAAAAATGTACTGTGTCTAAAAAATAGAATATGGTAGCCTAGCTACTATATATGTGATAACAAGTTGCAAGGATGGTGTGGATGCAAAACTTTTCAAGTTTC
Source organism: Pseudotsuga menziesii (assembly GCA_001517045.1). NCBI lineage: Eukaryota > Viridiplantae > Streptophyta > Pinopsida > Pinales > Pinaceae > Pseudotsuga > Pseudotsuga menziesii. Next base: position 1,602,523 of record LPNX010625500.1, on the reverse strand, counting down.
TCTATGCATGTGGTGTACCATTCAATGCTCTTCACTCAACCAGTTGGCATGAAATGGCACAAGCCATCAATAGTGTCCCTAAAGGATACAGTAGCCCCAAGTATGACAAAGCCAAAACCATGGGCTTGACAATGAAAAGGCCAAAATCCATGATGCTCTAGGACATTTTACAAATAATTAGGCTGAATACGATGTATTGGTATCTATTCATATTGTATCTAGTGATTGGACAAATGTTAAAGGTAGGCCATTGATAAATATTCTTGGTGTGTTTGCTATGATACGGTCTTCCTTTCAGCCCATGAGTACTATATTACAAGATTGGTATTAATATTGCAGAACCTTTAATTAAAACCATTCAAGAAATTGAGGTGTACAATGCCATTCAAGTCATCTATACTAACGCTATTAATTGTAAGGTAGCAGGAGCAATCATTGAGGATATGTACGCTAACATATTTTCATCAGGATGTTCGGTTCACACAATGAACCTTTTGATGCATGATATTATTAAGATGAAGGACCCTAGTTATAAATAGAATGGTGCATTGTACAAAGGGGAAGAAAATGATAAAATTTATTACCAATCATAGCATGACCCACCACTTTTTTTGTAATCACTCTGGGTTGAAGCTAGTTAAGATTGCAAAGACTAGATTTTCTAGCTACTACCTCACCTTCAAGCGCCTTTTGAAGTGAAAGAGGCATTGGCTAGTATGGTCTTCAAGTGATTCATGGCAGGGTTTGAAAGACAGGGTTGCAATGGCATCTATTGGACATGAATTTCAAGAGGTGGAGGACATTATTCTTGATGGTCAGTTTTGGGCACATGTTAGGTATGTTCTTGATAGTCAATTTGAAGTTTGAACCGACCTTTGAAATTTAAATTGTTGATTACATCTTACAATTCTCTAGTAATAAATATAATGCTCTATTTCATTTTGTGGTTGGTGTTATTTGTTAGATTTTGTTGATGGCAAATGGTGACAATGTTATAAGTTATAGCTACAAGATGATTGATGTTATGTGTACTAAATGGTTGATGATTTAATAATCATCATTAATCTGATAGTTATATCTATGTTTTCATGTTTTCTACAGCGAATTTGGCATTATGCATATGTTTTTTAATATATATTTATCAAAATATATTAAAATATGTATTATATAAAAACACTCTCCAAAGCAGAAACTTTTGAAAATTTCGCTTTTTGCTCCCACTTCCGCTCCCCACTCCTAACAGCCTTGCTACAAAATAAACAAGTTCCTTTCCTTTAGTGTATAATCCCATGGCGTTGAGGATATTTGTGTGATTGTAAATGTATTTGGCTATGGATTTTGCCTTATCCACAACCTCTTGTATCTAGGCAAGTCTACAAATGTCCTCAAGCATTAAATCTATCAAATGTGCAGCAAAAGAGGTCCAAAATATGGCAAGGTGCCTAAGTTCAAAAAGTCTTCTAGCAGCTACATGATTAGTTGCATTGTCGATAACAATTAGTAAAATATTTTCTTCTCCCACTTCCTAAACAATTTTCTCCATCATTTCACAAATCAATTGGGAACTCATAACTCTGTCTAAAACTTCCACTAATTTGAGAAACATTATTCCTTTGGACAAGATACAAGGAAATTTATTCAAGTTTTGTTCCTCTGATTTTCCCATCCATCACTCATGATGGTGCACCCTGTTTTTGCCCGTGATAAACCAAACTCAGCTAGTATACGTTTGACATCATCAATGCTTTCTAATAGCAAATCTATCCTAAGGTTCTCATGTAGGGGACTTGAACCTAGGAATTGTAATAGCGATTACATCAAAGCATAGATTACCAATACAAGATTCTGACACAATGGAAAGGAATGTCAAAAGCAATGACCTTTCTTGCTTGACTATGAAAATTCTTTTTCCCACCCGTGCCATCCAAGCTAGGTTGGCCACCGGGTTGTGTGCAAGGAGCAAAAAAAAGTACATTTCCACCTCCAATGCTCAAATTTGTAGGAATGGGAGGAGGAGGAGGTGGCATTTGGCTTTGACTTTGGGCCATGCATGGGACATGAAAACTCGGGCCCGTCATTGAGGATTCAACAAAGGGAGGTGACAAGTGGGGTATTTGAAAAAGTTCGGTCACCCACAATATTTTCCCATTCTACGCTTATTCTTGCTTACTTGTCTTTAATCCCATTCATGCAAATCAATGGCCAAGTTGGATTGGTGTTTAACATCTTGGGGGATAGCTTTGCAAAGACCTCTTAGGATTTAAATGAGCATCAATAATAATAATATGCGAGAAAATAATAAGCACATAGCAACACATTTAAGATAGACACACAATGCTTACGTGGAAAACCCAAAACTGGGAAAAACCACCATAATAGATATATTATCTCCCTTGACCTAAACCAGCCAAGCCGAGCCAGGTGAGCTAGTCACCACTCACCTCAGGCCACTTTACAATGGAGCCTCCTCAAGCCTTATAAAGACTTCCTTACATGCATTACCATTGAACACAAAATACCATTGGCCACCAAATACCATAGGCCCAAAAAACATTCTGAGACCTAAACCATTTGACTCATTCCCGAGTCAAGGTTAACCCTAACAATCCCCCCTTTAAACTTGACTTGGAGTAAACACCAACCCCCCTCAAAGTTTTACCGAGGAATCTCACATACACCCCCCTATCACCTAGGTCTATCTCTCGACTTTACCGGTGAGTTACCAAGGGTATGCATGCCTTACCAGGTCTTACAGCCATATGCCCATTTACATGCGCACTACTCCATTAATTTTTTTTCATGTGTCTTCATGGTGACTACACCATCACCATCCGTCACTTCATCCTCTCGCTTTTCCATTCTCACTTTCTTGCTCGTCATCTACCGTGCTCCTTTTGTATCTACATCCTTGTCATTGACGTCCATATAAAAAGAATCTATCTACCGAATTACATGGGTCCTCAGCTGTTGTAACCACCAGTTCTCTAGGAATTCTCTTCACGTACATGGTTCATCAATCTTGGTCCCACAACTAAGATTAAACCATCTCACATTCCTCTCGCAATCGAAGACTCAACCTCTCCAATCCACATCAAGCTAGGCTATGAGTACAGCTGCCACCCTCGTACCTACATAGTGGTTCATTCCACACCTAATGCAACATCCCTTCTCTACGCATAAGAGGGATACCTTGTGCTTCTAACACCTGGGGAAATCAACTTTTAACAAGGAACCGAAATGTTAGGGTGTCGGGTACCACCAAACATGCTCCCTGCAATTAATTCAAAAAACCAAGTACAACACGAGCACCAATATATGCCAAACCATGGCTCTAATACCAATCCTTGGGATTTAAATGAGCATCAATAATAATAATGTGAGAAAATAATAAGCACATAGCAACACATTTAAGATAGACACACAATGTTTACGTGGAAAACCCAGAACCAGGAAAAACCACCATAATAGATATATTATCTCCCTTGACCTAAACTGACCAAGCCGAGCCAAGTGAGCTAGCCAGAACTCACGTCCAGGCCACTTTACAATGGAGCCTCCTCAAGCCTTATCAACACTTCCTTACATGCAATACCATTAATAACCAAATACCTTGAAAAATACCATGGGCTCAAAAACACATGTTGAGACCTAAACCATTTGACTCATTCCCGAGTCAAGGTTAAACCTAACAAGACCAATGTCATGATCAAGAATCTAGGCAATGTGGTATTTGCACCTATAAATGCCATCACTACATTCACCTTTGAAAAAATTCACATAGAAGTTTAATCGAACCAAGAATTTTCACAATAGGCCCAATCAAGGTCCTTCTCCCTTGGAATTTTCATTGTTTTGGAGCTTGGTTTAATGTTTGTTGCTCATTGTTTAGGCCCTAGGGTTTACTTGCAAGCAATTGTTTCAAGTTTAAAGCTTAAAGTTTTAAAGCTTGTCGTTTAGATTTTACTTGTAAGTTGCAATGAAGGTTGTCTAAACCCTTGCAAAATATAAAATTGCAAAACATAAACCTAAGTAACTCAAAAAATCTAAAAAACCCATAAAAAAATTTAAATGATAAACAACAATAAAGAAATGATGAAAGCAACACCTCCGAAGGTGAAAATGAACCTAAAATTACCTTTAACAATCATTAGTTGAGTAAAACCCTGCTATTTTTTATGCCCTAGATGTCCAATAGCATCAGTAGATGGCCTTAGATGGATTACTTTGTCCTCTTGTAGCTTTGTTTGTTACTATTCTTCACTTGGAAAAGGAGAATCTAGCTCAAACAGACAAGAAAAAATTATTGAAAACCCACAAACACTACCTTTTAAAGACAAACTAGGGCCTAATCTTATTTGAAGCATGAGTCAAAGTCATTAAGCTAATTTCAAATCACAATTTTGACTCAAATAAATATATCAAACTCGATCAATATGAGTTTGACTCGACTCATTTGAGGGCCAATCCAAGTCAAAGTCATAATTTTCCAACTTGAATCATGATTCCTATTAAGCTGGTTGGAATGTAGATCATATAAGTTTTAGAAGTCTTGTTGTATCCAACAAAATAAGATGCACTCACAACATCAAGTAACTCCAAACAGCATTGGCCGCCTATGAATCTAAAGGAACATACCCCTAAATCATCAACAATTTGCCAAACTTCAACATCCTTCATATCAACTTCATGGACCAAAATCCTTAGACACCACATCATGAATTGTTTAGAACTTCCTGAAAAATAATCATATCTCCATACAAGACCAAGAAGTGGATCAAACCTATCAAAATCACAAAGATAAAAAATAGCACAAACCAACTTATCGTTCCTGAAATACGGAGTTCATAGTGCACACAACAAACAACAATGCACCGTTGGCCTCCAACAACCTCTAAACATGGGCATCTCACCCATGCACCTCAAAACCTTTATAATTGAAGCAAAGCTCTCAATAAAGCCAACTCCCTCTTTTTGAGAGAATCAACTAGTAATTGGAGCAAGACTCTTATCAAGGCCAACTCTCTCTTCCTCAAAAAGTACAACTCTATCCTAGTACTCTCCAACACACCCACCAGCTGTAAGTTTGGAATCAATCATCGATTCCACAATAGTTTTTGAACCTATCTCCATGGCATCTTGCCATACATGCTCTATATATGCCTCTTCAAAACTAAAAGGCTCATCCAAGTTCCCATTAACAAGTACAAGCGCCATAGAATCAACAAGTAACTCGTAAAGGCCATCATCTCGCACACTCCTATCCAAATTCCTCAAGCTAGCTAGACTACAATCACTAATAGTGCAAAGATATCCCTCAAATGCAACTCTAAACTAATGATTTGCCATATAATAAACTAAAAGAAGACTTTTATTCAAACCAAGAATAAACAAAACATCATTCAACTCAAGAACATCACTTGATGGCATTCAAAAGGAAATGAAGCACAATCCTTTCATGAGATATGTTGCATCTATTGAATTATTGTAACTTCGAAGAATATTCTATATATATATATATATATATTAGTGGTCCTCGATGCTCCTATCGGGAGAATCACTTGTATTTCTTTGTACCCCGATGTTTCTATCGAGAGAATTACTAAAAGTCATGAGGAAGTCCCCTCCGTTGTAAGTCAGGTCATTAGTACCCTAGTTGTAGTTACTCGAGCCTACATAACTGAGTTAGGATTACTCAAGCCTACATAACTGAGTTAAATATTAAGTGAACGAAAGAATATAAATAGAGGGAGGCGCTCCTCATTTGAGACACACACACTCACTTGTGTAGCGCATAAGAGAGAGAGAGAGAAAGAGTTGTAGCTGGAGAAGGAGGAGGATCAATCATTTGGGTTTTACCTTTTATCTTTTGGGGCATCTATATTGAGGAAGCTTTTGTTGGGTTTTTCCCATTAGGGTTTTCCCAGGACTTGACTTGTGTTTCTGCAAGTTCAAGAGTCTTACTTAAGAATTAATTGATTAAACAATGTGAATATGAAGCAAAGATGATTTATTAAACTCTCCGACAGAGAGCACTCTTGATCCACCTTATGGTGTGATTCAAGAGATTTAAGCAATTGATTTACTTAAGAAAGATAAACAATTAAAAATAGAGTAATCAACTTAGCCAATGAATTAGATGTGATGAATTAACAATTAGTATTCTAAGAATAAGATGTAAATAACGATGAAAACAGGCACATCTAACCTAAGCATACACAAGTAAACACAACACAAGCCTCCCCAAATGGGGGAGGATGAGAGTGGTGACTTAAAAACCCCACTCAAACCAAAGATCTTTTATTGAAATATTACAATTTGTCTTTAGGAATTTAATCCTTGAAAGGACTTTTCAAATGAAAGCATATCACTCTACAATCATTAAAATTTGCGTAAAAAGGAGAGTGCTTTACTTTTACTTGAAGCTTTTCTTGAAACTTTTCAAAAAGGGAAGAGAAGAAGCTTGAATGAGAGCAAAAGAGCAAGACAAAGAAGGCTGAAAATAAGAAGAAAAGGGTAGGAAGAAGGAATGAGAACAAAGGGAGAAATAGGGCAGCCAACTATGAGGCCAAAGGAGTATGAAAAATGATGAAAACGGGGCAGGGATGAAGAAGGAAGATGGCTGTCATAAAAATCAAAAAACAGAACAGCGAACAAAAAGGGGAAGAAAAGGGCCAAAACAAGGTAGAAGAAGGCTAAAGAACTAGGGCAAAAAGGAGTAAAAAAGGGGCATAAACTAGGGCTGTCCAAAATGAAGAAAAGGAGTGGTAAAAAGAGTAAAAACGGGGCAGCGAAGAAGAAAGAGTAAGAAAAGGCAAACATAGCAAGGAGGATAGGGGCTAGCAAACAAGGAAACAAAAGAGGTCAAAGAGAAAAGAGAGAACTAGAAGAGGGAAGTTCGATAACCAAGTGTGTTGTTTAATCTTTGTTGATGGAAGGAAGGAGAAACCCTGACTGTTGTGTTTCTTTCTTGGATTGAGAAGTGCTTAGGAGAACCTGCAAAACGAAGGAATTAGATGAAAAAGAACCACTGGTTTATGAAGAAGAGCTTGATCCTTAAGCTTGTCCTTCACCCTTGATTGTCTCTACAAAACCCTTACAAACAAAATTAAATCTGAACAAAATACTCATAAACTAGATTGTTAGCCCTTCAGGAGTATATATTGAATAACGATTTAATAATTGAAAAAGAGAAGGGTAAGAGAGATATCACCAAAGACGATGTGAATCCACAATTCCAATAGCTCATGCATAGACGTCCAAAGTCACAACTTTATTCCAATCTTTAAACAAATACTACAATAATTTTGGCAGAGTGTTCATACCCAAAATCTCCATCCGAATAGAGCTAAAGGAGCCTCTATTTATACAATGAGAGAGTGCTAAAACCCTAAAACCAGAAAACCAGACCTAATCGAACTTGCTAGGTCTGGAGGAGCCATTGCTAATGTTATCTTCAGTCTTTACCTCGATCAAATCATCAAACCAATGAGTGCTCTCCATCTCATCCAATTCGGGAGTTTATCTGGAGATGACAAATTCGTTAACTGGTTATAACTTTATTGCTCACTAAATGCTGACTGAAGCTGAGTTATGATAACTCCAATCATCATAAATGCCCATTGAGATGTTATTTAGCCTTCTATTTCGCTGAATTTGGATTAATTTGGAGAGTTTTAATTTTCTCCAAAATAATTATTTTTTTCCTCGAAAATGACTTTTTTGAGAAAATGAGCGTTATGTGTCCGATTGATGATCTGAAAGTTGGATCTGACTGGCTAGTCGATCAAGAATGATTTTTGGCTTAGGGTTTGAGCCTTCAATCACTGAATTCGGGGTCCGGATGAACGACTTATTACAAACGGGATTTTTCCATTTAATTTATGGAAAAATTAATTAAAAAACTTAGGGAAAATTAAAAAATTAAAAAATTTTAAAAATAATTTTTCTCCGTTTGAAAAAGATTTTCTCGAAATTTTTTTATATGTCTAGATGACTTGGGACATGACCATGCTCTACTTAAACAATGTCTAGTAGGTTTATAACACTCAGTTGGGCTCTAATAACCTCCCAAGGCCCAAAATTCAACATCGGGCACTCCAGCTTTGGAGGAAGCGGGAGAAAACCTCGTCAATTATACTCGGCTGAAGGCAAGGCATAATTGTCAGGGGCAAAAAACTCCCTGGAATACCTTATTTGAGATTCTACATCTCAGGAGACCGAACCACTCAAAAAATACCCTACTAGCACATTTTATTACAAACCCCACGGGGCCATGGTCAAAATTATTCAAATCAAAAACCGGTTAGCCAATATTGGATAGACATGAAGACAGATCAATTGATACACTGGAATCAGACATTGAACATGTCTGTCAACCGACGGCTCCTCAGGTAATCCAACTATGGTACAAATAAGTGGATAACACGGTGATCTTCAATCGTATCAATAGGCCACCTTTTCACTCTACAATTTACCCTCTGAATAGGCCATGTTCATGAAGAAGAGGCCACCCTTTGTAGAGGTGAATTTCACACTTCCAATAGGTCCGATAGGTCTTGCCATACGCCACCTTTTAGCTCTGAGGTCCCCATCCCTTACTAAGCTCTCATGCTCGTGACTGAAGAGATAGGCCACCCTGATAGAGGATAATTTACCACTTGAAACACCCTTTCTATTTTTCAGTTGACTGGTTTACTCTAAAGGGTGTGTATAATAAATGTAACAGTAGGACTGTATCTCTATTTATTACTACCTAAGTATTTATGCCTACTATTTCTATTACTTAGTGCTAACCAATAAAAGAGAGTATAAAGCACTGCTCAGGAAAATGAAGGATAGAAAGGGTGCCAAAGATATTAATACCCACCCTAGTTAATCTCTATGGTTCAAATAAAGAATGTCTTCCTAAAGAAGAAGTATAGGAAGCACTCCTCTAGTTATCCTTTTTTCGGGGTTCAATGCCTGTGTCAAGCTGGTTTAGCAGCTTGTGGTTTTTTTGTTGACCCACCCAACGAAAAGGTGGCTTAAAGGCCAGTCGTCTAAGCAGGATACCAGGGGCCCGTGGGATGATTGTGAGTTCACTAGAGAACTTATTCCAGTAGCAACTTCGGTTTCCGGAGCAAAGCGGCAAAAAAGACAAGTTAAACTATAGATTAAAGACATAAAAGATAAAAATAAAGCGGCTTAGACTGAATTTAACCCTTTTTCTTGTCTCCTTAAGTCTTTTTTCATCAGATAGATGGTAGAAACGACATTAGGTGAATTAGCCCCTCTATTATTGATATGTGAAGAAGCTTTAAGAATGAAGAATTGGTGGGATTAACACATAGGTTCCTTCTATAAGAAGGCTCAGAAGCACATCTATTCTTTATATTATGAAGAAATACACCACATCATGAAGAGTGCATGGAATCTACTCATTGGTTTTAAAGAACCATCAGTAACATAAGCGCATCTTTTTGTTAGATTCATCTCTATTAGTTCTATGAATGAATATTTCTAGATAGGATTTATCCCACCTCACTTTTGTCTCTGTTCAGAAGCTAGAAACATCAGGACATTACGCTATTAGAATTTACTCATTTATAACCTAAAGACACATACCTTATGACAAAACTGACAAGAAAAAAGGAAACCCATAATTATGAGGGAGATCCCTATAAATTCACGAAGTTTTCCTTTTGTAGACCACATAACATGGTGGAACATTCTTCGAACAATTGTCTAGATAACCCAAGAAACTAGCAAAGATCCTTACAACCAAGATACAAAAAAGGAATCAAGGGTTTGGTGAAAAGTATAGTCAGAGTCTATTTCGGACCCATGCACAAAGAAATTCAAACATCCAACCCTTTTCAGGTAGAAAGATGGCTATCAAGTGCTTTGCCTGCTGTGGATGGGGACACCACAATAGTAGTCACCATGAACAACTTATGAAGGAGCTCTGGTAAAAGAATTATAAACTAATTCAAGTATGAAAGATTAGGTCATTGGTTAGTAAAGAGATATTTGCTTCAATTATGGGGAATAAAATCTTTGATGCAGTAGTAGATTGGAGAGTGGATATAAATCTGATTAACTTAGCGTTTTGAGACGAGTTAGGAAGACCGCCTCTCAAAAAAAAAGCAACATCATGATTAGAGGAGCTAACCATGTTATTTGTACATCGATCGTAAGGTTAACAATAGTTAAGACAAATGCATATAATATAAATACATGGACCACATATGAGGTATTTCAATTAATTTTCGAGTTTTTCGAGTTTTTCACCGGTCCTCCAACACTGGAATGGTCATTTTGGTGGGTAAGCCTTAGGAGGCTATTAAAGTTCACGTGTCAATATATATGAACGTGCTAGGAATCAGTATTGAGTCGTATGGACATGTGCTAGGTCTCCCTAGAGTTTCGTCCGATTCCAAGAAAAATATTTTTTTATGGTTTAAGTAAAAAACTTGTAAATGGCATAAAAACTTGATCCAGGAACGGATTTTGGCATGGGGATGCTCGTTTTAACACTCAGAGCACTCTTTACCCCGAGACCCACTTTTCATACGCTTCGGATGATTAAAAAGTCACTTAAGGTCATTTTTTGCTAACAGAGCATCAAAATGGTATTTTAATGCTAATAATGTGACAAATCGGCATAAAAGACAAATTTGAAAAAGTAAAAAAAATTGACATTTTTTATGGGTTGGGGTGACATGGCAAGTTTGTCCCCAATGAAGGCGACCTTTTCACTTAGCATTTACGTAATATTTGAAGTTGATTTTGGAGACCAAGTGGATTTTTTAATAGTCAAGTAAACTCGCCATCCTCAAGCTTGGCGTCATTATGATACGGTGGCCCATGTAAATTTTCCTTCATAGCTCAAACTAGGACTAAAACAGTATATTTAAATTGTTTACTAAAATAACCACATATGAACTTCTTTACTAGTATGTAACGGAATATAAATAACTAAGAACCATTCACAACATCAATAGAAACAACAGAGTCTTTTGGGTATAAACCCTTGGACAAAACCCAAGATCGGAAAACCGGTGCAGCAGTATGAGAGGATATTTTATTAAGAAAATATGGATCTTTAACAATATCAGAAATTTCGATTTATGCCCTAGATAGCAAAATCGAATCACACCAAAATTCACTAAGAAAAACCTGGAAGGTGGGCACGGTTCCCAAAGCAACTGTACCACCAGTTGTTGTACAGCCTGCACTGTACGGTCTATACATAATCCGTACGGTTGTACTGTCTGTACGACCTATTGTTGTACGATCTGCCTGTTGTACGGTTGTAAGGCCTCCTTGCTGTATGGTCCCTCTGCTTGATCCTCCTGTCTCTCTCCTTTGCAAATTTGAGTGTCCTTCCTCGATTATTGCTCCTTCATCTTCTTCACCAAAATTATCTCTCTCACACTTATTTTCCTCCGTCTTTGTCGAAATGCAATTGTGTGTCCTCTCCACCAATTGATCTTTCTTTTATAACTCAATGCTAAGCGAAAACCATAATTCCCTTTTTCATAAAGTCAATTAATAATTAAATCACTTCAATTTATTTTCCAAAGTAAACTTTAGGAAAAGTAAATTGAATACAATTGACTTCCTGATTTAAGTCGTTTGCATGCAAGGACATATGCATGCAGTAAGACCTTCCTTGTTGTCATTTTCTAACACTCCCTCTCAACGAGGAAGGGATTCTAAGGGATTCTATAACAACCCCAACTTATCCCTAAACTTCACAAAACTGTGCCTGCAAAGTGCCTTGGTGAAAATGTTTGCCACCTGCTCATCTGTCTGTATGTACTATGTACTCTAACTGGATGGTTCCTCTCTGAACACAATCTCTCAAGAAGTGGTACCGAATGTCTATGTGTTTTCTCTCGTCATGGAACACTAGATTTTCAGATAGCCCGATGCCACTTTGATTGTCACAGTGAACTACTGTAGCCTCTAGCTCACACTCGAACAACCCTGAAAGTAACTTCCTTAGCCACATACCCTCACAAGAAGCCATGCTGGCTGCCATGTACTTAGCCTCTACCGAGCTCAATGCAACTGAATTCTACTTCTTGTTGAACCAAGGCAACACCCCTAATCCAATGCTAAAACAGCAACCTGAAATACTCTTCCTGTCCTCTACACATCCTTCCCAGTCAGCATCTGTGAAGCATGCTAACTATACACACCCCTTGCGCTCATAAACCAATCCATACTCCATTGTACCTCTGATGTAGCGAAGTATGTGCTTCTCAGCCATCCAATGCACTCTCTAAGGGCTCACCATGAACTAACTTCAAGAGTTGACTGCAAAGCTGATGTCTAGCTGAGTGTTGACCAGATACATAAGTGATCCGATAAGCTGACGATACAAGGTAGGATCAAATCCGTCTAACCCTGATGCATCAATCTTCCTCCAATTGGAAACTAGAGGTATGGCCATAGGGTTGCGCAATCCTCCATCCTAAATCTCTTCAAGATCTCTACTGCATACTTCCCCTATCCAATGAAGAAGCATCCATCTCCTTGCCAAACCTCCAAGCCCAGAAAGTAATGCATCAACCCAAGGTCTTTCATCTCAAACTCAACTGCAAGGTTGGACTTGCAGTCTCCAATCAACCTCTCATCTCCTGTAAGAAAGATATCATCTACATATAAGACCAATATGTGAGGCACCTCACCTGTCAAGAAATACAAGTTGTGGTCATCTTCACTTCAGTTAAATCCCATCTCCCGTAGATGGTTGTCTATCCTCGAGTACCATGCTCTAGGTGCTTGCTTGAGCCCATAAAGAGATCTATGCAGCCTACATACACGCGTCTCCCTGTTCTCCACATCAAACCAATCTAGTTGGGTAATACACACCTCCTCCTCTATCACTCTATTGAGGAAAGCAGTCTTGACGTCCATCTGATGGACTCGCCAACCCATCTCTACTGCTACAGAGATAATGGTCTGAATAAAAGAATACCCGACAACAAGGGCAAAGGTCTCCTCATAGTCGATAACCTCCTTCTGTGAAAACCCCTTAGCCACAAAACGTGCCTTATACTTTTCTACGCTTCCATCTGCTGCATGCTTTACCTTGTAGATCCATCTAGATCCTACCACCTTTTTACCTCCTATACCTGATTCTTCACGATTGAATCATACTCCTCAACCATGGCCTCTTGCCACACATCATGTTGTGCAACCTCCTCGAAACTAGAAGGTTCAGAGTTGATCAACTCTATCATCAGTGCCATATAACCAAGTCTCACCGGTGGTTTGCTCCGTCTCATGGAACTCTGTGGAGGATCCACCTGCCTGGAATCCTGAACTATGGACCTGAACCACTTAAGCCCTGTCCCAGTGTCTACCTGTTGCGACCGCTAGATATCTATCTCCTATTGCAGCTCATCCTCCAAGCCAATGACTAAAGGATCATGTCCACCTGACTCCCTCTGACTACCAGAACCTGTGCCCTGTGTCTGTACCTGTACCTCTGGCTCCTTCAACTTGACCCTCGAATCCTGTGTCGGCTGCTGCTTTGCTGATAAATCCATAGATCTCTACAAGGCCCAGTCCTCATCAAACTGAACATTCCTGCTCACAATGATCCTCGTGCGAGCAAGTATGTATACTTGGTATGCCTTTAAAGTCTCGTCATCTCCAACAAGTAACCCCTTCTCTCTAGAAGGGTCCAGCTTATTCCTAGTGTCAGCATGAACAAGACATTAGCAGACACTCCCAAATATGCGAATGTGACTCACATCTGGCCGAGTGCCTATGAAGACCTCCTCGGGTGTCTTCCTCTCCAAGGTTGTGTGGGGACATCTGTTCTGAATGTATATTGTGGTCCTGAATGCCTCGGCCCAAAGGAATAATGGTAAGCCCTGATCAAATAGCATTGCCTTGGCTGCTCCTACCATAGTCTTGTTCTTTCGCTCTACTACTCCATTTTGTTGTGGGGTATGAGGCACAACGTGCTCCTTCTTGATCCCCTCTGACGAACAATACTGCAAGGACTCATTGGAGGTATACTCTCCCCCATTGTCCTTTCTCAAAACATGGATCTTCCTTGTTGTCTTGTTCTCAACGAGAGTCTTGAACTCTCAAAACCTCTCAAAGGCCTCTGACTTGGCTTCAGGAAATAGATCCAGGTCTTCCTGGAATAGTCATCAATGAAGGTCACGTAGTAACTGTAACCACTCAAAGAATGGACACTCATAGGTCCGCAAGCATCCAAATGCACTAAGTCCAAGGGCTCCTTAGACTTGTGTTCGCTCTATGAGAAAGGCTTCCTGATGTTCTTCCCCAAAGCACAACCCTTGTAGTGGTTATGCTTCTCCTCCTGTACCTAAGGAATTCCAATGACTACCTATTTCAAGTGCCTTAGTGCTCCATGGTGTAAGTATGCCATCCTCCTATGCCACAACTCACCCTGAGTGTTGTCGCTACTGACTAGAGCTTTTGCAGGCTCAAAGTGTAGTCTATACACTTTCCTGCTCATGATCCCAATCACCCGATCCAGGCTCCTATCTGACCCCTTGGGCCTGATATACACTCTATGGTCTCAGAATTTCAGCTGAAATCCCTTCTCCTCCAGAGTAAAGGCTGATATGAGGTTCTTGGTCAACCCCGAAATATATAATACATCAGCAAAACTCTGATGATTATATAAAACAGTGCCAACTCCCTACAAAACTCTGACTCCCTCTAAAATGAAACAGTGCCAACTCCCTGCACCTGATATCGCGCATCATCACCTAGCTCAATGTGGATACCTGTTCCACCCTCTTGCAAGTCCTTGAAGAATCTCCTCCGTCCAGTCATATGACTAGATGCTCCACTATCAATGTACCAAATACTACTACATATGGTGCTTTCCATGCAAGCTATCAAGCAAAACTCCTCATGCAAGTTCCTACTGAAATCCTTCACCTCTGCAGATCCGACCATCTGAGTGTTGCTCTTCTTCTTCCTGCCTAGGCACTGGGAGGCAAAGTGTCCCTACTTGTGGCAAATAAAACGCTTAACTTTTGACATGTCAGGGTTCTTCTTACCACCCTTCTTCCTCTTTGCCTTACCCTTGCTCTTCTTTGTCAGGGATAGAGCCTCCTCATCCACAATCTGTGGGGCACTGCTAGATGAGCCTGATCCTTGACCCATGCAGGTCTCCTCCTACACAAAGTCATCCCATAGTCTCTTCCAATCAGGGAGCTTCTTTCTAGCCACAACACCTTTGACAAAGGTGTCGCATGGCTTAGAGAAGCCATTGAGGGCTATCTGAACTAGCTCCTCATCCTCAATCTTAGAGCCAATAGCTCCAAGCTCATCCTTGATCTGTGTGAGCCCTGTGAGATAAGGAACCACTCCTTCTCCCTTAACCATCTTGGTGCTACGCATCCTCTCTTGCAACACCATCTTTCGGTTTTCATTCTTGCTCTAGTACAGACTTGCCAAAGTCGTCCACATCTTTGATGCGGTCTTCTTCCCAGAAATGTGAGGGACTATGTGGTCCTTCTCCCCGTCCAAGATGATCAACATGGCTCTGGAATCAATCTTCTTCCAAGCTATCAAATCAGTCGGATCTGTGGGTACAACCTTCGTGGAGTCAATGTGCTCCTCTGCATCACTAACATCCAAGATCCGTGTGATCCTTTCTTTCCATGTAGGAAAGTTCTGAGCACCCTGGAGTCTATCCTCAACTCTCAACTACACGACCATATTGAAGTGTACCTGTCAAACCCTAGAACTAGTGTTATCGAAACCGGACCGGAACTGGCAAAACCGGCCAGTCTGACCGGT
Organism: Pseudotsuga menziesii; assembly: GCA_001517045.1. Classification (NCBI taxonomy): domain Eukaryota; kingdom Viridiplantae; phylum Streptophyta; class Pinopsida; order Pinales; family Pinaceae; genus Pseudotsuga; species Pseudotsuga menziesii. The sequence continues at coordinate 1,586,737 of LPNX010625500.1, read as the reverse complement.
TTACAGGGTTGGTCGGTCTGGTCACCAGAAAAAAATCCAAAAAACCGGATTTTTTTCCAAACCGGATATGGAACCGGTCAAAACCACCAAACCGGTCGGTCCGTACTCTGTCGTACGGCCGCGGACTGGGGACTCACAGATTTCAATTTTTTTTTTAAACACAAACTAAAACCTAACCTATGCTTCTAACCTTAACCCTAAGCCTATCCTAACACTATTTAAAGACCCTCCCCCCCGACCCCCTACATTACTCACATTATTCATTGCTAATAGTTTGGCAATCTTGAGAGCACGGTTTGTTGGGCAGTTTTGTAGTCTTTTTCAGCTAAGTTTTATTGGTGGTTTCCAAGAACTTGTTGGGCATATTCAAGTGTGTTTTGTAGGGAGGATTTGGAGGAGATTAGAAGCATTATTTTTTGCAGCAGATTTGGAGCTATTACGTGGACTGTTTTGGAGGTTATTGAAGGCTTTTGTGCAAAATTTGTGGATTGTTATCACGGATCGGCTTGTTCTTTTTCTCTTGGCAGCGGCAATTCCTCTCAAGCTTTCCTTCATTTCTTCTTCTCTCTCAAAGGTATGTCAAGTCTCAAGACTTTTCTCTTTAAAAAAAAAATTTCTTAGTTAATAAGTTATTAATAAATTATAGGATTTTATTTCCATCTTTTGTTTGCCATGGCTCCAAAAGAGAGGAAGGATCTGGCATGGGTTCATTGCCAATTGGATGATGGTGGGTAAAAAATATGCAATTATTGTGGGAAGAAAATAGCTAGGGGAGGTATTCGTAGGTTAAAACAACACTTGGTGCTAGAGGCAATGTTGAACCTTGTAGGAAAGTCTCTGATGATCTTAGAGCAGAGGTGCTAAGTAGTATTGAAGCCTACCAAGAAGAAAAATCCAAGACAAAGAAGATTCAAGAAGACATAGGGAGAAGTTCAATGCCATTTGAGGATGAGACTGACTATGATCTTGAGGGTGGTGATCATGAAACCCCTCAAGGTCATTTGACTAGTTTTGAAGAATTCTCCAGTTTTCCTGTTAGAGGGAGAGGTTGACATAGAGCATCCAATTTGAACCCAAAGAGGCCATGTAATACCCTGACCAGTAGTAGAGGGCTTGACTCTTTCTTTGTGCCCCACACTACCCCTGGTGCTCAACCCGCCATTGATGTTAAATGGAAGAAGATGGAGAAGGAGGCTTCTTGGGAATGCATAGCTAGATGGTGGTATGATGCATACATACCCTTCAATGCAACTAATTCTTTTTATTATCAACCTATCATAGATGTTATAGCTTCATGTGGTCCAGGCCTCAAAGGCCCTAGTTTTCATGATATCAGAGGACCCCTTTTACGAAATGAAGTTCAAAGAATAGATGAATATCTGAAGATGTTCATATTTGCTATATATATGAGAAACTTTGCATATTTGTGTATTAATGGTTTGGATTCATATGTATGCACATGAATATATATGTTTTTTTACAAAATATGAATATTTTATGTATTTTTTAGTCAGCCGGTTTTTTACCCGGTTTTTTGCCAGTTTCGATCCGGTTCACTTTTTGGGCTTCATCGGTTTGATGACCGGTCCGGTTTCGATAACATTGCCTAGAATTACAATCTAGGTTTGTGTCTTCAAATAGAACGGCCCCTGATCTATCACTACTGCTACAAATCTCTCAGATTTAGCTCACTAGAGCTCTAATACCATGTAAATTTTCCTTCAAAGCTCAAACTAGGGCTAAAATAGTATAATTAAATTGTTTATTCAAATAACCACACATGAACTTCTTTACTAGTATGTAACGGAATATAAATAACTGAGAACCGTTCACAACATCAATCACATCAATAGAAACGACACAGTCTTTTTTGGGTATAAACCCTCGGACAAAACCCAAGATGGGAAAACCGGTGCAACAATATGAGAGGATATTTTATTAAGAAAATATGGAGCTTTTACAATATCAGAAATTTTGATTTATTCCCTAAATAGCAAAATCAAATCACACCAAAATTCATTGAGAAAAACCTGGAAGGTGGGCACAGTTCCCAAAGCAGTTGTATGGCTAGCTAGTGTACTACCTACACTGCGACCTACTATTGTACGGTCTGTACGAACTCTGTACGACCTGCTAGACGGATCCGTAAGACCTGCTGCTGTACAATCTGCCTGTTGTACGGTCTTCCTGTTGTACAACCTCCTTGTTGTATAGTCCCTCTTCCTAATCCTCCTGTCTCTCTCCTCTGCAAATTTAAGTTGCCTTTTTGGATTACTGCTCCTCTGACTTCTTCGCCAAAATTCTCTCTCGCACTTATTTTCCTCCGTCTCTGTCGAAATACAATTGTGTGTCATCTCCACCAATTGATCTTTCTTTTATCACTCAATGCTAAGCGAAAACCCTAATTTCACTTTTTCATGAAATCAATTAATAATTAGATCACTTTAATTTAAATTTCCAAAGTAAACTTTAGGAAAAGTAAATTAATACAATTGGCTTCCTGATTTAAGTCTTCTACATGCAAGGACACATGCATGCAAAAAGACCTTCCTTGTTGTCACTTTCTAATAGCCCACGCTTTGAGGGAATCTTGAACCATAAGCTTGGCGTCATGATAACTAGGTGGGTGATGGTAAGCGAACCATGTTAAGGTGAAGTGTGCCATCCTTTTGGACTCTACCAAACCTCATGCGAGTGTCTCAAGATTAAATAGTGTGCCATACTCCAAGTCTAAAATTCGCATTTTCCAAGTGGAATGACACATTGGAGGGATATTAATTTGGATGGTGATTTAATTCCATAGCAAAAGCGAGTGGATTTGCATGGTGGCGAATCATTTTGGAATGAAATCTCACACCCTCTCTCTTGCGGCCCACACTTTGATTGGAGACTACATTAATTTGGATTGGCGATTTGATTGAATGAGAGGTGGTGTTTATTGGGTGGGTTGGTAAAACATTTGGATGGGGTCGCATTTCTCTTATTAGAGGTGGCACTTTCCCTTAGATGATAACTCCACTCAACTCTATGTCATCTCAATCGAACTCCCTCAATCAGCTTGTGAAACTCGACTTCAACTCACTCATGTGGATTCACCTCTCATGGCCAATTCTCCTCCATTTTGCTATAAATAAAGCAGCTCTCTCCCCATTGCAAGAGAATTGGAATATGTTGGGAAGAGCTTGCATATTGTCATCCGTATTCATTGGAGAGATAAAGAGACTTTGGAGGTCTGAATTGTGATGTGCTCTGGTTGAGTGAATGTATTATCTTCCAGCTGTATGGAGGTAACTTGTATTTGAACCATATGCAATCTTTGAATCTTGTGTAGCTTACTTGAAGGGTTGGTATCAACTTTGTGAGATAGGTTAACCATTTTGTTTAATGAGTTAATCTATTGAGTATAAATATTTAGAGATCTTACAAAATGCTTCATTTGCTTTGAATGCTTTTATATTCATTTCTGAAAACGTATGCTTCTACACTTGATCTGTGTTTTGTGAGTGTGTGTTATGCAAGTTGTCATGATTGGAGACGTGGAAGATCTTGTTTGATCTCTCTACCTTTTTTTTCTAATAGTATTTGTTGTAGATAAAAATTCCTCGACACACCACAAGTGAAGGCCCAAGGATCCTTTTTTCTCTAGGTTGCCCTTTCTTTCCTTCTCCCCTACCTTACACTTCATAGTTTCCGGTTTCCTTTGAAAGGCACTCGTAGATCTGCATTCAAACTCATATTTTAAGAATACTTCCTAAAGTTGTTTTTCCTTTACAAGATCTATACTTGTTTTGCAAATCACAGTTATTTATTAGCCCAGACCTAAAGCATTATCTTACTTATTCAAGTTATTTATTTATCATAACAGAAAGCTCGATTAATAGGTTAGGTTTTGATTTTTAATTCCATATCTAGCATATTAGTGCTTCGATTTGTTTTGTTATCCTTAAGAAGCAAACAAAGACCATGAGAAAGCAGCTTTCTAGCTCACTTTCTCAGTCATTTTGCACCTAGTTTTTATCATTTTTACTTGGAAATTTTTTCAACAAATTTTGGTAATTTTGTCAAAGCACTCTTAAAGTGTTTTGGGGCATGTTTAACTAACGTTTGCTTGATGTTTTTGCAGGTTTAACGAAAAAAGAGGAGGAAGCTCTAGCAAAAAATCGAAAAAAATTGAGGAAAAAAATACTAACAAACCTCCTCTTTGCATAAATTTTCAATTTTTTAAGTTTTGTAAGCCTTTGGATCCGGATTATAAGTACCTAAATAGACTTCTTCAATCATTGTAAGAAATTAATATATTTTGAGTAGGCTCCTAAGAGCCCACTCCTCGTCGCCCCATGGGTGGATTCACATCGAAGTCTTTTTTTATGATTTTTTATTTTTAGCTAGTTCAACTTTTATTTCTTGTTTATTCTTTTTATGTTATCAAAGTAAAGGAATTACGTACCCCACGCTCTCTTGAGTATCCTGAAAGGGGGAAAGAGATTCGTGGTAGGAACTAATTAGATAATCTTTCCTTTTTTGCTTTAGTGTTTAAAATTTACCCAGTTGTGCTCTCTCGAGTATCCTGAGAGGGGGGAAAGAGACTCGCAGTTGTGAATTGGTTTGTTAACATATGACAACACATTAGGACTTTTAACCCATATAAGCTCTTTTATTGAGAAATGGAAAGATCACAAAGGGTGGACACCACAGAGTCAGAGGGGCTAATCCAAGCAAGTTATGCCTCGCCCCGTTGGACACTTGGTAATAATGCTTTAGCGCTTGTTGCCAACTTTTTTGTACCATAGTTGGATTAGTTGAGGAACCGCCAGTTGACAAACATGACAAATGTTTGATTCTAGTGTATCAGATGATCCGCCTTTGTGTCTAGCTAGTTTTGGTTAGTCGGTTTTTTGTTTGAATAATTTTGGCCATGGCCCCGCGGGGTTTGTAATAAAATGTGCTAGTTGGGTGTTTTGAGTGGTTCGGTATCCTAAGACGTAGAATTTCAACTAAGGTATTCCAGGAAGTTTTTTTCCCTTGACAATTATGCCTTGCCTATAGCCGAGTATAATTGACGAGGTTTTCTCCCGCTTCCTCCAAAGCTGGAATGCCCGATTTTGAATTCTGGGCCTTGGGGGTTTTTAGATCCCAACTGAGTATATATGAACCTACTAGACATTATTAGAATAGAGCATGGTCATGTCCTAAGTCACTAGGACCCTAAAAAAAAATTCTGAAAAAATTTTACCGGACGCGTCAAAATTTTTATTTTTTAATTTTTTAATTTTTCATAAGTTTTTAATTAAATTTTTCCATAATTTAAATGGAAAAATTCAATTTGTAATAAGTTAGTAATCTGAAACCCGAATTCAGTGATTGAAGGCTCTAACCTTAAGCCAAAAATCATTCTTGATCAGCCAGCCAACCGGATCCAACTTTCAGATCATCATTTGGCCACATAACGCATATTTTCTCAAAAAAGTCAATTTAAGGGAAAATATTGATTAATTAATTAAAATGTTTATTCTGGAGAAAATCCAAATCTCTCCAAATTAGTCCAAATTCAGTGAAATGAAATGCAAAATGACATGGCAATGGGCATTTATGATGATTGGAGTTAACAGGAGGTAGCTTCAGTCAGCATTCAGTGAGTATTCAAGACACCTTCACTTAGAAAACTCGCCCTCTTCAGCTAGCTCACGAATTGGTTGATGTGAAGAGTATTCATTGGCTTGGTGATGTGTTCAAGGCAGAGAGTTGAGTGCATTCCTTATTATGTGCTAACCCTAAGGGTTTGGCACCCATCATACCTACTTGCAGCTACCATAAGGCTTACCTTACGCCTCCTTGAGATCACGTGTCTCCTTCAAAGCCTCACGCTTCCTCTGTCAAACCTCACACTAGCACACGTGGGAGGCTCTCATTTAATGGAGGTTGGAATCTAGAGTTGGGAGTGGGGGCGCCTTGCCTAGGTGGAGGCCTCCCCTCACTCTTAACTCCTCTTCTTTAGGTTTGGACTCTGAGTAATGTGCCAAGCCAGCTAGGTCTAGGTTTTCTGGTTTTAGGGTTTTGGGTCTTCTCTCATTGTATAAATAGAGGCTCTTTCAGCTCTATTAGTGGTGGATTCTTGTGTAGAGAAACTTTGGTGAAACTTTGTAAATGCTTGTTGCTTTTATGCAACCGTTGGAATATATTTAAGGCTTTGGAGACTCATATGGTGTGACATTGTGGATGAATGCTCTTGATGGATGAGGTGATTGTGTTCTAATTCTTCTTTTTCTTGTCTATTTTGATTAAAGATCTATGCTTTAGAAGGCTTCTGTAAGCACATAAAAACAGGTATTTGTGGTTTGCAAGTTAGTTGTTTATTGCTTTACTTTTAGAAATTGAAAAGAAGCATTGTTTATTCAGTCATATTTCATGTTTCTTTATATTTCAATTTGTGAACAATACATGATCTAATCCATTATTTGGCAAGTATATGAGTTGATTTTTTGCAGATCAGTCCATCCAACCAAGTAGAAGTTCGAGCTCAGCTGCATCCTCTTCTCTTGGAGTCAAGTGCAAACTTCCAGCAATTGCATGCTTTAAGAGATCCAAGTGTCCTTAAGAAGATCCACGGATTTGACTATTTTCTCTTTGCTTTCATTCATCTTTCAAAGTAAAAGTTTCTGAATTTTTGGGTTAAGGCAAGGTTTGGGCTAAAGTGATCTGTCATTCACCAAACTGTATGCCCCTGTTGGCTGTCCTTTCTTGATTTTACAGCCCTCTTTCACTTATTTTTGGAGCCCTTTCTTCTTCTCTTTCGCTGCCCTCTTTTCCTCTTTTTCCTTACTTTTTTGCAGCCCTCTTTTTTCCTGCGTTTGCAGCCCTATTCACCCTTTTTTCAGCCACTTTTGGGTCCTAATTTTCAGCCTTCTTCCTCTTATTTTGCAACCTTCTTTGCCCTTTTTGCAGCCCCTTTTTCACTTTTATTTTCAGCCTTCTTTTGACCTTACTTTGCCCTCTCTTTCACCCCTTTTTGTCTTCTTTTTTCCGTAGATTCTTCTTCTTCCCACCTTCTGTCGGTTTCGGTATAAAAGTTGGGTTTATTTTTTATTAAGTTTATAGATCTAGTTTATTTTTTTTGGACTAACCTTATAACAAGTTAGTGTTCAAAGCTCTCATTTTCAGGCAGGTAAAAAGAGCCCAAAGGCCATAAGAAAGCAGGGAGCAAATAGAGAGCAAAAAAGACCAAATCACCTCCCTCTTCTTTCTTTCATTTCTCCCCTTTGTTATTTCAAGAAGAGGCTTAACACATCAAAAGATTGTAAAAAGCTAATAAAGAGCGAGTGGGATTACGGCTCCCACACCCCTCTTCCCCCATTTGGGGGAAGCTTGTATCGTCCCATTGTCATGCTTGTATTTTTTGCTTAATAAACTGCTAAAGGTAGAATAGGATAGAATAATTTCATAATCATTAGAAGTTGGTTTTTTCATTAAAGTAAGGTAGTTTATTTTTTATTAGTCTATCATTCATAAAAATAAAGTAAAAATGTTTCTTTGATTATTTACTTAGTTAATGCATAGTTTCTTTACTGTTTTACTTACCCCCTTGCTTTCCCGATTAGGGCCCTAAAAACCCTGAAAGAGACTCTTGGGTAGTTTAGATCTTTGTGTTTTTTTTTAATTTTAACAAATTAATTAAGTCTCTTGAACTTGCAATAACACAAGTCAAGAGCACTCTCTATCGAAGAGCATAGTTAAAATTGCACATCCTTACGTTAGGCATTTTAGACTAGCTAAGTCTCTTGAATCGCTGTCATAAAACAGGGTCAAGAGCGCTCTCTGCCGGAGAGTCTTAATTAATCTGTTTAATAAAATCCGCAACTCACACCCCCATAATTAATTAACTTCGTTTTCTCCTTGCTGAAGTATGCTCTGACCAACTTCAAAATCGACGTACCCAGAAATGGCATTGGATTTCTAATCTTGTGAGAGAAACGTAATAAAATTTAAACCCCATAACCAACGCACCGGCGTTGTAGGGAATTTCCTAAGTTCTTCTTAGTAGAGGCGCCGAAACCCCCGTTGTCTAAGCTTCTCAGCTAGCTGGTCAATCTTCGCGATACCAGCCTGGGATACTGGGCGGGTCGTCATGCCTTCAACAGATTAAACTTGGAATATTCTCCCAGCTTTTGACGAACCTTCGTTGACACCATAAAGCAAGATCACTTAAAATCCTAAAAAATATACCAAGAGCACTCGCACAACTTAATGTTCACTAGCTCTATTTCAAGACTTTGTTAGTTTTTGATACCTCGGTGGCACTCCTGCAACAGGTGCCTAGGTGCAGGGGTGATTAACTATGGAGTCTCATTTATATTCATTAAGGGACTTTAGTAAATGTGTTTTTTATTAAAGTACCTTTTTGATGTGACTTTATGTTTTAAAAGTGAGTTTCACTTTATTATGTTTTTAAAGTAACTTTAAGTCATAAAGTGTACTTTTAAATATTTAGGGTGATGTGACTTTTCAAAAAGTAAAAATTTGTTATAAAGTTCACTTAGGAGATTTAAGTGAATGAGAGATTAGATCCCAGCCCTAGATCTCTTGGCCAAGATCTAATCTCGACCGTAGAAGGTGAAAAGTCATGAGAATAACCCTAATAGGGTAAATAAAGTACATGAGATTTCATTTTTTGGCACACATTCAAGAGAGAACAGCTTGAAGAGGCTCGAGTTCCAAGGAGCAGCTTGGAGAGAAGAGAGAAGCAGAAGATGCATGAAGGGCACGATTTCCAAGGAGTCTAGGGCACGAAAACCAAGGAAAGGTACAGCCACCATTAATGCTGGGCCGTACTGCTGAGTTTGCACAGATTTCGAGGCAGTTTCTGGGCACGTTTTCCAGGGAAAAGTACAGCAATAAATGCTGAGATTTATTGCCGAGTTTGCACAGATTTCGAGGCAGTTTCTGGGCATGTTTTTGCACAGATTTCGAGGCAATTTCTGGGCAAGTTTTCCA